>CM039512.1:9668630-10130710 GCA_022432975.1 Begonia masoniana | reverse complement strand
AAAAAAAAAAAAAAAAAAAAAAAAAAAAAAAAAAAAAAAAAAAAAAAAAAAAAAAAAAAAAAAAAAAAAAAAAAAAAAAAAAAAAAAAAAAAAAAAAAAAAAAAAAAAAAAAAAAAAAAAAAAAAAAAAAAAAAAAAAAAAAAAAAAAAAAAAAAAAAAAAAAAAAAAAAAAAAAAAAAAAAAAAAAAAAAAAAAAAAAAAAAAAAAAAAAAAAAAAAAAAAAAAAAAAAAAAAAAAAAAAAAAAAAAAAAAAAAAAAAAAAAAAAAAAAAAAAAAAAAAAAAAAAAAAAAAAAAAAAAAAAAAAAAAAAAAAAAAAAAAAAAAAAAAAAAAAAAAAAAAAAAAAAAAAAAAAAAAAAAAAAAAAAAAAAAAAAAAAAAAAAAAAAAAAAAAAAAAAAAAAAAAAAAAAAAAAAAAAAAAAAAAAAAAAAAAAAAAAAAAAAAAAAAAAAAAAAAAAAAAAAAAAAAAAAAAAAAAAAAAAAAAAAAAAAAAAAAAAAAAAAAAAAAAAAAAAAAAAAAAAAAAAAAAAAAAAAAAAAAAAAAAAAAAAAAAAAAAAAAAAAAAAAAAAAAAAAAAAAAAAAAAAAAAAAAAAAAAAAAAAAAAAAAAAAAAAAAAAAAAAAAAAAAAAAAAAAAAAAAAAAAAAAAAAAAAAAAAAAAAAAAAAAAAAAAAAAAAAAAAAAAAAAAAAAAAAAAAAAAAAAAAAAAAAAAAAAAAAAAAAAAAAAAAAAAAAAAAAAAAAAAAAAAAAAAAAAAAAAAAAAAAAAAAAAAAAAAAAAAAAAAAAAAAAAAAAAAAAAAAAAAAAAAAAAAAAAAAAAAAAAAAAAAAAAAAAAAAAAAAAAAAAAAAAAAAAAAAAAAAAAAAAAAAAAAAAAAAAAAAAAAAAAAAAAAAAAAAAAAAAAAAAAAAAAAAAAAAAAAAAAAAAAAAAAAAAAAAAAAAAAAAAAAAAAAAAAAAAAAAAAAAAAAAAAAAAAAAAAAAAAAAAAAAAAAAAAAAAAAAAAAAAAAAAAAAAAAAAAAAAAAAAAAAAAAAAAAAAAAAAAAAAAAAAAAAAAAAAAAAAAAAAAAAAAAAAAAAAAAAAAAAAAAAAACTAATAAAAATAGAACAACAGAATGGCCGAAGCCATTCTGTTGTTCGAGCACCCGAGAGCAGAACGGAGGGGGGGAGAGCCGAGCGACATCCCTCCGACGGCAATCACCGGCGACTTCCGACGCTCTCCGGCCAGGCGACGGCGCCGAGCAAGTTTTGGCTCTCTCCGCGCACGAACCGACAGGTAAGATTCGATTTTTGCCCTGTTCTTGCTCGTTTTTGGCCGAGGGTGACGAGATGCGTTGAGCTCCGATCACCGGCCCTTTTTGGCTATTCTCGGCGTCGTATTGCCGAGCTTCATGCTGGCAAAGATTGCCGAGCATTATGGAGCTCAATTTGAGTGAAAAACAGTGAACTCTAATTTTGGGCGTTTGGGGTTTTGTGTGTGTAGCCTCGGGATTTTGGTTAGATTATGCTAATTGAAGGTGTGGGTGGTCAATTGGTGAGGATTTTGGTGAAAATTGATGGAAAATCGAGAGTGGTGAAATTTCCAGTTTAGGGTAGATTCGGGTTTTCTGATTTTGACCCAACTACGGCGATGCGTTTTGAATTTCCTTTTTAGCAGATTAAACTAGGTTGTTAGGGGAGTACGTGGCCGCTGGAGTTGTTCGATTCCGATAACCGACGCGAAAGTTATGCACGTTTGAAGTTTCGAGTCGTTTTTTACCGAACCCAAATTAGTGGCCCGTTTAGTTAGGTTTTAGTTAGATTAGGCTAGAAATAGTAGTTTGAGAGTAACTTGGTGATGTAACTTTGATTTTAATGACGTTTGAATATTTGTCGTAGGTCGGGCCGTAGGTGGACATGTAATCGAGTATCCTCAGCGAGCTAGGACGCCAGGTAAGTAGTAGATGCGTGTTTGTTGCCTTCGGGCCTACACCATAGAACGGTAGGGATTGTGTGTTTGTTTGCTATGTTTTAAATTCGTGTCATGCATCGTGTGTCATGCATCATTGTTTTTCGAAACTACGAAACCACGTGTTTTACAAGTTTGAGTGGTGAGGATGATATGTAAGATAAGATAATTGATATGCAACTTGGTCTCGGGTAGAATAGCCTCGTCGGGCAAGTGGCTCGTTGAGCACCCCGCGAGGGATTTTACTCGAGATGCTATGCTAATGTACGTAATGTGTCGTGAGTACGAATGCCTCGACCTGTTCGTGCTTGAAGTTACAATGAGGATTCTACGATTGATTGGGGGAGATTCGTGTTGGCCGTCCCGTATTGTGTTAGGACGTGTGCCTCCGGTCTTGCTCTGTGGATCAAGGCGTGGCTGTCCTGAATTGTGTTGGGGCGTGTGTCTACTTGATTCACCTGAAAGTGAAAGATAAATGCAACCGAAATGAAAAGGAACAACAGAGTGTATAGAAACTGCATGTTAGGGTTGAGTTGAGCATGTAGTGTGTTATTGTGCATTATTTCCCTACTTGCTAAGCATTAGGCTTATGTTTTGTGTTCTATGGTGTAGGTGACGAGATTTACTCATGTGAGGTGGATGAGACAGCCCAGGACTAGGCAGCAGTTGGTGATGCATGCAGTATGTCAGTGCGGGCTATTGTCGGGGCGCCTCAACCATGGTCTTCGGGGGATGTGTGGCTTTGTATTTTGGTATTTTATTGTAGATTTTGTTTTATGGAAATGATGGGAATTCATAACTCTTTTTGGTTGATGTTTGGAAAGTTATAGTTAAGTTAAGGGTGATATGTCGACATATACTGTGGACTTTCTTCATTTAGGGATGTTGGTATTATAGTTTCTCTCTTTACTGCTATTTGGAGATTTCGTATACTGGATAGTTGAGTGAGTGGATAGTTGAGTAAGTGTATTCTGGATCATTCTGGATCTGGTTGATGATTGATTCGTTTGCAGGTACCTAGCATTTTGGAGGCGCCATTTTCAGGCGTTACTTTGTCGAAATTTTCGGGGAGAACGCCGTGATGCTTAACGGTTAGGATTAAGAGCAATTAGTCAGTCTAGGCAGCTAGGTATGACATAAGAGAGCTTCGGGAGACTTAGCTTTAAATTCCGCTGTGTCAATAATTTTTATGTTTTGGGGTTTATAAAAAAAAAAAAAAAAATTATTTGTAAACGTCGTTTTCATCGGGGTTAGAGTGAGCCAAGTAGCGCACCGAGCCAGGGTGGGTTCAGGGGCGTTACAAGATGGTATCAGAGCATAATTGGTCGAGTCGTTCAAAGGATTACCCGACAATGCCGGCCGCCATGCAACGTGCTTCACCGACTGTAAGTATTTCTTTACTTTTAGTTAGTTTATATCTAAGATTAGAATGGGTTTAACTCCTTTTCGTTTGGTTTAATCCCTGTTTGTT
The DNA here is from genome assembly GCA_022432975.1 of Begonia masoniana. Lineage (NCBI taxonomy): Eukaryota > Viridiplantae > Streptophyta > Magnoliopsida > Cucurbitales > Begoniaceae > Begonia > Begonia masoniana. Next base: position 10,127,294 of record CM039512.1, on the reverse strand, counting down.
TTGTGATTGTAGTGGACTAGAAAATCCCGAGTGTACCGAGATAACCGTAACACTCGAGTTTTTTAGGTTTCCGCTCCAAGGGTATTTTCGTAAATAAGAAATATAGGTCCGTTTTGTGAGCGAGAGGTTTTATTAGGATCTTAGTAATTTAAGGAGATTTTTAGAAGAATAAGTAAATTTTTAGAAATCTAATTGTATAGTGTAGCGCCAAGTTCCCTTTTTTTAGCCCTATAGCGGTTTTAATGCGTAAAAATAGTAAATTAAGTCTGTTTTGCGAACGGAGAGTTTCGTTAGAACCCTAAGAATAAGTTGGAATATTTGGAGGAATAAGGACGTTTCGGGAATCCAAATCAACAGCTGAATAAATGAACGAGCAAAGAAATAAGCTAAGGGGCAATAAGGTAATTTAGAGCTAATGTTTCTTTTTATAAATAACAAACCCTTTTCCCCCCCTTTTTCATTCACGTTCCAGCGAAGGGGAAACACACCCCTCCCTCTCTAGTTTTCTTTCCTCCTCCCACGCCACTTCTCCAACGCACAGTTTTCCTTCCGATTTCCTTCCCCGATCAACGTTCTAGGTAAGCTTCGATCTTTAGGCATGTGTTATTTAGTTTTAAGTGAGTTATTCGGTTGAGGGTTTATTCGATTTAGGGTTTAGGATTTATTGGTTATGTTGTAAATCATTGACTAGCCGTTTTGTGGTTGTTAATAGTGCTTTTAAGATGGGTTTTGGTCGTTAGGATGATAAATTTATGATTTGATGGTTTGTAGTGGATTTAGATTAAAGTTTGGTTGTTGAAGGTTGTAAAATCTTCATTAACGGAGTTTGTTAAATTGTGAACGCAATGTGTTCGATGAAATGTCCAAATAGAGAAAATTGAAGTTTTAGGGAGAATAGTTTTAGCTAAGAGCTTAGTTTAAGTTTGGAAATCGTTTATTTAGGATCGGTTTTAATGCCTCTACTTGTGAAATGCCTTAGGTGGAGACGACTTTCGGACGGTGCACGGCTTGCAAAGGACACCAGGTAAGTGGGTGTTAGGTTTCCGGCCCTTAAGGCCCTACATCGTGTCAATGTTAGGTTTTCGTGTTTTGATGATGATTTTCTAATTGTGGGGTTTAACGTGTCGGGTAGCCTAGGATGTTAGTTAATAGTTGTTTGTTAGGTTCGTTGCGAGTAAAGCATGTCTATGTACGTTTGTAAATTGTTTGATGATATGTCATACGTGAATTGCTCATGCATCATGTTTGCTCAAATGTCATATGAAATGTTTCCATGTATGATTTATGTAAAGGAAAGGTAACGATTAAGTGTGGGTTGGGACAGTATGGCCATATCAACAAAACTAATGTCACTGTCCACGCGATGGATCATGATTACGGCCGAAAGGACTATGTACACGCACTTGGCCTACTCCCTGGCACGATCCCCACCTTAATTCATGTCAACAAAAAGAAAAAGAATAAGAACAAGTAAACGAACATGTTTTATGAAAAATCTTGCCTTCATGCATATGTCATTTATAGTACATTCCCTTACTAAGCATTAGGCTTAATGTTTAAGTTTCATGATGTAGGTGACAAGAACGAAGGTGGGGAACATTCCCACGATGATCAAGTATAGGTGGTCGCTGGTTGGGTGCTTGTGGTGACGGCAGGTGTTTTGGCTAGGCTTGATGACCCGTCGGTTTGCTCCAAACTATTTTGTGGTAAATAGGTGTGGATTAGATTAAGATTTGTTGATGTTATGGATTTGAGGACGTATAGTAAGTATGAATTTTGGTGAAATATATAGTGGATTTAGGCTTGGAGTTAAGTTATTTTAAATGATTTCATAAATGTAATTGTTTTGGTGATGTTTTAGGAAAGTTTGCTTTTATGTTCAACATTAGTGTTGTGAATTAGGTTGGATTGTAGTTGATGATTTTAGGTACTTTAAATCTGTAAGGATTCGTTCGGTTTTTAGAGCGATCCATGCAGTTTGTTTTCATGAATTTTAAACACGTGTTCAGATATGTTTTGAGTCGGGATTTCTGGGGTTTCGAGGATTTTGTGTTTTAAAAGGTTGGGAAATGTTTAGGGAAGTTTAATGTGAAGGGTAGATGGGATAAAGGAGAAAAGAATGGCTAAGTGTAAGAAAAATGAGTGGAGGAGCACTAGTGGGCGCGCTAGCGGGGCGCGGCGGGCGTGCTGGGCACGCCCAGTATGTTGCCCACGCGATCGATCGTGCCCGCGGCGCGATCGATCGTGGTTTTGGGTTATTTTTGGTTGGGAAACCCGAGCCGGCCCGATCAATCGGGCTTTAGGCACGACCGATCGCGTTTGGCACGTGTTTGACACTTGAGGAGTGCGCTAGAGGCGCCCTGGCAGGCGCTGGGCGCGCGCGCTGAGCGGGCGCGCTGCAGTGGCAGGCGCGCGCGCGCACCACATGGCACCCACATGCAATTTTTTTTAATTTTGACTTTTCAAAACATGTTTCAACCCGACCTTTTATGATACTTTTTAAACGTATTTTACGGGCGACCCCCACGTATTTTAAAGGATTTTAAGGGTCCAAAAACCGAGTCGACATTTTTCCGAGAAAGGGTTTTTACTTCGTTTTGAAGATTTAAAAGTCGACGAATTTTATGCCCGTCATGTTTAAGTTTAAAGTTAGGATTACGTCATGGTTTGGCCGTGGCGGCCCTGACCGGGTTGGGGTCGTCACAACCTTGGTGGATCCCTTAAGCCAATTCATAGACGTAGTAAATCGATAGTTCGAATTGTTAGGAATTTTATTGGAGAAAGTGAAATAGATATTAGAGAATCTTAGGATGAGAGTAAGTCTGATACCCTAGGAATGTGGGAAAAAGGGTAGGGTCGATGCGAGTTAAATGCAAATGTTAGCCGGGTAGAAGTGATAGTCGTTAAGAAAGGTATGAGTTATATCTTAGTGTTAAAAGGATGCGAACATGTTGGGTTGTGTAACACCCAGCTTTTCTGGATATTATTATTTTAATATATAATGGCATTTTCATAAATATGTCAAATCAAGTCCGTTTTACGAAAAAAAAAGCGTTATTATAATCCTAAAATTAAATAGGAATTTTAAGGAATTTACGAGAATTTTCGGAATAATAACGCTATATTTCGAGTAATTAAGTTTCTCGTAATGTAAAAGACGTTTTAGTAAAAATAATAAACGAGGTCCGTTTTGCGAACGGACAGTTTTAATAGAACCCAAATAATAAGTTGGATTTATTGGTGAAATAAGGAAGTTTGGAGAAATCGAATAGCTAGTTAATTAACGAAACAAACGACGAAACAAATATAAAATAAATGCAAGGGCAAAATGGTAATTTGCAAAGTTAATTTTAATTAAAATCACTCATCTCTCCTCCTCCCTCATTTCCTCTCAGTCCCGCGAACACCAGAAAGGCTCTGGCGATTTCTCCTCCTCACGAACGCTGGCGGTTCTTCCTCAACCGACGCCGATTCTTCCTCCGATCAACGTCGTTCCTTCACGTTTCCTTCCCGAATCGACGCTCTAGGTAAGATTCCGTAGTTTTGGTAAGTTAGATTTCAATTTCTAGGATTTATAGCGATTAGGGTTTCGTTTAGGATTTCATTAAAAATGTCGATTAGGGTTCGTAATCGATAGATTTACTGTAATTATAGATATAAAGGACGTATTGAGCATTATTGGACGAAGTTAATAGATTCGTTTAGAAATATGAGAATTCGTGAATTTTAGGGTTTTTGGAGAAACTCGTTAATGAGGTGTTAAGCGTGGAACGCTCGATATAATGCCTCAACGAATTGAATTAGAATTTTAGGAGATTTCTTTAGTTAAGGTTTTGTTAGTTTGGACGTTTAATGGATTCAGCTCGTATTAACGACAACCGTTGTGAATTGGCTTAGGTGAACAAGGCTCACGGACGGCCCTCGATTTGCTAAGGACAACAGGTAAGTTCTCGTGACTTGCTGTGGCCGATAGGCCTACACCATATGTCGTATTACGTTGTCGAGGATATTTGGAGTTATGTGTGTTTATCCACTTTGGTTGGGTAGTTTAGGGTTAGGCCTTTTATAGGTTATGCTTGTATTGTTTGATGGTATGCACGATGTATGTCTATGTTATGCTTTTACTGTCATGCATCACTGTTTTATAAAAGTCATGAAAAATGGATTTATGCATGAGTTCATGAAAAGAAATGAATGAAAGTAAAGTGAAAGAAATGAATGAAAGTAAAGTGAAATGTAAACGAAATGAGACGACTAAGATGACTAAAATGAGACGACCAAGATGACTAAAATGAGACGACTATGATGACTAAAATGAGACGACTATGACGACAAAAATGAGATGACTATGACGATAAAAAAATGAGACGACTATGACGACTAAAATGAGACGACTATGACGACTAAAATGAGACGACTATGACGACTAAAATGAGACGACTATGACGACTAAAATGAGACGACTATGACGACTAAAATGAGACGACTATGACGACTAAAATGAGACGACTATGACGACTAAAATGAGACGACTATGACGACTAAAATGAGACGACTATGACGACTAAAATGAGACGACTATGACGACTAAAATGAGACGACTATGACGACTAAAATGAGACGACTATGACGACTAAAATGAGACGACTATGACGACTAAAATGAGACGACTATGACGACTAAAATGAGACGACTATGACGACTAAAATGAGACGACTATGACGACTAAAATGAGACGACTATGACGACTAAAATGAGACGACTATGACGACTAAAATGAGACGACTATGACGACTAAAATGAGACGACTATGACGACTAAAATGAGACGACTATGACGACTAAAATGAGACGACTATGACGACTAAAATGAGACGACTATGACGACTAAAATGAGACGACTATGACGACTAAAATGAGACGACTATGACGACTAAAATGAGACGACTATGACGACTAAAATGAGACGACTATGACGACTAAAATGAGACGACTATGACGACTAAAATGAGACGACTATGACGACTAAAATGAGACGACTATGACGACTAAAATGAGACGACTATGACGACTAAAATGAGACGACTATGACGACTAAAATGAGACGACTATGACGACTAAAATGAGACGACTATGACGACTAAAATGAGACGACTATGACGACTAAAATGAGACGACTATGACGACTAAAATGAGACGACTATGACGACTAAAATGAGACGACTATGACGACTAAAATGAGACGACTATGACGACTAAAATGAGACGACTATGACGACTAAAATGAGACGACTATGACGACTAAAATGAGACGACTATGACGACTAAAATGAGACGACTATGACGACTAAAATGAGACGACTATGACGACTAAAATGAGACGACTATGACGACTAAAATGAGACGACTATGACGACTAAAATGAGACGACTATGACGACTAAAATGAGACGACTATGACGACTAAAATGAGACGACTATGACGACTAAAATGAGACGACTATGACGACTAAAATGAGACGACTATGACGACTAAAATGAGACGACTATGACGACTAAAATGAGACGACTATGACGACTAAAATGAGACGACTATGACGACTAAAATGAGACGACTATGACGACTAAAATGAGACGACTATGACGACTAAAATGAGACGACTATGACGACTAAAATGAGACGACTATGACGACTAAAATGAGACGACTATGACGACTAAAATGAGACGACTATGACGACTAAAATGAGACGACTATGACGACTAAAATGAGACGACTATGACGACTAAAATGAGACGACTATGACGACTAAAATGAGACGACTATGACGACTAAAATGAGACGACTATGACGACTAAAATGAGACGAATGAAATGAATGCACAGGAACTTATGAAATTGCATATACATGTTCATGCATTGTCATTTACGTAGAATTTACTGAGATTTATTCTCATAGGCGTCCTTATGGTGTAGGTGAACCCGAAACAGGTGAGGAAGACATTCCTTTGTTAGATGATCACGCTGGTTGAAGAAGGATGCTCGTGGGAGTGCGCTGGCGCAGTTGGTGCGATTTTGACCCGTGGGGACGTAGGTAAATGTTTTGGGGAAAATTGATAGATATGAAAATTGTACAGATAAAACATATTAGGATGTTTGGACCTGGTAGTGGATAGGTTTAGGTTTGATGTTTTAAACGTTTTGGAAACCTATTTTATAAACTGTTTTGGTAAATTTAAAACAGGAGGGATTGTCAATTTTTAAACGTAACCACGCAGTTTGTTTTTACGAAAGTTTAACGTCCGTTTAGGTCGTTTAATTGGGAGGGATAAAATGTGGAATGAATGAGATTATGTTAGAGATTAAAGGGAAAATGTATAGAAGTGGAAATGAGCAGGGGATGAGAAATGAAGGAGAAAAGCTCTCTGGATTCCAGAGAGCAGTGTATTGTATGTTAAATTATAGAGAAAGAAGGAGTGGAGGTAGGCGATCGGGCGCGGGTGTGAGGGGTGACTGATCGCCCCTCCATGTTGCCAATGCAGCGATCGATCGCTGGCGCGATCGATGGCTGCAGCGATCGATCGCTGCTGAGACTAGCGATCGATCGCTGCTGAGGCTTATAGTCTCAGCGATCGATCGTTGCTAGCCTCAGCGATCGATCGCCCTCATTCCTTTCTGCAGTTTTGACGATTCTGCCCTCCCTCCTTTTTGGTCGATTATTTTAGTTTTAAATATGCTTCAATTAATTGTTTTAAGTTTTATTTTAAATGTTTTATTCAATTGATTTTAAATTTTTTTCAAATTGTTTTCTGCATAAACGTTAAGTATAAAAAGAAAATGAAAAATTTATATGGGTAAAAATGAGAATAGTATTAGGGACGTTACAGGTTGAATGTAAGGCGATATGCATTAACATAACTAACCTAGGTGTTTGTAAGAATGGTACGCCTAGGATTGTTAACTAACCTTTAAGGATAAGAGTAGAACAGATAGAACTTTGACCCTAGTTAGCAAATCCTTGGGAGTACTAGGATACGATGAACCGGAGAGGAGTTTGGAATTATCAGGAGATACCCTAGACTGTTAAGGTAACATTTGTAGGTTACGGGGATAATTGGGGATCGATGCACGTAGAGTTGAGAGTGTCTATGTGAAGACTGTATTCAAGAGTTTAACTTAAGCAAATGGTTGAAAGGGTATGGGAAGTAGTTATTGCTGTAGTATTTTTTTTTTCTTAGATGTGATTCATCGGTGCGAAGTCATGAAGGTGAAATCTAAGGGATCATGTAGGAGTGTTTGTGGTGATCAATATGGGGAATGAAAATAGAAAAATTTACTTAGAATTGGAAGGTCAATAGACTTTGAGGTATTAGTGGGTCAAGGTTAGATGCAAGGTAATATTCAGGTTAGATAATGGTTGATCCTTTAGGATGTGAGTATCGTCTTAAGAGATTATTCAATCAAGGACAATTGTAGATACACGAAAAGAGTACGACCGCTATTGACATGATTGCGTGTAATGTTAACAAACATATTAAATCATCGAGAGTAAGTATCCACTGTAGGAATGTAACAGGTAGGTGTTCAGTTTTGTAGAGAGAACTATAGGAGAATAGTAAAGATAATAGATTAGTTAATTAATTTTGGCGTGAATTCTAAGTGAAATTAGATATTTGTATAAGTTTGGAGAGACTTGGGAAAGATATTAGAAATGGTATACTGTAAAAAGAGAAAGGTTAGAATTTGAGGTTTGGACCTTAAGTAACTAGTAGTGTATGATTTGAGGAATTATTGGAGTAAGAGAAATGAGAAATTGTACGAAACGTGTGTGAGTGATTTAGGGATAATGTTAATTTAGAAAGTTTAAAGGTTCGACTCGTATGTAACGAAGTTGAAACTGATAATGTCGTAAATAGATTAGGCGAGCTTAAGAGTGAGATGTGAATGAGAACTCGAGTATTAGTAGAGGATGAATAAGAAAATAGAGGTTGGGAGATGTAAGCTAGAAGAACGATTAGATTATATTCTAGATTTTGGACGGACATAGGAAAGACAAAAGTGATGAGATTAGTTACTTATGAGAGAGAGTTAGAATATTGAGAATTAAATTGTAAAAGTTTGAATGTATAGGTGAGGAGTAATTAAGTTAAAGTTAATCAACTGTGTAAGAGTATATAGTTATGAAAGTTAGACTAAGTTATGCGTTTGAACTATGTTAGTGGGTGAAGAGTGAGAAGTGAGGTAAGTGAGGCGTTTAGTAAATTCTAATGGAGGATATGGGATGGGAAGGACATGAAGATTATTCGAGGGAACTTAGAGTAGGGTTAATTTAGGAGAATTATGGAAGTTTTAATTTGAAATTTTTGGGTTGAAATGAAGTGCGCAAACATCATTTAGGGTGTCGAGTGTGAAGTCGGGAAAGAGTTAGTCGGGTGTCGAGTGTGAAGTCGGGAAAGAGTTAGTTAGACTTAAGGCTTTGAGAGTGTTTGATGATGACTGACTGAAGATAGTTGGATAAATTGAGTTTAGTGATCATTAGTTTGAGAATTTATCATATACCTTGAAAGAATAGTTGTAGTGAGAGCTTGAAATACATGGATAGTGTTAGGGTGATTAATGAAATATCGTGATTTTTCGAGGTAAGTTAGTATAAGAAATGGGAGTGATAAATTAGAAAGGAGATGATAGCGTAGAAGAGAAATTGAAATTGAGGACCTCGGGTAAGAAGTTTATTAGTAGGTTTTAGTGTTACGCTATTGAGATAGCTTTGGTGATCTGTGATGTAAGTATTTGATAGACACTGGATTAGAAAAGTAAGTGACTAGGTGAACTTAGTTAGGAAGATTTAGGGTTGTGGATTACGATAGGTATTTCAGCCAAATGATGTAAACAAATAGGAGGAATAAGTTTGCTCTGTCGTTTAAGTCCTGATCTAAGAATTTATTGAGGTTAGTAGGAATTGAGATAAGAAGTGTACTCATTAGTATCTTGGGATTTCTCGATTGGGGTCGCATAGAGGGTTGTAGTGGTTTGTGCGTGTTTAGTAGACACAGAAGTAGAAAAAGATGAACTTAGCTAGAGAAAAGATCAAGTTGAGAATTCAGTTAGAAGGGTTTGAGGGTATGGATTAAATGACAGGTAGTGAACGTGTGAGTATTCGGGTTAGAGCGTATAGAGTTAGGTGAAGTCGGAATTTGTGGTATGTAGAATTGGGTATGTGGTATGTAGAATTGGGTAGGTGAGATGAGTACATTGAGAAATAACAAGGTCACAAATTTTGAGAACAAAATTTTTGTAAGGAGGGTGGATTGTAACACCCGAGAATTTTTTTCCTCAATGTGTACTATTTTAGAATTATCTAAATTAGAAGGAAGAATGGGAGAGAAAATAAAATGATAAGGTGGTTGTTTAATAAAATAGTTGTTTTAATTAATTTAGCAAAAAGAAGAGAAAGTAAATGGGTTATTAATTTATGTTCAGGTATTCCCAGTGGAGAACTTAAGCCGGGTACGGGGTGAGGGTCAATTTACAAAATTTATAATTTGAGGACAGGATTTAACGGAATTTTTGGAAGGGCAGTATGGTAATGTCAGTTTTATTAATATTATTATTATCATTATTATTATTTAAAAAAAAAACTAATAAAAATAGAACAACAGAATGGCCGAAGCCATTCTGTCGTTCGAGCACCCGAGTACCCGAGAGCAGAACGGAGGGGGGAGACCCGAGCGACTTCCTTCCGACGGCAATCACCGACGACTTCCGACGCTCTCCGGCCAGGGGACGGCGCCGAGCAAGTTCCGGCTCTCTCCGTGCACGAACCGACAGGTAAGGTTGGATTTTTGCCCTGTTCTTGTCAGTTTTTGGCCGAGGGTGACAAGCTGCGTTGAGCTCCGATCACCGGCCCTTTTTGGCTATTCTCGGCGTCGTATTGCCGAGCTTCATGCTGGCAAAGATTGCCGAGCATTATGGAGCTCAATTTGAGTGAAAAACAGTGAACTCTAATTTTGGGCGTTTGGGGTTTTGTGTGTGTAGCCTCGGGATTTTGGTTAGATTATGCTAATTGAAGGTGTGGGTGGTCGATTGGTGAGGATTTTGGTGAAAATTGATGGAAAACCGAGTGTGGTGAAATTCCCGGTTTAGGGCATATTCAGGTTTTCTGATTTTGACCGAGCTACGGCCATGCGTTTTGAATATCCTTTTTAACATATTAAACTAGGTTGTTAGGGGAGTACGTGGCTGCTGGAATTGTTCGATTCTGATAACCGACGCAAAAGTTATGCACGTTTGAAGTTTCGAGTCGGTTTTTACCGAACCCAAATTAGTGGCCCGTTTAGTTAGGTTTTAGTTGGATTAGGCTAGAAATAGTAGTTTGAGAGTAACTTGGTGATGTAACTTTGATTTTAATGACGTTTGAATATTTGTCGTAGGTCGAGCCGTAGGTGGACAGGTAATCGAGTATCCTCAACGAGCTAGGACGCCAGGTAAGTAGTGGATGCGTGTTTGTTGCCTTCGGGCCTACACCATAGAACGGTAGGGATTGTGTGTTTGTTTGCTATGTTTTAAATTCGTGTCATGCATCGTGTGTCATGCATAATTGTTTTTCGAAACTACAAAACCACGTGTTTTACAAGTTTAAGTGGTGAGGATGATATGTAAGATAAGATAATTGATATGCAACTTGGTCTCGGGTAGAATAGCCTCGTCGGGCAAGTGGCTCGTTGAGCACCCCGCGAGGGATTTTACTCGAGATGCTATGCTAATGTACGTAATGTGTCGTGAGTATGAATGCCTTAACCTGTTCGTGCTTGAAGGCACAATGAGGATTCTACGATCGATTGGGGGAGATTCGTGTTGGCCGTCCCGGATTGTGTTAGGACGTGTGCCTCCGGTCTTGCTCCGTGGGTCAAGGCGTGGTCGTCCTGGATTGTGTTGGGGCGTGTGCCTACTTGATTCACTTGAAAGTGAAAGATAAATGCAACCGAAATGAAAAGAAACAACGGAGTGTATAGAAACTGCATGTTAGGGTTGAGTTGAGCATGTAGTGTGTTATTGTGCATTATTTCCCTACTTTCTAAGCATTAGGCTTATGTTTTGTGTTCTATGGTGTAGGTGACGAGATTTACTCAGGTGAGGTGGATGAGACAGCCCAGGACTAGGCAGCATGTTGCAAAAAATTACACGCAAGTGCACGTGACGCAAAAGTAGTAAAGTGTGTGTGAGTACGAGTGTCGATCCCACGAGGAATAAATATGCTAAGTATTGAATATCTAATTTTCAGCTTAATTTGAAGAGAAATAATATGTTGATGTTTTGGGATTTTAAACTAAAATAATTCAAATAAAATAAATCAAACAATTTAAATAATAGATTCGAATGTAAAAGTTAAGATTATATGATGAGAAAATTTCCAGGGTTTCGATTTCACTTAGCTAATCCTATTTAACAACCCTAATTCAAGTAATTAATCCTTATTCCTTCGTGTTGATGGTTATTTCACTACGTTATTTATTAAACTCTCTCAAGTATTAATAACTTATTCAATTAATGTGTTATTACCTCTCGGTTTCTAACCTTACAATCAATTGAATACATTAAGAACAAGAAATTGAATTACCACTCAAACTTCCTAACTATCTCTAGTCTAGAGTTCTTTTTAAGGTAATCTATTCAGTGCACAGTTAAATTCTCCGCTCTCGCATCCCGAATTAACCCTAATATTCTTAGTTTTGGTGATCAAGCAAACCTAAGTACTACGTTCAGAATAGATTACTCAACACATAAAAGAATAAGAAAACTAAAAACTTAAACTAAAACAATTAAATATTCATAACAGAGTTACGTCGAAACCCTAGAATCAAAAGTTTAGTTCATGCTGAAATTAAAGAAAACTCTAGAGAAAATAAAGTAATTCGTGCTGGAAGAGAAGAGAAGAAACAAAAACTCAGAAATTTCCGTCGAATTCGCCCGTTCCTCGCTAATTGCTCGATCCGGCCTCCGATGTCTCCGTAGGGTTTTTCTCTCTATTTCGCTGTGTCCTTTTCTTGCCTCCCGTTCAGATTTTTATTTTTACTCCACTTAGGGCCGCGGTCCATAAATCAACGGCTGAGATCGACCCGATCAATAATTTGAAAAATCAGATTTTAATAATTTCCCCTAATCACGATCGATCGTAATGTTATCACGATCGATCGTGATCGCGTGACACTTAAGCACTGTATTTCTGCTAATCACGATCGATCGAGGTTGCAAAGACCGATCGATCGGGCGGCCTCTGGACTTTTGAGTGAAATTTTCCTCGATCACGATCGATCGAGGTGTTGAGCCCGATTGGTCGGGCTGGCTCGGGAAATTTTGAACGAAACTTTTGACGATCGCGATCGATCGTGATGCGGAGTGTAACGCCCGACATTTCGGCCAGGTGATTTTCTGACCATTCTCATTGTTACCCTTTATTTAACCTTTATGATTAAATTTAACGTTGAGGCAAATTCATTACAAGTTGAGTAAAACTAGGTTGAGTGGCAATTTTGTAATAAAGATTGAAGGATTAGGTATAAATAGAAAATGGAAACCTTAAATCTCATTTAAAACCTCACTGCAGCCGACATTTCCTCTCGGCGACTCTCTTCTTCTCTGGAGCCTTTTTCCTCCCCAGCAACTGGTTTTTCAGCCTCCACTCCGATAACCCGCATTCTAGGTAAGATTTTGACAATGTAGATGCCGGGTAGTCATTTAGAACTCTGTTTTCAGTTGAACTTGTACTTTCGGGCTCTTCAATGGCTGAGTCAGTTGGTTATCGTTCTTTATCTTCATTTGGTAATGTCACCTTTAAATCGATTCTGGACCTTTTATATAACCGACCCCGTTTAATCGATAGCTATATCTAGCTGTTTCGGTTTTGGATTTCAGACTGCACAGAGAACCTTAGCTGTTAGATTCTAGGATGACTTTTGATTAGAACTTTTAGGACTTTATTTTAACTACTGTAATGTGAAATGTGTTAGGTGAAGAAGTTGAAGAGAAGGTGATTCAAGTTGCTAAGGAATCCAGGTAAGTGAATGTATTAAGTTTCCGGCCAATAGGGCCCTACATCAAAGGATTAAGTTAGATTTAGTGAACATTGTCTGCTATATGTTTGATGAAATGTCGATGGATATGGTTCTGTTATTCTCATGTACTCCCCTGTCTTAGTTCGATGATTAAGTGCATTTATGTTATGCATCATGTTTTACTTCTCAAGCATATGAAAATGTTTTGAAATATGTTTTCTCATGAATAAGGTAAGAAGATAAAACTTATGCAACGTGGTTAAGTGAGGGTTGGGGGTGGTTCGGCGTATGTCACAGTCCGCAGTAGGACATATGAATACGACCCGCAGTAGGGACCATGATCAAACTCACTGTCGAACCCCCTTTACCGGCACAAATCCTCCCTTAAACCACATAATGTAATGAAGAATATGAATGATGAAAGGAATGATGAATATGAGCATGTCTACGAATGATGATTATGAACAATGAATACGAGATACGATTATGAATGATGATTAAGATAAGTACATGAAAAGAAAAGACTTATGAGCATGTTTTTCTCCAAGTTATGCATTCATGAACTCATAATAGTTTGCATTCCTTACTAAGCCTTAGGCTTACAGTTACACCTTATGATGTAGGTGAAGAAATATCAGGTGAGGAATTCAAAGTTGATGAAAATGTCTAAGCTCGGTTGCTGGAGGTGATCAGGGTGGAAAGTCTGTGGCTGGATGGCGATTATGACCCTCTGGTTTTACTCTTAAGGTTTTAATGATAACTATGAACATAAAAGTTTAAGTAGGATGATGTTACTTATGATTATGGAGCTTGAACTTGTCTAGCTTGAATACTGATTATGAGTATATTATAAGAATATAGAATGAGTGATTTTAACTAAGTCTTCCGCTGTATGAGTTTTAATAAATCTGTGGTTTATTCTGTTGGTGTCCCGGTATTAAGTTTGAAGTTATGATGTTTGTGCTGCCGGTAGACGAAATGTATTTGTCTATCGGAAGGTGTGAGTGTTATTATGGAGTTTAGAAATCGGTAGATGAAGTTTGCTTGTCTACCGGAAGAAGAAGATGTTAGGTTAATGTTTAGTAGTCGGTAGATGAAAGTACTTGTCTATCGGCAGGAGATGTGTTATTTTGAAGTGTAGAAATCGGCAGGAGGGTTGTGATGGGAGTCGGGTAAGTTTGACTTCCGGAGGACGTCATCGGAAGAGGAAAAGTATTTGTCTTCCGGCTGACGTCATCGGCAGGAGAGTTGTGATGGGAGTCGGGTAAGTTTGACTTCCGGAGGACGTCATCGGAAGAGGAAGAGTATTTGTCTTCCGGCTGACGTCACCGGCAGATAAGGGGTATTTGCCATCGGCAGATGAGAGCCTCGCTTATGGTTCTCTCATTGGCAGACATGGGACGTATCATCGGCAGATGGTGAGTTAATCTGTCGGAAGATGTAGTTGTCTTAAGCCATCGGCAGATGACGACAATGTCTGTTATCTGGCGATCGGTATGAGTAGTGAGTTAAGTTACCGGAAGATGTGATGCCACGTCATCGGCAGATATAGAGTATTTGCCATCGGCAGATGAGAGCATCGTCTATTGTTCTCTCATCGGCAGATGTAGGTGGCTTCCGTTGTATAATTGAACGGTGTTTTAATTGGTCACACGAGTTGCACGTGACTGTCGGCAGATGCAAATATGTGTGCCTGCCGATAGATGTTTAATGAATCATGTGAGATGCACGTGCTGACCGGTAGAACAACTAGATGTTTGTCGTTTAGCGATCGGCAGGAGTGAAAGCTAAACGCGGTTATTCAGCGAATTTAAGTTAAGATGAGATATGATATAAGTCTGAGAAAAAAAAAAGTATACTACGATTACAGAGGTATAAAAGTACGGATAAGTTTAAAGGAAAGTCATGACACGTGACGATCCTCCTCGGGTCGTTACACGGAGCCCGATTAGTCGGGCTTTCTCTGGATTCTGGAATGAATTTCTCTCGAATCACGATCGATCGCAGTACGATCACGATCGATCGTGATCCGATGCTTTTTCCTTTGCTTCCTTTTCTTCTTTATTCCTTAATTTCGACCCAATTCCGCCTTTACCTGTTAAAACTCGACTTACCTGCACAATCTCACCAATAACATCAAATAAACTCAAACGCTCGAGGAAAAACTAATCGAAACAAGAATGAAAAGCACGAATAAGTGTGCAAAATACACACTTATCACACCCCCAAACTTGAACGAAAGCTTGTCCTCAAGCGAAAAGAAATCAACACAAGTAAAGTGATATCCCCATCCTCAATCAAAAAGGCTAGCCAAGAAATCATGATCAAACAATCTAGATTGTAAATTTCAATAATTCATCTCAGCGTGACACAAGTATACCAAAACATCTTAGATAAACTCTTTGCAATTAGTAACTTGTAATAAATCATCAACACTAGCTTATTAAGAGTTCCTCGTGTGTGTGTGTGTGTTTTCATGCCCAATTTTCTTAAGTTGATAGGTTCGCACATGCGTCTAAGGTAAAGGCAAACACTCTTAAGAACACTCCAATCACTCTAATCATTCTCCAGCTTTGCCCATTATTCACTAGTAACGGAAATCAGTAAAACAAAACAAAAGTCAATAGGACTTTCATTCGGCTTGTAACGTTCGGCCAGGTCAAAAGGTATGAATTTTTAGGAATCAAGGCTAATTAGAGAGCACTATTCATCCTTCCTTATCTCAATCACTCAACATTTTCTTCAATCCTTTCATGCTTAGAGAATATTGTTCACACTTCCTTTTTCTCTATCTCACCCCCAAACTTATTTCACTCACCGTTACTCAGTTCTAACTCCTTTGTCTTTAGTGTACTAAAATTTAAACAACATTTAAACTAACAAATGCACCTTTTTTTTTTTTTTTTTTTTTTTTTTTTTTTTTTTTTTACAGCAACACTAATAGAGGAATGATAACAGAAAACAATTAACATAAATCATAAGACAAAGGAGTACTTTTTCTCTCAAATCCATCCTTTCTCCTATTCTCCCTCGACCAACAATAATAACCTAGTGCTCTTTTGGTCAGATAGGCAAAATAGTTGTAAGGTAAGCTCACATAACGGTAATGAATGAAATGGTCAATCATAGGCTCAAAGAGGTGACTATGGGTGTCGATAACAGACACAGAAGGGGTGTGTTCAAAAAGGCTCAAACGATTCAACAATGGCCTAAGTCATTCTTTCATCATGCTAAACCAAGTTTCGCATTCGCGAATGCAGGGCAAAACTAAGAAGGATTCATTTCTCACTGTCTCTCACTACTTTAACTGGAGGTGCTCTCCCTTACAGTGTTTCAACTCAATCGCTCACTTACCGTGGTTTGTTCACTCTCAATAGACGGCATGTGCTATGACTAACAAATTAAGTCAAATGAAGATGAACACGTGCGCAACAAGATGAGAATCTCAAAATAAACCAGAGTCAATGTAAGTATCACAAGTACTAAATACGTAGAGCTATCCAAGAAGCAAAGGTATACGGAAATCACAGATCCAGTCATTGACATATCAAATCAACAATCTAAACAATAAGATCACAAAAATTTTGGCTAGTCAGAAAGTACGCTAAAAGTCACCCCAACACCCCCAAACTTAAAATCTACATTGTCCACAATGAGCCTAAAATGAAAACAGAACATGGAAAGGCAAGGGTGAAGCAACGTACCTCATAAAGAATCGGAGAGTGTGTAACGACCCCTGTTCCCAGCAAGATATTGTCCGCTCCGGGGATTGGGCCGCAGCCCAATATCCTCCCCTCACGGCTTTGTTTGGCGAGAGCACTTCCCGGAAGGTCACCCAACCTGGAATTACTCTCGCCGAAGCCCTCTTAACTTCGGAGTTCTTATGGGATCCGTTGTCAATTGAGCTCAAAAACGCGTCTTGCTATGTTGGGAGGATCTCTTTACATATGCTTCATTTCCACATACTTCCCCAAGCGCTGTGGGATTGTGACGACCCCCTTTTTACGACCCGTCACCTTCCGATTCGCCCGCGCGGACGTACCGCCATCCGGGTTCCGGTTCGTGCAGCCATCGTACCAGTACAGATTCGGGACATCACAATCACCCCCCCTCGGGGGCCCAACGTCCTCGTTGGCCACAATTCCGGTTGGGTACAGGCTTTGATACCATTTGTAACGACCCCTGTTCCCAGCAAGATATTGTCCGCTCCGGGGATTTGGCCGCAGCCCAATATCCTCCCCTCACGGCTTTGTTTGGCGAGAGCACTTCCCGGAAGGTCACCCAACCTGGAATTACTCTCGCCGAAGCCCTCTTAACTTCGGAGTTCTTATGGGATCCGTTGTCAATTGAGCTCCAAAACGCGTCTTGCTATGTTGGGAGGATCTCTTTACATATGCTTCATTTCCACATACTTCCCCAAGCGCTGTGGGATTGTGACGACCCCCTTTTTACGACCCGTCACCTTCCGATTCGCCCGCGCGGACGTACCGCCATCCGGGTTCCGGTTCGTGCAGCCATCGTACCAGTACAGATTCGGGACATCACAATTAGCTCAAGTGGTACTCCTCACTTGTAGCCCAGGTACTTAACCCTGAGGTCCTGGGTTCGAGTGGGGAGGAAGGCAAAAATAACCTACAGGGAGGGGAAAGACCGTGAGTGGAGGCCCAACAGCTGACGGCGATACGTATCGGGCTGGGCCCAGTCGATGGCGGTGCGTCCGCGGGCTGGGCTGGGTCTTTACAGAGTGAGTCCGAAAGATCAGCATCGTCACCCTCTTGTGGAGGATCGTATGGCTGAGAAAGGCGATCTGGGTACATGGGGAACGGAGGAGTGGATTGTGCGGAAAAATCGTGATAAGCATTGAAGGCAGCCATATACTGCGCTTCATAAAGGGAACGCTCCAAATCACGCGCTTGAAGATCTTGAATGCGGTGCTCCAACCGCTGTTGACCAAGAGTTAAAGCCTCGAACATTTGCTTAACATCATCCGAAGCTGGAGAAGAAGATGGCCCAGCAGAAGAAGAAGATGCGCCAAGTGTAGTGGAAGCAGACCCCTGCCTTTTATAGCGCCGTTTAAGGCGAGCATCAGCGTCGTTTTGGCGAATTCTTGGTATGGAAAAGGACGGAGTCCCTTTGGAGAGACGAGGGGCTGGCATGGGTTGAGGAGGAACCTCCGCTTCAGGATCATATTCAATAAATCCCAATCCATCAGGACGAGCCCGACCATGAGGCCAGTTAGCTATCCGCGATATGTTGGATGAGCCAAAGACAGTTTGCTGGACCCAAGGTTCGTCATCAGAATTCATCAATACGTGTTGGGCAACACAAAGCTGTGTGATCAATACTGGATGAATGTGAGCCGCGTTCACCATGTGGTGACAGTATGCTGCAATATTGTTATGTATAATCCGTCCGACATCGATCGACATGCCTTTTAAAATGCAGTAAAGCAGCACTGCACGTTCTCTAGTAAATTCGGTTTTTTGGGAAGTCGGCATCAGATTACACCAAATGAACCTACACCAAGCTTGAGCATATCGATTCAAGCTGCTCGGAACTAGATAACGCGGTAAAGTATTAGCAGACCTTGTGTAAACCCATTGAGCCCGTCGATGGCCCATCTCGCGTAAAATTGCATCATAATCAGGTCCAGCGGTCAATAATGATTGGAATTTGTCATCCGGGATATTTGGCAATCCAAATTTTGCATTAATTACTTCAGCGGAGAAATCAATAACCTTATTTCTGACAGTGACCGGTGCCTCAGTTTTCGAGCCCTTCAGATTAGCGTAAAATTCTCGAACTACGCTCACATTTGCATCACCCCCTAAGACAGCGACTTCCCCCCAATTCCTCTGTTGGAGCATTGCCAAGATATTGCCATCACTGCGGTCTGGCTGGAATTGGACCTCACAAATTATGGCCTTGTCCGTTAACATAAATTGTTGATAAAATGTCTTCGCCTCATCATTGAGGAACGAATGTGGAAGCGGACTTGGCCGTGAAGAGCTGGAGGCACTAGAAGACGTTCTCAAGCGCTTAGAAGCCATTGTATAAAGCGCAGACCTGTAGTTGCTTCACAAATAACCCAATACGAAATCAACCAGCAATGCAGCCCAAACTTCCAAATTAGCACGGTAAAACTGAACTAAATGCGTGTGAGACAAAACAAATTCCTACAGGCAATTCAGCAAATAGCTGGTGGGCAGAATGTTCAGGACGTGGGCACGGCAGACTTGAAACATCCAATTACGCCCAAACTTGTGTATCAAACAAAAATATAGTCAAACCAATAACCCTTGAAGACGAATGTAACAGCAACAGAGATCAACCAGGAATATCAGAATACCAAGGTAACAAACAAATAAAACCTGGGCGGGGACAAGCAGCGGCAAGAAAGAAGTAGGCAAGTAATCGGAGCTGGAGTGCGATTGAGAGAGTCGAGGAGCAGAGAGTAGAGCTGAGAGTTGGAGCGCTGGAACAGAGAAGCTCGCGGTGCTGAAACACGGTTGAAAGACGGCGGAGGATGGTGGTCGGAGCTAAGAGCGCGGGCTTCGTCGCCGATCGATGAAAAGAACAGGGGTGAAGGGTGAAAAGTGTCGGCTTTTCACCGTTTATCCCTGTTTTTGTAAAATATATTTTTTTTAATGGAAAATGAAAACACAAAAATCAGTAAAAATAAATAAATAAATAGATAAATAAATAGATAAAAAAAATAAAAAAATAAGATAAAAAAATAAAAATTGAACTATATTTATACTAATAAAACAAAAATCAATGGGTTATGTAACACCCGACATTTCGGTCAGGTGACTTTCTTAACGGAATTTAACTGTCACCTCTATTTCTAGTCTTTTGTGCTAAAAAAATTATATATGTCACTACTTATTTGTTTTATTTTTGGGATGGCAGAATTGTAATTAGGGAAGATAGCCTGGCATATAAATTCAAAATGGAAACCTTAAACCTCATTAAAATCCCACTGTAGCCGACACACTTATTCTCGGCGATTTCCTCTCCTTCTGAGCTCTCTCCCCCAGCCAGCTACAGCTCTTTCCGACGACTGATTTTTCAGTCCTTACCCCGTCAAATCACGCTTCAGGTAAGACATTGTCAATGTAGATGGCGATTCCTTGTTTAGAGTTCTGTTTTTAGCAAAACTTGTAGCTCGGGCTCTCCAATGGCAGAGTATTTTAGTTCATTGTCAATCTGTGAGTGATAATGTCATTCCAGATCGATTCTGGACCTTTTTTTATGCAACCAACCCTGGGTAATCGATAGTCGAATCTGTCTATTTCAGTTTTTGAGATTTCAGATTTTCACAGAGTGTTAGACTAAGGATCCGGAGATGACTTTAACTGCTAGATTCTAGGATGACTTGTAACTAGAACTTTTAGGACTTTGTTTTAACTACTGTAATGTGATATGTTTTAGGTGAAGAAAGTTTGGAGAGAAGTACCCCGATTTCTAAGGAAGCCAGGTAAGTGAATGTATATGTTTCTCGGTCAATAGGACCCTACATCAAAGGATGCTAGGTAGAGATTTCTATGATGTTTAGAAGTTTCCCCTTATGTCACTGTCTAATGTTTAAGCTGATGATTAGCTCCATGGTAAGGCCTCATAATGAATAGTGTTTTACTCTGTAGCTTGATGATTTAAGAATTTCCATGTTCATGCATTATTAATGTTTTATGCACATGAAAAACGTTTTGAAAGCATGTTTTCTCATGAACAAGATAAGATGATAAAAACCCCTGCAACGTGGTTGAGTGAGGGTTGGGGGTGGTTCGGCGTATGTCACAGTCCAGAGAAGGACATATGAATACAACCCGCAGTAGGGACCATGATCAAACTCACTGTCGGACCCCCTTTACCGGCACAAATCCTCTCTCAATCCACACAATTAAGTTAAGAATATGAACGATGAATATGATTCATGATTATGAATGATGAAGTGAATGACGAATATGATCCATGACTATGGATGATGAAAAGAAAGATGAATACGATCTATGATTATGAATGACGAATATAAACAAGAACATGAACAAGAAATGATTTATGAGCATGTTTTCTCTGAATTATGCATTCATGCACTCGTGATAGTATTGCATTCCTTGCTAAGCATTAGGCTTATAGTTTAAACCTTATGATGTAGGTGACGAGTATTCAGGTGAGGATCTCAAAGTTAATGAGGATGTCTAAATTTGGTTGCTGGGAGGTGTTCAGGGAGCAATTCTATGGCTGGGTGGCGAATGAGAAACCCTGGTTAACGCTCTTATGATTTTTATGATGTTCATGAGTAATGAAGTCTAAGTAGGTTGAGATTATTTTATCAATTGACATTTTAGAAATTGTCTGTCTTACTTCCAGTATCCGAGGATATTTCTAAAGTTAATGAATGTTATGTTTGGGTTTAAGTCTTCCGCTGTATGAATTTCTTGATAAGTCTCTGTTTTCCATGTCGTTTAGTGACCGGTAGATGTAGTGCATTTCTCTACCGGAAGATGGATTTGTTATTTTGTCGTTTATGGACCGGTAGATGTAGTGCATTTCTCTACTGGAAGATGGATTTGCTATTTTGTCGTTTAGTGACCGGTAGATGTAGTGCATTTCTCTACCGGAAGATGGATTTGTTATTTTGTCGTTTAGTGACCGGTAGGGTAGTGTAGTGCATTTCTCTACTGGAAGATGAATTGTTATTCTGTCGTTAGCGACCGGTAGATGTCCCCTACCGGATGATGTTTTAATGATCATGGGAGTGCACGTGTCCGGAGCTGCACGTGTCCACCGGTAGATGTCCACTACCGGATGATGTTTTAATGATCATGGGAGCTGCACGTGTCCACCGGTAGATGTCCACTACCGGAAGATGGATTTGCTATTTTGTCGTTTAGTGACCGGTAGATGTAGTGCATTTCTCTACTGGAAGATGGATTTGCTATTTTGTCGTTTAGTGACCGGTAGATGTAGTGCATTTCTCTACCGGAAGATGGATTTGTTATTTTGTCGTTTAGTGACCGGTAGATGTAGTGCATTTCTCTACTGGAAGATGGATTTGCTATTTTGTCATTTAGTGACCGGTAGATGTAGTGCATTTCTCTACCGGAAGATGGATTTGCTATTTTGTCGTTTAGTGACCGGTAGATGTAGTGCATTTCTCTACCGGAAGATGGATTTGCTATTTTGTCGTTTAGTGACCGGTAGATGTAGTGCATTTCTCTACCGGAAGATGGATTTGCTATTTTGTCGTTTAGTGACCGGTAGATGTAGTGCATTTCTCTACCGGAAGATGGATTTGCTATTTTGTCGTTTAGTGACCGGTAGATGTAGTGCATTTCTCTACCGGAAGATGGATTTGCTATTTTGTCGTTTAGTGACCGGTAGATGTAGTGCATTTCTCTACCGGAAGATGGATTTGCTATTTTGTCGTTTAGTGACCGGTAGATGTAGTGCATTTCTCTACCGGAAGATGGATTTGCTATTTTGTCGTTTAGTGACCGGTAGATGTAGTGCATTTCTCTACCGGAAGATGGATTTGCTATTTTGTCGTTTAGTGACCGGTAGATGTAGTGCATTTCTCTACCGGAAGATGGATTTGCTATTTTGTCGTTTAGTGACCGGTAGATGTAGTGCATTTCTCTACCGGAAGATGGATTTGCTATTTTGTCGTTTAGTGACCGGTAGATGTAGTGCATTTCTCTACTGGAAGATGGATTTGCTATTTTGTCGTTTAGTGACCGGTAGATGTAGTGCATTTCTCTACCGGAAGATGGATTTGCTATTTTGTCGTTTAGTGACCGGTAGATGTAGTGCATTTCTCTACCGGAAGATGGATTTGCTATTTTGTCGTTTAGTGACCGGTAGATGTAGTGCATTTCTCTACCGGAAGATGGATTTGCTATTTTGTCGTTTAGTGACCGGTAGATGTAGTGCATTTCTCTACCGGAAGATGGATTTGCTATTTTGTCGTTTAGTGACCGGTAGATGTAGTGCATTTCTCTACCGGAAGATGGATTTGCTATTTTGTCGTTTAGTGACCGGTAGATGTAGTGCATTTCTCTACCGGAAGATGGATTTGCTATTTTGTCGTTTAGTGACCGGTAGATGTAGTGCATTTCTCTACCGGAAGATGGATTTGCTATTTTGTCGTTTAGTGACCGGTAGATGTAGTGCATTTCTCTACCGGAAGATGGATTTGCTATTTTGTCGTTTAGTGACCGGTAGATGTAGTGCATTTCTCTACCGGAAGATGGATTTGCTATTTTGTCGTTTAGTGACCGGTAGATGTAGTGCATTTCTCTACCGGAAGATGGATTTGCTATTTTGTCGTTTAGTGACCGGTAGATGTAGTGCATTTCTCTACCGGAAGATGGATTTGCTATTTTGGTCTCAAGATTTAAGTTCTAAAAAAAAAAAAAAAAAAAAAAAAAAAAAAAAAAAAAAAAAAAAAAAAAAAAAAAAAAAAAAAAAAAAAAAAAAAAAAAAAAAAAAAAAAAAAAAAAAAAAAAAAAAAAAAAAAAAAAAAAAAAAAAAAAAAAAAAAAAAAAAAAAAAAAAAAAAAAAAAAAAAAAAAAAAAAAAAAAAAAAAAAAAAAAAAAAAAAAAAAAAAAAAAAAAAAAAAAAAAAAAAAAAAAAAAAAAAAAAAAAAAAAAAAAAAAAAAAAAAAAAAAAAAAAAAAAAAAAAAAAAAAAAAAAAAAAAAAAAAAAAAAAAAAAAAAAAAAAAAAAAAAAAAAAAAAAAAAAAAAAAAAAAAAAAAAAAAAAAAAAAAAGCGGGGTATGTTTTAATTGTTCACGTGAGAAGCACGTGTACACCGGATGATGTCCTCTTATTTCACCGGATGAGGAATACTCTTTTGGGTGATGCATGCAAATCCATGCAACTCGGCAGAATAACCGCCGAGCGACACGAGGGCATTTCTTTTCTGCCCGATTAGGTTATGGAAATGATGACTGAGCTTGTCGCTTGGTCCCGTCAATAATCGGGTTAATCAAAGAGTCGAGTTTGAGTGGTTTATTCCCGACAGATAAGGTGACGTCCACGGGTCAAGATTTAAGTTCTAAAAAAAAAAAAGAAGATGCTAACTATGAATGAGGTGACGAAGGTAAGAATGTAAATGTTTATGAGGTTATTTTATGAATTACGTGGCGACTCCAACTGGGGTCGTTACAATTATGGTATCAGAGCAAAAACCGGGTTCTAAAATTGATTCTGCAGACTGCCTCCCAACAAAGATTGCCACCTGAGTACACTCCAGCAACTGTAAGTATTTATGATTTCAGTAAATGTCACTAAGTTAAGATGTATCTATAACTATGTGTTTAGGGACCCCAATATGGTTAGAGGTCAGCAGAGAGAGACCAATGAGGATAGCAATACCATTGCTCAGCTGACAGAGTTGGTCATGCGCCAATCTCACCAGATCGAACAACTGATGACTGCTAAGGAGGAACAAGGCAACTCCAGTAACGATGCAACTCATGATCATGGGGGTGAGCGTTTCCACCGGCTTCGACCCCCGGTGTTTAATGGACATGTTACAGATCCTATTTATGCTGAGGAGTGGATTCGAAAGATAGAAGACATGTTTAAATATGCAAAGGTTGATGAAGGAGATAAGGTCACCTACGCTGTCTTTCATTTGGAGTTAGGTGCAAGGCATTGGTGGGACTCGATCCAGAACACCGCTAATGCTGGAGCTATGACCTTATGACCTGGGAAAGTTCAAGACTGCTTTCTTTGACAAGTACTTTAATAGGACTGTTCGGGCCAATAAGAAGAAAGAGTTCATGAACCTACGACAAACCGGCTCTGTGACGGACTACATATGCAAGTTTGATGCCTTGTCACGATTTTCCCCTCAAATGATTGAGGATGATGAGGACAAGATTTACCAATTTGTTCAGGGACTGAAGCCGAGTTTGTACATGAAGGTGAAGACTGCTGGGATTCACAATATACCTTATGGCGAAGTGACGGCTAAGGCCTTGGAGTTGGAAGAGGCTGAAATGGCATCATACGCACAGCGTGAGCAACCAAGGAAGTCACGAAGGAACTAAAGGTTGGCAGCCGCAACAGAACAGGGGACCACGGCAACAACAGCAAGGTATAAAGAGACCCCTCAACAGGAATGATGACCAAGAGAAGGGAAAACGACCATTGGCCCTTCTATGCCCCAACTGCCAGAAGAACCACCATGGTGAGTGCAAGTTACATTCTGGGCGATGCTTCAGATGTGATAAAGTTGGACATATAGCCAGAGACTGCCCCATGTCGCCAGATCCGAACCGTGCAAGGGTAGCACCTAGAGTCTATGCAATGATGGAAGATGAAGATACCATGCAGCATACGGTCATAACAGGTACAATAATGATTTGTGGTATTTCTGCTTACACACTTATTGACACGGGGGCCACACACTCATTTATTGCAACCTTATTTGTATGCAAGCATAGGTTAGAATACTTACCAGCTAAGAGACCATATAGTGTGATGTTACCATCAGGAAAGTCCTTGTTTTCTGATCAGATGGTGAGAGGTGATATCGTATCCTTGGGAGATAAGAAGTTATATGGAGAGCTGGTTGTAATTGACATGAAAGGTTATGAGGTGATATTAGGGATGGATTGGTTATCCAGGCATTATGCCACAATAAGTTGTAGGTCTGGACTAGTTGAGTTTCAACCCCCAAATGGAGATCGTTATACCTTCCAAGCTATCCCAAAATTTAGTAAAATACCGATTATAACCTCACTTGAGGCCCAGCGGATATTAAAGGATGGTTGTGAATGTTACTTAGCTAGCGTAATGGATACTCGAGTGGAGAATAAGATAGAGTTACAAGATATTTCCATAGTCCGAGAGTTCCCTGAGACATTCATGGATGATTTGCCAGGATTACCACCTGATAGGGAAATTGAGTTTGTAATTGATACCTATCCC
Source organism: Begonia masoniana (assembly GCA_022432975.1). NCBI lineage: Eukaryota > Viridiplantae > Streptophyta > Magnoliopsida > Cucurbitales > Begoniaceae > Begonia > Begonia masoniana. The sequence continues at coordinate 10,101,301 of CM039512.1, read as the reverse complement.
GAGGCATTACCTGTGTCTAAGAATCCTTATCGTATGGCGCCTGTTGAACTAAATGAGTTAAAAGTCCAACTACAGGAATTGGTAGACAAGGGATTCATCCGTTCTAGTAGTTCTCCTTGGGGTGCACCTGTATTATTCGTTAAGAAGAAAGATGGTTCCCTTAGAATGTGCATAGACTACAGAGAACTAAATAAGTTGACCATTAAGAATAAGTACCCCTTGCCCCGAATTGATGACTTGTTCGACCAATTGCAAGGAGCTAAAGTGTTCTCAAAGATTGACTTACGGTCAGGTTACTATCAACTGAAAGTTAAGGAGAGTGATATACCTAAGACAGCTTTCAGGACCCGTTATGGACATTATGAATTCCTTGTAATGTCGTTTGGATTAACCAATGCACCTGCAGCTTTCATGGATTTAATGAACCGTGTATTTCGTGAATATTTGGACAAGTTTGTGATTGTATTCATTGATGATATTCTTATATACTCACAGACCGAAGATGACCATGCAGAACATTTAAGAGTAGTTTTGACAACATTGAAACAACAGTAACTTTATGCCAAGTTGTCGAAATGTGAGTTCTGGTTGGACAAGGTCAACTTTTTAGGCCATGTCATTTCTGCTGAGGGCATATCTGTAGATCCAACCAAGATTCAGGCAGTGAAGGATTGGCCACAGCCAAGGAATGTCAGTGAAGTCCGCAGTTTTCTTGGTCTGGCAGGTTATTATAGGAAGTTTATTAGAGGATTTTCTATGATAGCTAAGCCATTAACTGGTCTGACAAAGAAGGACACCAAATATTTTTGGACTAAAGCCTGTGAAGATGGCTTCCAGACACTTAAGCTGAAGTTAACGACAGCCCCTCTTTTGACTCTTCCAACTGAGGAAGGGAAGTTTAGTGTCTACTGTGATGCATCCAAGGTAGGTTTGGGATGTGTCTTGATGCAAGAAGGTAAGGTTGTAGCATATGCCTCTAGGCAGCTAAAGAGTTATGAGCAGAATTACCCCACTCACGATTTGGAATTAGCTGCTGTTGTCTTTGCATTGAAAATTTGGAGGCACTATTTGTATGGACGGCAGTGTGAAGTATTTTCTGATCATAAGAGCTTGAAATATCTTTTCACTCAAAAGGAATTGAACATGAGACAAAGGCGTTGGTTGGAGTTTGTTAAGGATTATGACTTCGAAATTAAGTATCACCCGGGTAAGGCCAATGCTGTGGCTGACGCATTAAGTAGAATGTCAAAGACCATGCAACCCACGATATCAACCATGTCTATACCTCTAAGGATGGAAGTTCAGAAATTTGAATTGGAAATAGTTCCTGAACTGTCAAACCTACTTACTACACTAACCATCCAACCAACTATCTTGGATAAGGTCAAGAAGGCTCAGCAGAAGGATTCAGAGGAGAATAGTAGTATGATGAGTAAATTGAAAGATGCCTTCCCAGATTTCAGTCTCTCCAATGATGGTATTTTAAAATTTAGGAACCGATGGTACGTTCCATATGATAAGGAGTTGCGTGAGTTAATCTTAACCGAAGCTCATTCATCTTCCTTCTCTGTGCATCCTGGTAGCACTAAGATGTATAGGGATTTAAGGTTACATTATTGGTGGCCAAACATGAAGAGGGATGTGGCCAAGTTTGTTGAGTCATGTTTGGTATGCCAACAGGTTAAGGCAGAGCATCAACGCCCAGGAGGTACCCTTCAGCCTTTACCTATTCCCGAATGGAAGTGGGAAAACATTGTCATGGATTTCGTTGTAGGTCTGCCGAAGACAGCTAAAGGACACGATAGTATTTGGGTTGTGGTTGACAGGTTGACAAAGTCCGCCCACTTTTTACCGGTAAGAACGACCTTCTCTATGGACCAGCTTGCTGACCTGTATGTTCAGGAGGTTATCAGATTACATGGAATCCCTTTATCTATTGTCTCTGATCGTGACCCCAGATTCACCTCGAGGTTTTGGCAAAGTTTGCAAGGCACATTAGGTACAAAGTTATCCTTCAGCACTGCCTTCCACCCGCAGACAGATGGCCAATCAGAAAGGACTATCCAAATACTTGAGGATATGTTGAGGGCTTGTGTGCTAGACTTTCAGGCATCTTGGAGCCGATACCTACCCTTGGTTGAGTTCTCTTACAACAACAGTTATCAGTCCACTATTGGTATGGCGCCTTATGAAGCGTTGTATGGTAGGAAGTGTAGATCACCTCTGTATTGGGATGAAGTTGGTGAAGCGAAACTCCTAGGTCTTGAGTTATTGCAGCAGATGTCAGACAAGATTGCCACTATTAGGAAAAGAATGTTAACTGCTCAAAGCCGGCAGAAGAGTTATGCAGACCAAAGGAGAAGGGATCTTGAATTTGCTGTTGGTGACGAAGTACTCCTGAAGATTTCACCATTTAGAGGAGTCCTAAGATTTGGCAAGAGGGGAAAACTTACTCCACGATTTATTGGACCTTTCCCTGTTCTAGCTAGAATCGGTGGTACAGCTTACAGGCTGAAATTGCCTCCATCATTGGATAAGGTTCACAATGTCTTTCACGTGTCAATGTTAAGGAAATGCATACGAAATCCGATGCAAGCAGTTCAGCCAACAGAAGTTGAGATTGAGCCGACATTAATGTATGAGGAGAAGCCTGTACAAATATTGGAATCTGCAGTGAAGACTCTCAGGAATAAAGAGATTCCGTTGGTCAAAGTTTTATGGAGAAACCACGGCATTGAAGAAGCCACGTGGGAGCGACGCCAGGACATGTTAGACAAGTATCCAGAGTTGTTTGGTTGATCAATTTTCGGGGACGAAAATTTTGTTTAAGGAGAGGTGGATGTAACACCCGACATTTCGGTCAGGTGACTTTCTTAACGGAATTTAACTGTCACCTCTATTTCTAGTCTTTTGTGCTAAAAAAATTATATATGTCACTACTTATTTGTTTTATTTTTGGGATGGCAGAATTGTAATTAGGAAAGATAGCCTGGCATATAAATTCAAAATGGAAACCTTAAACCTCATTAAAATCCCACTGTAGCCGACACACTTATTCTCGGTGATTTCCTCTCCTTCTGAGCTCTCTCCCCCAGCCAGCTACAGCTCTTTCCGACGATTGATTTTTCAGTCCTTACCCCGTCAAATCACGCTTCAGGTAAGACATTGTCAATGTAGATGGCGATTCCTTGTTTAGAGTTCTGTTTTTAGCAAAACTTGTAGCTCGGGCTCTCAAATGGCAGAGTATTTTAGTTCATTGTCAATCTGTGAGTGATAATGTCATTCCAGATCGATTCTGGACCTTTTTTTATGCAACCAACCCTGGGTAATCGATAGTCGAATCTGTCTATTTCAGTTTTTGAGATTTCAGATTTTCACAGAGTGTTAGACTAAGGATCCGGAGATGACTTTAACTGCTAGATTCTAGGATGACTTGTAACTAGAACTTTTAGGACTTTGTTTTAACTACTGTAATGTGATATGTTTTAGGTGAAGAAAGTTTGGAGAGAAGTACCCCGATTTCTAAGGAAGCCAGGTAAGTGAATGTATATGTTTCTCGGTCATTAGGACCCTACATCAAAGGATGCTAGGTAGAGATTTCTATGATGTTTAGAAGTTTCCCCTTATGTCACTGTCTAATGTTTAAGCTGATGATTAGCTCCATGGTAAGGCCTCATAATGAATAGTGTTCTACTCTGTAGCTTGATGATTTAAGAATTTCCATGTTCATGCATTATTAATGTTTTATGCACATGAAAAACGTTTTGAAAGCATGTTTTCTCATGAACAAGATAAGATGATAAAAACCCCTGCAACGTGGTTGAGTGAGGGTTGGGGGTGGTTCGGCGTATGTCACAGTCCAGAGAAGGACATATGAATACGACCCGCAGTAGGGACCATGATCAAACTCACTGTCGGACCCCCTTTACCGGCACAAATCTTCTCTCAATCCACACAATTAAGTTAAGAATATGAACAATGAATATGATTCATGATTATGAATGATGAAGTGAATGACGAATATGATCCATGACTATGGATGATGAAAAGAAAGATGAATACGATCTATGATTATGAATGACGAATATAAACAAGAACATGAACCAGAAATGATTTATGAGCATGTTTTCTCTGAATTATGCATTCATGCACTCGTGATAGTATTGCATTCCTTACTAAGCATTAGGCTTATAGTTTAAACCTTATGATGTAGGTGACGAGTATTCAGGTGAGGATCTCAAAGTTAATGAGGATGTCTAAATTTGGTTGCTGGGAGGTGTTCAGGGAGCAATTCTGTGGCTGGGTGGCGAATGAGAAACCCTGGTTAACGCTCTTATGATTTTTATGATGTTCATGAGTAATGAAGTCTAAGTAGGTTGAGATTATTTTATCAATTAGGATTTTAGAAATTGTCTGTCTTACTTCCAGTATCCGAGGATATTTCTAAAGTTAATGAATGTTATGTTTCGGTTTAAGTCTTCCGCTGTATGAATTTCTTGATAAGTCTCTGTTTTCCATGTCGTTTAGTGACCGGTAGATGTAGTGCATTTCTCTACCGGAAGATGGATTTGTTATTTTGTCGTTTAGTGACCGGTAGATGTAGTGCATTTCTCTACCGGAAGATGGATTTGCTATTTTGTCGTTTAGTGACCGGTAGATGTAGTGCATTTCTCTACCGGAAGATGGATTTGTTATTTTGTCGTTTAGTGACCGGTAGATGTAGTGCATTTCTCTACCGGAAGATGGATTTGTTATTCTGTCGTTTAGCGACCGGTAGATGTCCACTACCGGATGATGTTTTAATGATCATGGGAGCTGCACGTGCCCACCGGTAGATGTCCACTACCGGGTTATGTTTTAATTGTTCACGTGAGAAGCACGTGTACACCGGATGATGTCCTCTTATTTCACCGGATGAGGAATACTCTTTTGGGTGATGCATGCAAATCCATGCAACTCGAGCAGAATAACGCCGAGCGACCCGAGGGCATTTCTTTTCTGCCCGATTAGGTTATGGAAATGATGACTGAGCTTGTCGCTTGGTCCCGTCAATAATCGAGTTATAGGGTTAATCAAAGAGTCGAGTTTGAGTGGTTTATTCCCGACAGATAAGGTGACGTCCACGGGTCAAGATTTAAGTTCTAAAAAAAAAAAAGAAGATGCTAACTATGAATGAGGTGACGAAGGTAAGAATGTAAATGTTTATGAGGTTATTTTATGAATTACGTGGCGACTCCAACTGGGGTCGTTACAGGTTACCTCCCACCAAGTGCTTGATTTACCGTCGTTAGCCTGACGTGTGACCAAATTCATTCGTCGGGTATGAGTTAAGTAACGGAAGAGTCACTTGGAATATCGCCGCCAAAGTAGGGTTTCACTAGTTGGCCGTTCACCTTGAATGTCGTGTCATCAACTCCTCGTAACTCGATCGCTCCGTGAGAGAATACTTGCACCACCGTGAAAGGACCCGACCATCTCGACTTTAATTTTCCTGGAAACAACTTCAAACGGGAGTTAAATAAAAGTACCTGCTGTCCTGGGGATAGCTCTTTCTCCACGATGTGCTTGTCGTGCCATTCTTTGGTCTTCTCCTTGTATATTTTGGAATTCTCATACGCATTATTTCTCAGTTCTTCCAGCTCATTAATTTGTAGGAGACGTTTCTGGCCTGTGGCTGTTAACTCAAAATTCAGCTTCTTCATCGCCCACAAAGCACGGTGTTCCAACTCAACGGGTAAATGACATGCTTTCCCGAATACCAACCTATATGGGGACATACCTAGAGGAGTTTTGAATGCGGTTCGGTATGCCCATAAAGCATCATCCAACTTGCGAGCCCAGTCTTTTCTTGAAATTGCAACGGTCTTCTCAAGGATCTTCTTCACTTCTCGATTAGAGACCTCGGCCTGCCCGTTGGATTGGGGGTGGTATCCCAACGCTTTGCGATGCTTGACCCCATACTTATTGAGTAGTGCTGCAAACTGTCTATTGCAAAAGTGAGTGCCCTCGTCACTAATGATAGCTCGAGGTGTTCCAAAGCGAGTGAAAATATTCTTCTGCAGAAAACGCAAGACCACCTTGCCATCATTGGTTGGCGTAGCTATCGCTTCAACCCACTTGGAGACATAATCCACCGCCAAAAGAATGTATTTGTTATTGTACGACGATGGAAACGGTCCCATAAAGTCAATACCCCATACATCAAACAGCTCAACCTCCAAAATATTAGTCAAAGGCATCTCATTCCGACGAGAAATATTACCGGTCCGTTGACATCGATCACAAGCGACAACAAACGAATATGCATCTTTAAACAAAGAGGGCCAATAAAATCCACACTAAAGTACCTTAGCTGTTGTTCGTTGTCCACCAAAGTGTCCGCCACATTCTAGAGAATGGCAGTGTTTTAATACAGAGTTCACTTCATCTTCTGGGATACAACGTCGGATGATTTGATCGGCACAATGTTTATATAAAATCGACTCTTCCCAATAATATCGCTTTACATCGGCGAAAAATTTCTTCTTTTGGTGATGCGACAAATCAGACGGTATAACCCCACTGGCAAGAAAATTCACATAATTAACATACCACGGTAACGCTTCGATTGCAATGATCTTTTCATCTGGAAAATCTTCAGCTATTTGAACGTCACTATCGGATACATGAGCTCGTGTTTCCAATCGAGATAGGTGATCAGCTACCAAGTTCTCTGTGCCTTTCTTGTCCTTGATCACAATATCAAATTCCTGCAGAAGTAATACCCAACGAATGAACCGAGGCTTGGCATCCTTCTTTTCCATCAAATATTTAATAGCCGAATGATCCGTATAAACTGTGACTTTGTTGCCGATAACATAGGGACGGAACTTGTCAAATGCGAAGACTACTGCTAACAATTCCTTCTCAGTGGTGGCATAATTTAGTTGGGCATCATTGAGAGTGCGGCTGGCGTAATAAATTGTATGGAAGATCTTATCCTTTCTCTGCCCCAGAACTGCTCCTACCGCGAAGTCACTGGCATCACTCATAATTTCAAATGGTAAGTCCCAATCAGGTGCGACTATGATCGGGGCTGACACAAGTTTCTCTTTTAAAACACTGAAAGCGGCAAGACACTCTACAGTGAAAATAAATGGTATTCCATTTTCCAATAATTGACATAGCGGCTTGGTGATTTTAGAAAAATCTTTTATGAACCTTCTGTAGAATCCCGCATGCCCTAGAAAACTCCGCACTCCTTTTACTGTCGTCGGCGATGGTAACTTCTCGATAGCGACAATTTTAGTCCGGTCCACCTCAATACCTTGTGCTGAAATACGATGGCCAAGTACAATTCCTTCTTTCACCATAAAGTGACATTTTTCCCAATTAAGTACCAGATTCGTCTCAACACACCTTTCGAGCACCTTGGATAAATTTTCTAAGCAAGAATCAAAGGAAGATCCGAAAACTGAAAAATCATCCATGAAGATCTCTATGAATAGCTCCACCATATCAGAGAAAATTGCCATCATACATCTTTGAAATGTAGCTGGTGCATTACATAAGCCGAATGGCATCCGACGGAATGCAAAAGTACCATAGGGGCATGTAAAAGTCGTCTTTTCTTGATCTTCTGGGGCAATAGCAATCTGATTATATCCGGAATACCCATCGAGAAAGCAATAATATTCGTGTCCGGCAAGTCTATCCAACATCTGATCAATAAACGGCAATGGGAAATGATCCTTTGTTGTAGCCTTGTTCAATTTCCGATAATCTATACAAATTCTCCAACCGGTGACTGTTCTAGATGCAATCAACTCATCATTCTCATTCTTGACTACTGTCATTCCACTTTTCTTTGGCACACACTGCACTGGACTCACCCACGAACTATCTGAGATCGGATACATAACCCCTGCGTCCAACCACTTTAAAACTTCCTTCCGCACAACCTCTTTCATGGCTGGATTTAAACGGCGTTGATGCTCTACAGATGGTCGATGCTCTTCTTCCATTAAAATCCGATGCATGCAAAATGAAGAACTGATTCCTTTGATATCTGACAGTGTCCACCCAATAGCCACCTTGTATGTCCGAAGTATACGCAACAATTTCTCCTCCTCCGTCTTAGATAAGTCACCTGCAATAATGACTGGAAGAGTTGAGTTAGCACCAATAAATTCATACCTGAGGTGGGACAGTAGTGGCTTTAGCTCCAACTCGGGTGGGCTCTCAATAGAAGGTAAGACTCTAACTGGTGGCTCCCCCAAACTTTCAAAATACCTTCTTCGATTAGGCTCGAACGAATCCATCCATGATATAAATTCCTGCGCAGAAGAGTCAAAATCGAAAAACACATCATGATTTAGTAAAGCAACCTCGAGAGGATCACTAGACTGAAGATAAGCTCCGTCCATCGCTGATTCGAGAGAGTCAATTCTAAATATATCATCGCTGGCCGTCGGATACTTCATGGAGTTAAAGACATTAAACGTCACTTCTTCATCTTGCAAGCGTAATTTCAACTCCCCCATCTGAACATCAATCAATGCACCCCCTGTAGCTAAGAATGGCCTGCCCAAAATAATAGGTATGTCTCGATCTTCCGCCATGTCGAGAACTACAAAGTCTGCTGGGAATATAAATTTGTTGACTTTAACCAACACATCTTTGATTATTCCTCTTGGATGTTTGATTGATCGGTCGGCCATCTGTAAAATTGCCCTTGTTGGTTTTGCTTCCCCTAGTTCAAGCCTTTGAAAGATAGAAAGAGGCATTAGATTGATGCTTGCACCTAAATCACATAATGCACGCTCGAAGATGTAATTTCCAATCTCACATGGAACCGTAAAACTACCCGGATCTTTCAACTTTTGTGGTAGTTTACGTTGAATTATTGCACTGCATTCTTCAAAAAGGGCGATCGTACCACAATCCTCTATTTTCCTTTTATGGAATAAAACCTCTTTTAAAAATTTTGCATAAGTTGTCATTTGCTCTAGGGCTTCTGCAAATGGGATGTTGATGTGAAGCTGCTTGAACACCTTCAAGAATTTTTCAAACTGTTTATCCAACTTTGCATTTTTCAGGCGTTGTGGGAAAGGAACTTTGGGGATAATCTCCTTTGGAATCTGAGATGGAGCATCTAGCAGCTCTTTATCCTGTGGTGTGGACTCCGATGATGACGAATGCACTCCGTCATGTGCGACCACTTTCTTATTTTCTTTAGTACAATTTTCAATTACTGCTCCACTTCTAAGTGTGATGGCATTGCATTGGCCTCTAGGATTGACTTCAGTGGAATTGGGTAATGTGCCCTAAGGGCGACCATTTAATGCAGCTGCCATCTGGCCCATTTGAGTTTCCAAACTTCGAATTTGAGCTGACTGGTTTTGCAAGGTTGTTCTTGTTTCAGCCATAAATTTATTGGTGTGCTCCCCCATTTCAGCAATCATATTACTGGTGCGCTCTCCCATCTTGGCTATTAAATCCTCTAGATTAGGTTTTCTTTCTGGAAAGGGAGGTCCCGATTGATTAGTTTGTGGCATCTTAATGGCATTGTTCGGGTTCTTCCATGAGAAATTTGGGTGGTTGTTGCGCCCTCCATTATAATAATTACCTGAATTCTGGAGCATTGGTCTATTATAATTTCCCACATATTGGGCATGTTCAGATGAACCACTAGCCATTAGGTTCCCTTGCTGACAGTTCTCACTAGCATGTGGTCCTTGACACCACTGACATTGTATGATCGGGGAATGAATTGCATTAACTGGAGCTTGATTACCTTGGATGTGCTGAGTAAGGGAAGCAATTTGAGTAATCAATGCTTTTATCGCTTCCATTTCTGGGGTATTTGGCTGCCTCCTCAAAATCTGAAGTTCAACCGGGCACTGATCATTATTTAGGGATAACTCCTCTAACAGGTTAAACGCCTCCACTTCCGTCTTTTGTAATAGTGATCCACCAGCTGCTGAATTGACAAGAGTCCGTGTAGGAACTGATAAGCCAATGAAGAATGTCTGTATTTGCATCCATTGTGGTAGACCATGTTGGGGGCATCTTCTCAAAAGCTCCTTGAATCGGCCCCATGCTTCATAGATTGTCTCACCACCAAATTGAGCAAAATTGGTGATCTCATTGCGGCGTTTCGCCATCTTTTCAAAGGGAAAGAACTCGGATAGAAATTTCTGCACTAATTCATTCCATGTGGTAATTGAATCCGAAGGTAAGGAGTTCAACCAATTCTTCACGCGATCTCTTAGTGTGAAGGGAAATAACCTGAGCTTGATAGCATCCTCAGAGACATTATGGTATTTAAAAGTATCACAGACCTCGACAAAGCTAGCAATATGATCCTTAGGGTCCTCATTAGGCAGACCGCAAAATTGATACTGTTGAATCATTTGTATTGTCCCCGGCTTAATTTCAAAATTGTTGCATGTGATGGCAGGTTTTCGAATTGCTGACTGAACCCCGTCCATGGATGGCATAACATAGTCGAGCAATGTTCGTCGCCCGACTCCCTCAGTCTCGATAATCGATTGTACATCTGCATTTTGATTATCTGCCATAATTGCTTGTCTTGTTTCCCATCGATTTCGGCGACAAGTTCGTTCAATTTCAGCGTCGAGAGGGATTAGGTTGGCAGTACCTAATTTTTCGCATACACCTGTAATGTGCAAATAATGAAATTTAAACCTAGCAGCAAAAGAAAATTCAAATATAAATTAAAATCAAATAATTCAATAATAACAAAATTAACTCCCCGGCAACGGCGCCAAAAACTTGTTGCGAAAAATTACACGCAAGTGCACGTGACGCAAAAGTAGTAAAGTGTGTGTGAGTACGAGTGTCGATCCCACGAGGAATAAATATGCTAAGTATTGAATATCTAATTTTCAGCTTAATTTGAAGAGAAATAATATGTTGATGTTTTGGGATTTTAAACTAAAATAATTCAAATAAAATAAATCAAACAATTTAAATAATAGATTCGAATGTAAAAGTTAAGATTATATGATGAGAAAATTTCCAGGGTTTCGATTTCACTTAGCTAATCCTATTTAACAACCCTAATTCAAGTAATTAATCCTTATTCCTTCGTGTTGATGGTTATTTCACTACGTTATTTATTAAACTCTCTCAAGTATTAATAACTTATTCAATTAATGTGTTATTACCTCTCGGTTTCTAACCTTACAATCAATTGAATACATTAAGAACAAGAAATTGAATTACCACTCAAACATCCTAACTATCTCCAGTCTAGAGTTCTTTTTAAGGTAATCTATTCAGTACACAGTTAAATTCTCCGCTCTCGCATCCCGAATTAACCCTAATATTCTTAGTTTTGGTGATCAAGAAAACCTAAGTACTACGTTCAGAATAGATTACTCAACACATAAAAGAATAAGAAAACTAAAAACTTAAACTAAAACAATTAAATATTCATAACAGAGTTACGTCGAAACCCTAGAATCAAAAGTTTAGTTCATGCTGAAATTAAAGAAAACTCTAGAGAAAATAAAGTAATTCGTGCTGGAAGAGAAGAGAAGAAACAAAAACTCAGAAATTTCCGTCGAATTCGCCCGTTCCTCGCTAATTGCTCGATCCGGCCTCCGATGTCTCCGTAGGGTTTTTCTCTCTATTTCGCTGTGTCCTTTTGTTGCCTCCCGTTCAGATTTTTATTTTTACTCCACTTAGGGCCGCGGTCCATAAATCAACGGCTGAGATCGACCCGATCAATAATTTGAAAAATCAGATTTTAATAATTTCCCCTAATCACGATCGATCGTAATGTGATCACGATCGATCGTGATCGCGTGACACTTAAGCACTGTATTTCTGCTAATCACGATCGATCGAGGTTGCAAAGACCGATCGATCGGGCGGCCTCTGGACTTTTGAGTGAAATTTTCCTCGATCACGATCGATCGAGGTGCTGAGCCCGATTGGTCGGGCTGGCTCGGGAAATTTTGAACAAAACTTTTGACGATCGCGATCGATCGTGATGCGGAGCCCGATCAGTCGGGCCTTCTCTGGATTCTGGAATGAATTTCTCTCGAATCACGATCGATCGCAGTACGATCACGATCGATCGTGATCCGATGCTTTTTCCTTTGCTTCCTTTTCTTCTTTATTCCTTAATTTCGACCCAATTCTGCCTTTACCTGTTAAAACTCGACTTACCTGCACAATCTCACCAATAACATCAAATAAACTCAAACGCTCGAGGAAAAACTAATCGAAACAAGAATGAAAAGCACGAATAAGTGTGCAAAATACACACTTATCACAGCAGTTGGTGATGCATGCAGTATGCCGGTGCGGGTTATTGTCGGGGCGCCTCGACCATAGTCTTCGGGGGATGTGTGGCTTTGTATTTTGGTAGTTTATTGTAGATTTTTGTTTATGGAAATTATGGGAATTCATAACTCTTTTTGGTTGATGTTTGGAAAGTTATAGTTAAGTTAAGGGTGATATGTCGACATATACTGTGGACTTTCTTCATTTAGGGATGTTGGTATTATAGTTTCTCTCTTTACTGCTATTTGGAGATTTCGTGTGCTGGATAGTTGAGTGAGTGGATAGTTGAGTAAGTGTATTCTGGATCATTCGGGATCTAGTTGATGATTGATTCATTTGCAGGTACCTAGCATTTTGGAGGTGCCATTTTCAGGCGTTACTTTGTCAAAATTTCCGGGGAGAACGCCGTGGTGCTTAACGGTTAGGATCAAGAGCAATTAGTCAGTCTAGGCAGCTAGGTATGACATAAGAGAGCTTCGGGAGACTTAGCTTTAAATTCCGCTGTGTCAATAATTTTTATGTTTTGGGGTTTATAAAAAAAAAAAAAAAATTATTTGTAAACATCGTTTTCATCGGGGTTAAAGTGAGCCAAGTAGCGCACCGAGCCAGGGTGGGTTCGGGGGCGTTACACTCCAAGCAGTTCCAGAATATTTCAAAACATACATACAACTGTCAAAACAGAGGTTTTAAAATTTCAACACAATAACTATACATTATCCAGAATTTTCAAGAACTATACAAAACTTGACATACACTTCCAAACTACCCTCACAGGATCAAAATATGTCTAGCTGCCACAACCAACCCCCGCAAGCTCGTCCTGCCAACAGCACCTACTCATTGGCCTACGCTTCGAGTTTAACCTTATGATTTGATACTGGTTAATTAGTGTAACTAATATCTTTTATTAGTTGTTTATAATTTATTTAATTATAAAACTAATTAATGACTGATTCATTAAAAGATAAAATTAGAGTGTACGCCTAATATTATTCTATAGTCATTTATACCAATTAATGATGTTTACATAGACAAAATATACATTTACCATTACATATCTAGATTAAATATAAGTTTTTTCTTTATGTTTGATTTTTTAAATGTAACATGCTATACTCAACTAATTAATTTAATAATTTTTTCTTGGTTTAAATCTAACATTTTTTTTAAGATTAACAATGCAAGAATTCTATGTAGTACATGATACTTATATTACCATAAAATTCATAAATGAAGTGAGAGTACCTTTGTTAGAACATCAAGAGAAGGAAAAGAGATGTGACACTTAATAAAGCAATATGGAGACCAATTATTGAAGTTATTCATGTGAAATTGTTGTACTAATATGTAACACTAAGTCAATGATGGATGTATTAAGGACATTTTGATTGGAATGTAACAATGCATTAGAAAATATTTTTATCTCCAAGAATTTCATAAAAACCATAGTGAAATTTGAAAGAACAAGACCCAAATGGGTTACAATATCTCCTATAAGATGTTGATGAGTCGTCCATGTCGAAAATTTCTAAGAAGAAATCTCTGATGTCGTGTGGTAAATGTCGGCGTGAGGGCCATAATAGTTGCACATGTCCTGATAGGGGATCCACTTCAATTGTTGCCGCTTCGCACGACACATTTATGAGTTTCCAAATATTTGACGGGACGCGTGTATATTTTTACCCATTATTCTCATAAACAAACTTTCATTATTTAACTAATATAATTTTCATTACATACAGGAATCTTCTACACACGGCCATGGAAGGGGATGATAGACTACTAGGCAATGACGAGGACATTCTGGAACTGTTTTATTTTATGGACATTGTACTTTATTTTATGTATTTTCTTTGTTGTAATTTAAATTGATGTACATTATAGTATGATATAATTTAATTTGATGTACATTAGTTTTATGCGTTGATGTTAAATTCTGGAACTGTTTAGTTATTTGAATATGCAGGATGATACTATCTATGGAGAGTCATAAAACAAAGGGAAATTTGCCAATTTTTTAATTTTTTTCACTAAATTATACTTTTTAACGTACGTGATATTTAAAATTAGAATAATTCAATTAAAATATAATTTAGCATACGGTCGAGCTTAAATAATATAATTTAAAAATATACTATGGCATATCAAGATTTCTTATAAATTGTAAAATTTGTTACTTTATATTAAAAGTGAAAGGTGACTAACCAAAATGGTAGGTTGTGGGAATGGACGGACTCGTTATAAACAAGTGCGTCTGTTTCACCATATCAGGCATTCTGTTCTAATTAAATCGCTAGAACAGACGCACTCTGTAAGGGTGGTGACCCTTCGTTCTCGCGATAATTTTAACAACAGACGCACGTTGTGCAGGTGGTGACCCTCCATTCTCACCCTAATTTTGACAACAGACACACTCTCTATCTACGAGTGCGTCCTCTATAGGACAACAAACGGACTCATTCAGAACGAGTCCGTCCATTTCCTTCCTGGTGATCCAACATGTGTACATTTATTAAACACATAAAACAGAACGGATAGACGGTGATTCCACCCCGTGCAGCGCACATATAACAGAGAGTCTACACCCTAGCGTGCGTCCGAGCCGACGTGTCAAGTGCTACGTAGTCCTGTCAAGAATGAACGAATGGTGTTATTAAGAGTGCAGACACTCTATGTCAAAAAAATGACACGGACGGATGGTGTTTTCACAGAGTCCGTCCGTTCTACGAAAAAAATTGAGAACGGACGGTGATCGGCTGTCTGCCTGTGACGACCCGAACCCGCTGGGCCGGCACGGGACACGACCAGACATTTAATTCGACTAACACATTTTGGACGTGAAATTTTTTGACTTTTAAAACTCTAAATCGGATAGGAAAACATAAAAATGGAAGACATAAATGGACGACAGAAATGGACGGCAGAAATGGATGACAGAATGGACGACAGAAATGGACGACAGAAATGAACGACAGAATTGGACGATAGAAATGGACGACAGAAATGGACGACAGAAATGCGCAACAGAAATGGATGACAGAATGGACGACAGAAATGTATGAAAGACATAAACACCTCACAACATTACTACTAAACTTCTTCCCAACCTCGTTAGTCACAAAATGATTCACAATCCCAAAAACTTGATTCAAAACAAAATTTAAACGTGTTAGAAAACATGACGGAAGTTCAAGAAATCTAACTACATGGATAGCTGTAAAACTCGAAACAATCCATGCACAATCTAAAAGAAAATCCCAAACGATTCCAGTATATTTCAAAAGACAACTATCAAAACAAAAGTTTTAAAACATCGACACATAACCTATACATCACCTAAATCCCAAAACTATACAAACATGACATACACTTCGAAACATCACCCCATAGGTCAAATGCGCCTTACTGCCACAGCCAACCCCGCCAGCTTGTCCTGCCAAATGCGCCTACACATCGGCATGAGGCTCAGAGTCCTCATCCGTGCGATCCGTACCTACAACAGGAAGTTCAATTATGAGCCTAGAGCTCAGTAAGATCATACAATGCGAAGTGATGCACGTGCTATGCATTAACATTTTCAAATACATGAACATTACTTTACATTACATTCAAGTGGACAGGAGGTATAAGTAGGGCTTATAGAGGAACTAGAGCACATACATATACGTCGTAACAGGACATAACAGGAGTTAATAGTTTTGTCAGGTCCCAAGGAGGGATAAAAGATATATTGTTCTTGGCGAGGACGGTTTTACATAGTCCCAGGGAAGGACAAGAACATATACCAGTCCCCGTCCCACACTTAACCGTACATTACATTCACGTTTTATCTTTCTTAACTTCAAATCACGTGCATAAAATATTTACATGACTTTTGAGAAAACGTGTATGCATGAACATTCAATGTGCATAATGTAACATAAATAGGCGACATGATATCAAAGCAAGACATAAAGCAAAACACATTTAACTTAAAACATAATCTACGACTTAACTACCCGACAACTACTCCGATAACCAAAAATCTAGTATCTCCGTGATGTAGAGCCTTAAAGGCCAACCTAAATGTATGAACTAACCTGATGTCCGTAGAGTTACAAGAACGCACGTACGTCCTCTGCGATTCACAAACTTATATTATGCATAACCGGACCATTAACCCTAAACTTCAACAAAACTAAGGAATAACTAACATAAACTCGTTAACTAACGTAAATGGTTACCTTTAACGGAGAAAATGGGAGAAAACGGAGAAGACAAAGTTTGAAAATCGTCGCACGTTGTCTGGAAGAGAGAAAATAGAGAGGAGAGGAAATGAGAAGTTTCACGTTGAAGTAAAGAAAAGAGAAGAAGGGAGAGAGAGCATGGCTTCCTCAACAAGCTTGGACATGTGTCAAGCATTCAATGGCTCAAACCCAACCACCTTAATTGCCTTCCTAATTTTCCCCTCCATTCGTTTCTAACTAATTCGTTAATTAGCTCGTCGATTCGGTTTCTCCAAAATTTACTCATTCCACTAACATCCCTACAACATCCAATAAAATACTCATTATATTTAAAGCAAATTAATCCCATTCAATGATTCAAGGGATAATTACATGGCCAAAAATACCGAGTGTTACAAAATTTATAAAAAAATATGTAAATATTTTATTAAAAGAAAAACAGAAAATCAATCACCTCTTTTGAAGAACACAGGTCATTCAAGAGGTTTCTTCTTCGTTAAATTGAAAATTTTGGTCTTTGGCATCAATCCACCTCCGAGACGGAGTCATCAAGGATGCACTTGAAGGAACGATGATCCAAATAATGAATTATAATTTTTTTTTTATCATTATCGCAATTAAAGTGCCCGCCTTTAGAGCTTGTATAGAAAAGTAAAATAAATAATTTTTTTGAAAGGGCCTTAAAGTATTCTGTAGCACCCGGTTCCATTGAACCAAAATTTAACTTATTATTTATGATGTACTTTTATAGAAGGGCTGGGGAGTTATTGATTAGGTTAATAAATGATCAGGCGAGGGCACGATGGTAATTAGAATTTTTCATAGTGGATAACGTATTTAAGGAAAGAGTCCAGTGTGAGTAGCCGCCACTGTTTCATTTCTTTTACCTCTCAGCTTGGCAGACTTCCCCTAGACGATTCCCCTCCGATCCTCTCCAACCAAGGTGAGTTTTGATTCGATTACTTGCTGTTTTTAGTGTCTAGATAACTGATGGGTGGCAATGTGTGCGTTTTAGAAGTGCAGTGAGTGAGGGATGAGATTTGGGGTTTAGCGATGAATCGGGAATGGCGAAGAACATAACCCCCAGAACTAGCCCCTTTAGATTTCCTAATGTTTAGAATGAAGTTTAGTAACGCTGTGCTTATGTTTTAGGTGAGCCAGCTCTTGGAATATCCTACCACCAGGAACTCTCGGTGAAGCCAGGTAAGTGAAGTATTGTGTGTGCATTCGGGCCTACATCACAAAACAGTAGGATTATGCATGTTTGAGTATTTTCTGTATGTTATGCATCATGTTTTCGAAAGAATACGAAAATGAACTTTCATGTATCATTATGAAAAGACAAGTACAGATTGAAACGCATTAGCTATTAAGGGAATTAATCCACCCCTTAACTGATGAAGAGGATTTATAACATTGGGAGAATTGATCCCACTCCCAAGGGAATTGAGGGATCAGAACAGCTATTAAGGGAATTCATCCACCCCTTAACTAATGAAGAGGATGTATAACATTGGGAGAATTGATCCCACTCCCAAGGGAACCAAGGGATCAGACCAGTAAATAACGATGTGCAACTGAGATGAGAAAGTAGAAACTGCATATTCAGGATTCATGTTTCAGCATATTATTTCATTATTGCTTTACTTACTTAGCATTAGGCTAATAGATGAGTTTTGTGATGTAGGTGTTGAGGATACTGCAGGTGAATTCCCTGAGTTTACTGATGAATAGATGGAGTTGGAGGAGCACTTCTCTGTCTCGAACTGGTATACTGATGAGGCAGATTAACTGATATCTGTTGGCGTGAAAGTTTAGTTGACAGTGTTTCAATTTAAATATGTTGAGTTTTCATGACAGTAGTGATTTAAATGTTTTGATTACGTTTTTGAGTTTCCTTTTCTAATAATAGTATTCTATTGGGATTTAATGTTGGTAATTGCTGGTTTTGAGTAAGCATTGGCTTGAATTGTTTTCTGGATGGTTTCAGCAAAGTGAGTAAATTCTTTTTCTGTAGTAGAGTTGTGTGTATAGTAAGAAGTGTGGTATGTCGCTCTGTTCTCTATCGGTAGATGATGTCTATCGGTAGATGTCAAGTTATAGTATGTGATTATTGGATGATGTAGGTTTAATTCTATCGGAAGATGTCTTCAGTAAAGCCATCGGATGATGTAGGTTTAATTCTATCGGAAGATGTCTTCAGTAAAGCCATCGGTTTAATTCTATCGGAAGATGTCTTCAGTAAAGCCATCGGATGATGTAGGTTTAATTCTATCGGAAGATGTCTTCAGTAAAGCCATCGGATGATGTAGGTTTAATTCTATCGGAAGATGTCTTCAGTAAAGCCATCGGATGATGTAGGTTTAATTCTATCGGAAGATGTCTTCAGTAAAGCCATCGGATGATGTAGGTTTAATTCTATCGGAAGATGTCTTCAGTAAAGCCATCGGATGATGTAGGTTTAATTCTATCGGAAGATGTCTTCAGTAAAGCCATCGGATGATGTAGGTTTAATTCTATCGGAAGATGTCTTCAGTAAAGCCATCGGATGATGTAGGTTTAATTCTATCGGAAGATGTCTTCAGTAAAGCCATCGGATGATGTAGGTTTAATTCTATCGGAAGATGTCTTCAGTAAAGCCATCGGATGATGTAGGTTTAATTCTATCGGAAGATGTCTTCAGTAAAGCCATCGGATGATGTAGGTTTAATTCTATCGGAAGATGTCTTCAGTAAAGCCATCGGATGATGTAGGTTTAATTCTATCGGAAGATGTCTTCAGTAAAGCCATCGGATGATGTAGGTTTAATTCTATCGGAAGATGTCTTCAGTAAAGCCATCGGATGATGTAGGTTTAATTCTATCGGAAGATGTCTTCAGTAAAGCCATCGGATGATGTAGGTTTAATTCTATCGGAAGATGTCTTCAGTAAAGCCATCGGATGATGTAGGTTTAATTCTATCGGAAGATGTCTTCAGTAAAGCCATCGGATGATGTAGGTTTAATTCTATCGGAAGATGTCTTCAGTAAAGCCATCGGATGATGTAGGTTTAATTCTATCGGAAGATGTCTTCAGTAAAGCCATCGGATGATGTAGGTTTAATTCTATCGGAAGATGTCTTCAGTAAAGCCATCGGATGATGTAGGTTTAATTCTATCGGAAGATGTCTTCAGTAAAGCCATCGGATGATGTAGGTTTAATTCTATCGGAAGATGTCTTCAGTAAAGCCATCGGATGATGTAGGTTTAATTCTATCGGAAGATGTCTTCAGTAAAGCCATCGGATGATGTAGGTTTAATTCTATCGGAAGATGTCTTCAGTAAAGCCATCGGATGATGTAGGTTTAATTCTATCGGAAGATGTCTTCAGTAAAGCCATCGGATGATGTAGGTTTAATTCTATCGGAAGATGTCTTCAGTAAAGCCATCGGATGATGTAGGTTTAATTCTATCGGAAGATGTCTTCAGTAAAGCCATCGGATGATGTAGGTTTAATTCTATCGGAAGATGTCTTCAGTAAAGCCATCGGATGATGTAGGTTTAATTCTATCGGAAGATGTCTTCAGTAAAGCCATCGGATGATGTAGGTTTAATTCTATCGGAAGATGTCTTCAGTAAAGCCATCGGATGATGTAGGTTTAATTCTATCGGAAGATGTCTTCAGTAAAGCCATCGGATGATGTAGGTTTAATTCTATCGGAAGATGTCTTCAGTAAAGCCATCGGATGATGTAGGTTTAATTCTATCGGAAGATGTCTTCAGTAAAGCCATCGGATGATGTAGGTTTAATTCTATCGGAAGATGTCTTCAGTAAAGCCATCGGATGATGTAGGTTTAATTCTATCGGAAGATGTCTTCAGTAAAGCCATCGGATGATGTAGGTTTAATTCTATCGGAAGATGTCTTCAGTAAAGCCATCGGATGATGTAGGTTTAATTCTATCGGAAGATGTCTTCAGTAAAGCCATCGGATGATGTAGGTTTAATTCTATCGGAAGATGTCTTCAGTAAAGCCATCGGATGATGTAGGTTTAATTCTATCGGAAGATGTCTTCAGTAAAGCCATCGGATGATGTAGGTTTAATTCTATCGGAAGATGTCTTCAGTAAAGCCATCGGATGATGTAGGTTTAATTCTATCGGAAGATGTCTTCAGTAAAGCCATCGGATGATGTAGGTTTAATTCTATCGGAAGATGTCTTCAGTAAAGCCATCGGAAGACCTAGAGTGCCAAAAGAGATGCCAAATGTGAGAGGTGAAGAGGAGCCTAGTGTGATTAGGCAGCTGACAGATTTGGTGCGTCAGCAGACCGACATAGTGCGACAACAGTCTGATCAGTTAGGAGTGTTATTGAACCGAGAAGCACAAGGAAGTGCCAACTCGGGCCATGGCAATGAGCATTCAGGGGACCGATTCCGGAGGCTTCAGCCGCCCACGTTTGATGGAAAATCATCTAACCCGATTGTTGCTGAAGAGTGGTTGAGGAAGATTGGAAGCATGCTCCGATGTGCCAACGTCGGGCGACGTTTCATTTTGCTAGAGATGCCCAACTTTGGTGGGAGACAATTGAGACCACCACTGATATTCTGACTATGAGTTGGTCTCATTTTAAGGACACCTTCTTTGAGAAATATTTTAACAGCACAGTTCAGGCTGCAAAGAAGGTAGAGTTTTTGAACTTGAAGCAGACAGGGTCTGTGGCTGAATACGTTAGACAATTCGAGTCTCTGTCCAGATTCGCTGGACACCTTGTTCACCGAAATGAAGATAAGGTGTTTCAATTCATAAATGGACTGAAACCAGAAATGTACAGAGGGGTCAAGTTTTCGGGTTTTAAAGGTTTGCCTTTCAGTGATGTTGTGTCCACAGCATTGGAGGTGGAAGAAGCTGAATTGAAATGTGCTGGACCAAAGGAAACCCCGAGAAAGTTTGTGCAACCACCACCGCAGAGAGGAGTGAAGAGGCACAATGAAGGCCAGAATAGTCAAGGAATAGGAAAGAAAGTACCAGATACCAAGATGTTCCCTCAGTACAAGATCACACCAAACTTTCAATACTCTCTCAACTATTTTCTTGTTCCGGCGATATTTCTTTACGTTCACTTCCTAGGTACAAAGTTTTTTTTAATTTTATCATTTTTTTTCTGGATTTAAAAAAAAAAACTCAAATATAAGGTGTTAACTTTCAATACTCTCTCGACTATTTTCTTGTTCCAATGATATTTCTCCGCGTTCACCTGCTAGGTACGAAGTTTTTATTATATTTATCATTTTTAATTCTGGATTTAAAAAAAAACTCATATATAAGCTGTTAACTTTCAATACTCTCTCGACTATTTTCTTGTTCCAGAGATATTTCTTCGCGTTCACCTGCTATGTACGAAGTTTTTATTAATTTTATCATTTTTAATTCTGGATTAAAAAACTCATATATAAGGTGTTAAACCGAAATTAAATTTTTTATTACGTATATTTTCTTCATTGTATATTTGATTTGAAATTATCTTAATAGTTAAATTATAAAAATATGAACATGTTATTTTATTTTTATTTATTTAAAGATTTCTAATTTTTTTTCATATTAGCGACGACTATTTTCTTGCTCCGGTGATATTTTCCCGCGTTCATCGGCTAGGTACGAAGTTTTTTTCTATTTTATTTTTATTAGATATTTATCTATTATACCGTAGATAATTGGATTGCATCTGTTATCGTTTCTCGTACTGCGTATTAAGTAGTATAATTGTACTGTGTAAGTAAGTTTTGTCTAGGAGAATAATTTTAAGAGGTACCGTTTGTGACCCCTGTAGCCTTTCCTGGAAACTTACTTGGAAAGGTAATTCGTTCTAGGAAATTGTTCAGTATAGTCTTTGCAGGGAATTATCCTGATTAGTACTCTCCACATTTTAACTTTTTGATTTAATTACTTTTATAGAATGTTAAATACAATTAATTTGTGAGGACCATGAATTCCGATTCAAGTATAATTATTTATTTAAATATTTATAATATTTTTCTCTACATTAGCGAGGACTATGAATTCCGATTCAACTAGATCGGTTGATTTAGACAAGAGATCAACTAGTGATGCCAAAATAGATTGGTATTCAGAAAGCATGCCTGCATATGGTGATCTACGAGCATTTGATCAAACAGATGTAAATGAAGAAATATTCGTCTATTCACCCTCTAAGACGCTGGACGATGAGCTTCGAACACTAGTTGGATCAGATGACAAGGAAGTGGAAAGAAGACCGGTAAGATAACCAATCGCAATGAGATTTTTTTTTTGGGTAGACAATATGGTTCTTTAGATGAAATTAAAAAAGAAATATGCGAATATTCTTTGAAAAATTGCTATGGTATAAAATCCACAAAGAGTGAAAAGAGCCGACTGACGGCTGAGTGTGAGGATGTATATGGGTGGCGACTGCATGCTTCAAAGATACAAGACGTGTGACGACCCCAAACCGGACCCGATCGGGGTCCGAGAGTCAAGCCGTCACTCCGGGACAGTGACATAAAACTCGGACTATATTATTTTTTTTTTAACATTATACTTTTAAAATATTGACAGAGAGAGAGTGTTCTCTGGAGTAGAAAATCATAACGGGAAAGAGAACGGTTAACACCAGACTGTAGGATAAACAACAGAAGGAAATGAGACTACTTGGAACATTTCAAAAGACACGTTAATCTTTGAACCACAGAAATAACAGACTGAAGAAAGCAAGGAGACAGAAGTAAATTAAAACTTTGAACATCTAAGATATTGGGCAAGTTAAACTTGAAGAGTGCAACAAAACATGTGAGAAGAAAATGGTAAAAACAGGAAACAGAGATGAACGATAAAATAAACAGATAGAGAAATCAACAGACAGGAATGGCAAGGAATTATTGGAAATATTGGCGGAAGACTGGCGGAAGACTTAGTCTAAAAAGGGCAGCGGTGAATTTAGATGAGACAAAAGATGAACAGTGATCGGCGGTGGTTGTTGAAGATAAACTGGCGGAAGATGTCGAATAAGACAAAACAGATGACGTCACCGGAAGAGGTGATTTTGAAGGCAGTGGTGGATGAAGTTTTTAAAGAGAGACAGGCAGCAAATGAATGCGGATGAGGGGATGACATCAGCCGGAAGATACAGGCAGCAGATGAAGTCAGATGAGGTGATGACGTCAGCCGGAAGATGCATGACGTCAGCCGGAAGATGCAGGCAGCATATGCAATTGGATGAGGTGATGACGTCAGCCGGAAGATGGATGACATCAGCCGGAAGATGCAGGCAGCAGATGCAATCGGATGAGGTGATGACGTCAGCCGAAAGATGGATGACATCAGCCGGAAGATGCAATTGATTTTCATTAGAAGAAAGCCTAAGGCAGAAACACTGTTTGGCGGTAGATGAGAATAAGACAAAATGTGAACAGTATCAATCGGTAGACATAGTTTCAAAGGCAGAATTTACAACTTTTGACAGGAAGACACACAGACAGAGAGCATAAAAACAGAAGACCTAAAAGTCTCAGATTCTCAAACCACTTCAAATCATGGTTCTTGAGCACAACAGAAGGCATAACAGAAACTTAGGAATAATCACACTGCATAGATAGCTCAAAAACCAGAGACCATCCATGCATAGACTAACAGAAAATATTCCAATCCATTTCAGAATACTTCAGAACATAATTCAACTGTCAAATATAGCACAGACAGAAGGCATGGAAGTTGTAGACCTTCAATACCCGATTCTAAACAAGGTTGTAGAACATACTTTACAATTGACAGATTCAAAGAAACAGACTGCATGGATAGTTCTAAAACCAGAAGTCATCCATGCACAAACTAACAGAAAATATCTCCTAACAATTCCAAAACATTCAGAACATGAATTCAACTGTCAAATACAGCAGTTTTTAAAACTTGGACATCAAAATCTGTGTATTGTTTTAAAATCTGAAGATCAGTACAGAACCTAACATATATTTGCAGAATTTCCCAAAACATAAGTTTTAAATACATAAACAGAACATAGTTTAGAATTTCACTCTCTCAGTCGAGAATTTGTCTGACAGCCACAACCAACCCGAGAGCTCAAACCACCAGCCACCTATTCCTTAGTCTGAGGCACAAAGTCCTCATCTTCGGGTTCAGTACCTACATTAGGGAGTTCACCTATGAGTCTAAAACTCAGTAAGAACATATAAAACAATGCAATGATGCATATGCTATGCATGAACTTTCAGAAATACAGTGACAGTACAGAACATTACGTTTCAGTGGCAGAGGGGTATAAGTGGGGCTTATAGGGGAACTGGAGAACAGTGGGTGCACTATCAGGCACAAACAGTAATACAGAACAGAACAGAAACAGATCTGGGGGCCAGTCCCCGTCCCGCACTTAACCAATACATTTCAGTCAGATTTTATCTTGTTTAGTTTCAAACAGTGTTCAAAAAACGGTTTTGCATGAACTTTCGGGAAAAACGTGTATGCATGATCGAGTACAGTGATTCAACTTAAATAGCAGAGAACAACAATTAAAACAACAGAAACATAACAGGGAAACACAGAACATAACTCTAATCATTCTACCCGAAAACACCCAACAAAATAAATTCCTAGTACCTCCTTGATGTAGGGCCTTAAGGGCCAACCTACAGATATGAACTTACCTGTTTATTGCAATGTAATATGCTCGAATGTCCCTAGAACGCTCGGACCTGTTTGCTTTGCAGAAGAAAACAGGAAAGGGGAAGTCTTGGAGAGGTTGAAATCGCCAGGAAAGAGGAAGCAGAGAAGAAACAAGGAAACCGAGAAAGAAATGAGGGTTTCACGTAGGAAGAAGAACATGGCTTCTTCAACAAGTTGCCACATGTCATTCATCCATTGGTTTATTCTCACCAACCTTAATTCTTACCTAAACAGCCCCTCCATTGATTTCTAACCAAATAGTTTGTTTTGGTTGAATATAGTTTGGTTTTCCCATTGAATTGTTACACAATTCCTTCGATCCATTTTCTCCAAAAATCCACTTTTCTGTAAGTATTATAAAACTTCAAATAAAATACGCATTTATTAATGGCCAATATATTCCATCTCAACAGTTTAAGGAATAAGTACATGGCAAAATGCCAGGTGTTACAAGACGAGCTTTCGTTTCAAATAAAGTCGTTGATCGATTCTCACACATGTTCAAGGCAACATGAGAATCGACACGCTTCAGCGAAATGGGTGGCGAAGGAGTATCTGGATAGATTCAAAAGTCACCCTACGTGGGTCATCCCTTCTATTATCGAGACAGTGAGCAAGGATTTCACTGTTGACATTTCACTCAGTCTTGCCATAAGAGCAAGAAGCGTAGCTCGAACCCTTAATGAAAGGAAGTGTGACAAACAGTACGAGCAACTGTGGCCGTATGCAGCCGAAATATGTAGATTAAATCCAGGTAGCAAAGTCAAAATTGACGGTAACCCAGTGGGCCATTATATGTGCATAACCGCTTGCAGGTTTGTTGCAGTGCGGTAAACCTGTTATCTGATTGGATAGCTGTCATCTGAAGGGCTCGTGTCTCGACCAATTACTCACAGCCGTCAATATTGATGGTAACAATGGAATATATCTCGTTGCTGTTGCTAACGTCGAATTTGAGTGTGCGGACTCATGGACGTGGTTCATGTAGATACTGAAGAATGACCTAAACACTGAATCGGGCCACAAGTGGACAATTATTTCAGATCGACAGAAGGTATAATGCATTTCTATTTGTTATTTAAAATTTTGGGGGGTTGTGGTAGTTATATTGTTTTATGTTGACGTTGTTTTTCGTTCAAATATTAGGGGTTGAAGAAAGCTGTTCTAGATGTGTGACGGCCCGGATCCGAATTCCGATAAGCAGGACCCGAGAGCCAAGCCGTCACTCCGGGATAGTTAACAGAAAATGGGGACAACATTTTTTTTTGATACATTATGCTTTTAAAACATTGACCGTGGGAGAGAAAGTTCTCTGGATTCGAAAACAAACGGGAAAACAGTAAAAAGAGAATCTGGATGACGGTTATAAATGGTAGCAGGAAACAGGAATTATTGGCGGAAGACTTAGTTTGAAAAGGGCAACGGTGGATTCAGATACGACAAAAGATGAACAGGGTTCAGCGGAAGAGGCTGAGTAAAACTGGGCGGAAGACTAGTATGACGTCAGCCGGAAGACGTAAATATACTAGGCGGAAGACTAGGATGACGTCAGCCGGAAGACGTAAATATACTGGGCGGAAGACTTGGATGACGTCAGCCGGAAGGCGTAAATATAACGGCGGAAGATTGGATGACTGTCAGCCCGGAAGACTTAAATATTACTGGGCGGAAGACTAGGATGACGTCAGCCGGAAGACGTAAAATATACAAGGCGGAAGCCTTGGATGATGGCAGACGGAAGACGTCAGCCGGAAGACGTAAATATACTGGGCGGAAGACTTGGATGACGTCAGCCGGAAGACGTAAATATACTGGGCGGAAGACTTGGATGACGTCAGCCGGAAGACGTAAATATACTGGGCGGAAGACTTGGATGACGTCAGCCGGAAGACGTAAATATACAGGGCGGAAGACTTGGATGACGTCAGCCGGAAGACGTAAATATACTGGGCGGAAGACTTGGATGACGTCAGCCGGAAGACGTAAATATACTGGGCGGAAGACTTGGATGACGTCAGCCGGAAGACGTAAATATACTGGGCGGAAGACTTGGATGACGTCAGCCGGAAGACGTAAATATACTGGGCGGAAGACTTGGATGACGTCAGCCGGAAGACGTAAATATACTGGGCGGAAGACTTGGATGACGTCAGCCGGAAGACGTAAATATACTGGGCGGAAGACTTGGATGACGTCAGCCGGAAGACGTAAATATACTGGGCGGAAGACTTGGATGACGTCAGCCGGAAGACGTAAATATACTGGGCGGAAGACTTGGATGACGTCAGCCGGAAGACGTAAATATACTGGGCGGAAGACTTGGATGACGTCAGCCGGAAGACGTAAATATACTGGGCGGAAGACTTGGATGACGTCAGCCGGAAGACGTAAATATACTGGGCGGAAGACTTGGATGACGTCAGCCGGAAGACGTAAATATACTGGGCGGAAGACTTGGATGACGTCAGCCGGAAGACGTAAATATACTGGGCGGAAGACTTGGATGACGTCAGCCGGAAGACGTAAATATACTGGGCGGAAGACTTGGATGACGTCAGCCGGAAGACGTAAATATACTGGGCGGAAGACTTGGATGACGTCAGCCGGAAGACGTAAATATACTGGGCGGAAGACTTGGATGACGTCAGCCGGAAGACGTAAATATACTGGGCGGAAGACTTGGATGACGTCAGCCGGAAGACGTAAATATACTGGGCGGAAGACTTGGATGACGTCAGCCGGAAGACGTAAATATACTGGGCGGAAGACTTGGATGACGTCAGCCGGAAGACGTAAATATACTGGGCGGAAGACTTGGATGACGTCAGCCGGAAGACGTAAATATACTGGGCGGAAGACTTGGATGACGTCAGCCGGAAGACGTAAATATACTGGGCGGAAGACTTGGATGACGTCAGCCGGAAGACGTAAATATACTGGGCGGAAGACTTGGATGACGTCAGCCGGAAGACGTAAATATACTGGGCGGAAGACTTGGATGACGTCAGCCGGAAGACGTAAATATACTGGGCGGAAGACTTGGATGACGTCAGCCGGAAGACGTAAATATACTGGGCGGAAGACTTGGATGACGTCAGCCGGAAGACGTAAATATACTGGGCGGAAGACTTGGATGACGTCAGCCGGAAGACGTAAATATACTGGGCGGAAGACTTGGATGACGTCAGCCGGAAGACGTAAATATACTGGGCGGAAGACTTGGATGACGTCAGCCGGAAGACGTAAATATACTGGGCGGAAGACTTGGATGACGTCAGCCGGAAGACGTAAATATACTGGGCGGAAGACTTGGATGACGTCAGCCGGAAGACGTAAATATACTGGGCGGAAGACTTGGATGACGTCAGCCGGAAGACGTAAATATACTGGGCGGAAGACTTGGATGACGTCAGCCGGAAGACGTAAATATACTGGGCGGAAGACTTGGATGACGTCAGCCGGAAGACGTAAATATACTGGGCGGAAGACTTGGATGACGTCAGCCGGAAGACGTAAATATACTGGGCGGAAGACTTGGATGACGTCAGCCGGAAGACGTAAATATACTGGGCGGAAGACTTGGATGACGTCAGCCGGAAGACGTAAATATACTGGGCGGAAGACTTGGATGACGTCAGCCGGAAGACGTAAATATACTGGGCGGAAGACTTGGATGACGTCAGCCGGAAGACGTAAATATACTGGGCGGAAGACTTGGATGACGTCAGCCGGAAGACGTAAATATACTGGGCGGAAGACTTGGATGACGTCAGCCGGAAGACGTAAATATACTGGGCGGAAGACTTGGATGACGTCAGCCGGAAGACGTAAATATACTGGGCGGAAGACTTGGATGACGTCAGCCGGAAGACGTAAATATACTGGGCGGAAGACTTGGATGACGTCAGCCGGAAGACGTAAATATACTGGGCGGAAGACTTGGATGACGTCAGCCGGAAGACGTAAATATACTGGGCGGAAGACTTGGATGACGTCAGCCGGAAGACGTAAATATACTGGGCGGAAGACTTGGATGACGTCAGCCGGAAGACGTAAATATACTGGGCGGAAGACTTGGATGACGTCAGCCGGAAGACGTAAATATACTGGGCGGAAGACTTGGATGACGTCAGCCGGAAGACGTAAATATACTGGGCGGAAGACTTGGATGACGTCAGCCGGAAGACGTAAATATACTGGGCGGAAGACTTGGATGACGTCAGCCGGAAGACGTAAATATACTGGGCGGAAGACTTGGATGACGTCAGCCGGAAGACGTAAATATACTGGGCGGAAGACTTGGATGACGTCAGCCGGAAGACGTAAATATACTGGGCGGAAGACTTGGATGACGTCAGCCGGAAGACGTAAATATACTGGGCGGAAGACTTGGATGACGTCAGCCGGAAGACGTAAATATACTGGGCGGAAGACTTGGATGACGTCAGCCGGAAGACGTAAATATACTGGGCGGAAGACTTGGATGACGTCAGCCGGAAGACGTAAATATACTGGGCGGAAGACTTGGATGACGTCAGCCGGAAGACGTAAATATACTGGGCGGAAGACTTGGATGACGTCAGCCGGAAGACGTAAATATACTGGGCGGAAGACTTGGATGACGTCAGCCGGAAGACGTAAATATACTGGGCGGAAGACTTGGATGACGTCAGCCGGAAGACGTAAATATACTGGGCGGAAGACTTGGATGACGTCAGCCGGAAGACGTAAATATACTGGGCGGAAGACTTGGATGACGTCAGCCGGAAGACGTAAATATACTGGGCGGAAGACTTGGATGACGTCAGCCGGAAGACGTAAATATACTGGGCGGAAGACTTGGATGACGTCAGCCGGAAGACGTAAATATACTGGGCGGAAGACTTGGATGACGTCAGCCGGAAGACGTAAATATACTGGGCGGAAGACTTGGATGACGTCAGCCGGAAGACGTAAATATACTGGGCGGAAGACTTGGATGACGTCAGCCGGAAGACGTAAATATACTGGGCGGAAGACTTGGATGACGTCAGCCGGAAGACGTAAATATACTGGGCGGAAGACTTGGTGCACTTTCAGGCACATTCAGACATTCAGTAGTTTTTCAAAATCCCAGGGAGGGATAAAACCAGAGGGTCCTTGGCAAGGACAATTTTTTTTCAGAATCCAGGGAGGGATAAAACCAGAGGCCAGTCCCGTCCACACTTAAACACTACATTACATTCAGATTTCTGTTTATCTTTCTTAACTTCAAAACGTGTACAGGAAAAACACATTGTT
The DNA here is from genome assembly GCA_022432975.1 of Begonia masoniana. Classification (NCBI taxonomy): domain Eukaryota; kingdom Viridiplantae; phylum Streptophyta; class Magnoliopsida; order Cucurbitales; family Begoniaceae; genus Begonia; species Begonia masoniana. Next base: position 10,070,807 of record CM039512.1, on the reverse strand, counting down.
TTGCATGAACTTTCGGGAAAACGTGTATGCATGAACTTTCACAGTGCTAACTTGAAACATCAGTTAACAGAATAATACAACAGATCTAGGGAGAAAACAGCATAACTCAGAACTTAACTCTAACTTTCTCTACCCGAAACCTCTCGACAGAAGAAAAACCTAGAGTCTCCGTGATGTAGGGCCTTAAGGGCCAACCTATGGATATGAACTTACCTGTTTGCTGCAGTGTCGGAAGTCTTGAATGTCTCGGTTTCAGTAGTTTTTGAACCTAAAACAAGCTTATACAGTTATTTACCCTAAACTTCTCAAAATCAATTAACAGTATAGTTAAACTTGTTAACTATCGACGGGAATTACCTTCACGGAAGAAAACAGAAGAATGCAGGAGAAACAAAGTGTGGAACTTTGTTTCAATCGCCTGGAAGAGAGAAAACAGAGAAAGAAGAGGAGAAGCAGGGAAGTGAACTAAAGGTTTCACGTAGGAGGAAGAACTTAACTTCTTCAACAAGTTGCCAAGTGTCAGCTATCCATTGGCTATCTCCCACCAACCTTAATTTCTCTCCAATTTGCCCTTCCATGCATTTCAAACATAGTGTTCTATTTAGTTAGCTATTAGTCCGGATCTCCCTTCACTAAATGCTCCAAAATTTACAATAAAATAGTTATTGTATTTATGACAATTTAAATCCATACAATAATTCATCAGATTATTACACGGCCAAAATGCCGGGTGTTACAAGATGAATTTTGCAACGACCCCTTTTTCCCAATAAGATATTGTCGGCTTTGTAATGATCCAGGATTTGCCTATACTCGGGATTAGATCCCCGAGGTTTGCTCCGCAATCGTACTCACAGATTTGTTTTCAACGAGGACTTCCCAAATGGTCACCCAACTTAGTACTGCTCTTGCCCAAACACTCTTAACTTCAGAGTTCTGATGGGATCCAGTGCAATTGTGCTACAAAACGCGTCTTACTTTCTAGGGGAGGCATCTTTTACATATGTTTCATTTCCATCTTCCCCCCAAGCGATGTGGGATTGCGCCCAACTCCCTCTTGTGTAACGCCCCGAGTTCTCTGAACCCGGTTTGTCACTCTTAAACCCGAATATTACTAAGAAAACTTGGACCAAATTTAAAACTTCGTTAAAAATTCAAAATTTGGACATTTGATAAAACATGAAAACTTGCAGCGGAAAATTGTTTAAACAAAAATAAAATTAAACAAAAACCATGTTAAAATAATCGTCGGGAATGTTAAGAAACAATCGGTTAAGGAGCAAAGGTTTAACTCGTGAAAATACTTTAAAGATTGCAAAAGTCAAATTCATCGTCCGCTGAACAAAGTCAACGAAAAAGGGGAAAAGCTATTTGAAGACACCCACCGGTCACTAAACGACAAAACATAAGGTTTGTCATCCGGTCAGTCTATCGAAAGATATCTACCGGTCACTAAACGACAAAACATAAGGTTTGTCATCCGGTCAGTCTATCAAAAGATATCTACCGGTCACTAAACGACAAAACATAAGGTTTGTCATCCGGTCAGTCTATCAAAAGATATCTACCGGTCACTAAACGACAAAACATAAGGTTTGTCATCCGGTCAGTCTATCAAAAGATATCTACCGGTCACTAAACGACAAAACATAAGGTTTGTCATCCGGTCAGTCTATCAAAAGATATCTACCGGTCACTAAACGACAAAACATAAGGTTTTTCATCCGGTCAGTCTATCAAAAGATATCTACCGGTCACTAAACGACAAAACATAAGGTTTGTCATCCGGTCAGTCTATCAAAAGATATCTACCGGTCACTAAACGACAAAACATAAGGTTTGTCATCCGGTCAGTCTATCAAAAGATATCTACCGGTCACTAAACGACAAAACATAAGGTTTGTCATCCGGTCAGTCTATCAAAAGATATCTACCGGTCACTAAACGACAAAACATAAGGTTTGTCATCCGGTCAGTCTATCAAAAGATATCTACCGGTCACTAAACGACAAAACATAAGGTTTGTCATCCGGTCAGTCTATCAAAAGATATCTACCGGTCACTAAACGACAAAACATAAGGTTTGTCATCCGGTCAGTCTATCAAAAGATATCTACCGGTCACTAAACGACAAAACATAAGGTTTGTCATCCGGTCAGTCTATCAAAAGATATCTACCGGTCACTAAACGACAAAACATAAGGTTTGTCATCCGGTCAGTCTATCAAAAGATATCTACCGGTCACTAAACGACAAAACATAAGGTTTGTCATCCGGTCAGTCTATCAAAAGATATCTACCGGTCACTAAACGACAAAACATAAGGTTTGTCATCCGGTCAGTCTATCAAAAGATATCTACCGGTCACTAAACGACAAAACATAAGGTTTGTCATCCGGTCAGTCTATCAAAAGATATCTACCGGTCACTAAACGACAAAACATAAGGTTTGTCATCCGGTCAGTCTATCAAAAGATATCTACCGGTCACTAAACGACAAAACATAAGGTTTGTCATCCGGTCAGTCTATCAAAAGATATCTACCGGTCACTAAACGACAAAACATAAGGTTTGTCATCCGGTCAGTCTATCAAAAGATATCTACCGGTCACTAAACGACAAAACATAAGGTTTGTCATCCGGTCAGTCTATCAAAAGATATCTACCGGTCACTAAACGACAAAACATAAGGTTTGTCATCCGGTCAGTCTATCAAAAGATATCTACCGGTCACTAAACGACAAAACATAAGGTTTGTCATCCGGTCAGTCTATCAAAAGATATCTACCGGTCACTAAACGACAAAACATAAGGTTTGTCATCCGGTCAGTCTATCAAAAGATATCTACCGGTCACTAAACGACAAAACATAAGGTTTGTCATCCGGTCAGTCTATCAAAAGATATCTACCGGTCACTAAACGACAAAACATAAGGTTTGTCATCCGGTCAGTCTATCAAAAGATATCTACCGGTCACTAAACGACAAAACATAAGGTTTGTCATCCGGTCAGTCTATCAAAAGATATCTACCGGTCACTAAACGACAAAACATAAGGTTTGTCATCCGGTCAGTCTATCAAAAGATATCTACCGGTCACTAAACGACAAAACATAAGGTTTGTCATCCGGTCAGTCTATCAAAAGATATCTACCGGTCACTAAACGACAAAACATAAGGTTTGTCATCCGGTCAGTCTATCAAAAGATATCTACCGGTCACTAAACGACAAAACATAAGGTTTGTCATCCGGTCAGTCTATCAAAAGATATCTACCGGTCACTAAACGACAAAACATAAGGTTTGTCATCCGGTCAGTCTATCAAAAGATATCTACCGGTCACTAAACGACAAAACATAAGGTTTGTCATCCGGTCAGTCTATCAAAAGATATCTACCGGTCACTAAACGACAAAACATAAGGTTTGTCATCCGGTCAGTCTATCAAAAGATATCTACCGGTCACTAAACGACAAAACATAAGGTTTGTCATCCGGTCAGTCTATCAAAAGATATCTACCGGTCACTAAACGACAAAACATAAGGTTTGTCATCCGGTCAGTCTATCAAAAGATATCTACCGGTCACTAAACGACAAAACATAAGGTTTGTCATCCGGTCAGTCTATCAAAAGATATCTACCGGTCACTAAACGACAAAACATAAGGTTTGTCATCCGGTCAGTCTATCAAAAGATATCTACCGGTCACTAAACGACAAAACATAAGGTTTGTCATCCGGTCAGTCTATCAAAAGATATCTACCGGTCACTAAACGACAAAACATAAGGTTTGTCATCCGGTCAGTCTATCAAAAGATATCTACCGGTCACTAAACGACAAAACATAAGGTTTGTCATCCGGTCAGTCTATCAAAAGATATCTACCGGTCACTAAACGACAAAACATAAGGTTTGTCATCCGGTCAGTCTATCAAAAGATATCTACCGGTCACTAAACGACAAAACATAAGGTTTGTCATCCGGTCAGTCTATCAAAAGATATCTACCGGTCACTAAACGACAAAACATAAGGTTTGTCATCCGGTCAGTCTATCAAAAGATATCTACCGGTCACTAAACGACAAAACATAAGGTTTGTCATCCGGTCAGTCTATCAAAAGATATCTACCGGTCACTAAACGACAAAACATAAGGTTTGTCATCCGGTCAGTCTATCAAAAGATATCTACCGGTCACTAAACGACAAAACATAAGGTTTGTCATCCGGTCAGTCTATCAAAAGATATCTACCGGTCACTAAACGACAAAACATAAGGTTTGTCATCCGGTCAGTCTATCAAAAGATATCTACCGGTCACTAAACGACAAAACATAAGGTTTGTCATCCGGTCAGTCTATCAAAAGATATCTACCGGTCACTAAACGACAAAACATAAGGTTTGTCATCCGGTCAGTCTATCAAAAGATATCTACCGGTCACTAAACGACAAAACATAAGGTTTGTCATCCGGTCAGTCTATCAAAAGATATCTACCGGTCACTAAACGACAAAACATAAGGTTTGTCATCCGGTCAGTCTATCAAAAGATATCTACCGGTCACTAAACGACAAAACATAAGGTTTGTCATCCGGTCAGTCTATCAAAAGATATCTACCGGTCACTAAACGACAAAACATAAGGTTTGTCATCCGGTCAGTCTATCAAAAGATATCTACCGGTCACTAAACGACAAAACATAAGGTTTGTCATCCGGTCAGTCTATCAAAAGATATCTACCGGTCACTAAACGACAAAACATAAGGTTTGTCATCCGGTCAGTCTATCAAAAGATATCTACCGGTCACTAAACGACAAAACATAAGGTTTGTCATCCGGTCAGTCTATCAAAAGATATCTACCGGTCACTAAACGACAAAACATAAGGTTTGTCATCCGGTCAGTCTATCAAAAGATATCTACCGGTCACTAAACGACAAAACATAAGGTTTGTCATCCGGTCAGTCTATCAAAAGATATCTACCGGTCACTAAACGACAAAACATAAGGTTTGTCATCCGGTCAGTCTATCAAAAGATATCTACCGGTCACTAAACGACAAAACATAAGGTTTGTCATCCGGTCAGTCTATCAAAAGATATCTACCGGTCACTAAACGACAAAACATAAGGTTTGTCATCCGGTCAGTCTATCAAAAGATATCTACCGGTCACTAAACGACAAAACATAAGGTTTGTCATCCGGTCAGTCTATCAAAAGATATCTACCGGTCACTAAACGACAAAACATAAGGTTTGTCATCCGGTCAGTCTATCAAAAGATGCATAAACATGTGGCAACATTCAATAACGTACAAATCCTACTGTTTATGTGCTGTAGGCCCGAAGGGCACAAGCAAACTTTACTTACCTGGATTCCTGTGGGTACGCGGTTCGGAGCTAGCTTCGGGAATGCCTTCACCTAGGAACCATAACAAAGCATTAAACAATCTCTTACTAATCCTAACTCTAAAGCACTTCATAAAACCTAATGTGACTGTTAGGAGTTCTATTCACTGAGTCTTCCCAAATTTACACTAAACCCGAATCTACACTCATTCACAGCATTCGCAAAATTACACACACATTGTACTCTCTTCGCTATCTACTTGCTATAATACTAAGGAAATGAGTGGAAAACTTACCTAGTTCGAGGGATGGAGTTTGGAGGGGAAAATCGCCTGGAGCTCCGATGAGTTTGAGTTGAAAGCCGAGAAAGAAAAATGAGGGAATAGTGGCGGCTAAACCTCATTAAACCCTTCCTTAAATACTTTATCCACAATAAATTGTAATTACCATTTTTTCCTTACTCATACTTATTAACCTAATCTCTAAATCACCCGATATCATTTTATAAAACATTCACCAAAATAAAAGTAAATCGGTTAATGGAAACCGGGTATTACAATCTACCCTCCTTAAAAGAATTTTGTCCTCAAAATTCAGTACCTGATTAGTTCTGGATATTGGTCCATCATGTCCTGTTGGCGCTCCCAAGTTGTCTCTTCAATGTTTTGGTTGTGTCATAAGACTTTCACTAGTGGAACCTCCTTGTTGCGCAATACCTTCACTGCATAGTCTAAGATCTTTACCGGTTTCTTCACAAATGAAAGAGTAGGGTGAACTTCAATACTCTGCTGTCCCACAATCAGAGAAGGATCTCGTACACATTTCTTAAGCATGGAGATATGAAACACATCATGGATTCCTTCCATAGAGGTTGGTAGTTGTAACTGGTAGGCTGTCTTCCCAATCCTTTCCAAGATCGAGAATGGTCCAATGAATCTGGGGTTCAACTTTCCTCTCTTCCCAAATCTCACAACTCCTTTGAAGGGTGATACCTTGAGAAAAACTTCGTCACCTACTTCAAACTCTAATTCTCTTCGTCTTTTATCAGCATAACTCTTCTGGCGGCTTTGAGCTGTCAGAATTCTCTGTCGGATGAGGGCAACCTTCTCCACAGTCTGCTGCACAATGTTAGGACCAATCAACTGTGCTTCTCCAACATCATCCCAGTACAAAGCATTTTCGTCCATACAATGCTTCATATAGTGTCATTCCTATTGTTGCCTGGAAACTGTTATTATAAGAGAATTCTACTAAGGATAGGTACATGCTCCAAGAGCCTTGAAAATCCAATACACATGCACGGAGCAGATCCTCCAATGTTTGAATAGTCCTTTCCGATTGTCCGTCTGTTTGAGGGTGGAAAGCTGTGCTAAAACTAAGCTGTGTTCCCATAGCCTTGTGCAAACTTTTCCAAAACTTAGATGTGAACCTGGAGTCTCGGTCTGAAACTATAGAACTTGGAACTCCATGCAATCTGACAATCTCTTGCATGTACAATTCAGCAAGCTGATCCATTGAGTAAGTTATCTTAATTGGCAGAAAATGAGCAGATTTGGTTAGACGGTCAACTATAACCCAAATTGCATCATTGTCCCTTTGTTGTTCTAGGTAATCCAACAACAAAATCCATCGTTATCTGTTCTCATTTCCATTCAGGAACTGGTAAGGGTTGCAATGTTCCTGAGGGTCTCTGATGCTCGGCCTTAATCTGTTGACAACACAAACACGATCCAACGTATTCTGCCACACTCCGTTTCATGCCTGGCCACCAATAATGCTGTTTAAGATCCTTGTACATCTTTGTACTCCCAGGGTGGACAGAAAATCTGGAAGAATGCGCTTCAGAAAGAATCTCATCCCGAAGTTCCTTAATGGCAGGAACAAACCATCTACTTCTAAACTTAGGATCCCATCAGCAGAATAGTTAAAATCTGATTTGTCCATAGAATCCATGCTTGACTTGTACTTGTTACACTCGTCATCATTTGTCTGAGCTTCCTTTATTTTTTCAAGAATGGTAGGCTTTAAGGTTATGGCTGAAAGTATAGCTGACACACTGGATACTGCTTCAAGGTTAAACTTTTGGAATTCTGACTCTAAAGCTAATGGCATACTGAAATTCATAGTTGGGGTTGATGTTGTTACTCTACTCAAGGCATCTGCCACTACATTTGCCTTGCCGGGATGATATTTAATCTCGAAATCATAGTCCTTAACAAATTCCAACCATCGTCGTTGCCTCATGTTTAGTTCCTTTTGTGTGAAAATATACTTCAGACTTTTATGGTCTGAAAATACCTCACAAGTTTGTCCATACAGGTAGTGCCTCCAAATCTTCAATGCAAAGACCACGGCAGCTAATTCTAAGTCATGCGTAGGGTAATTCTTCTCATGGGTTTTTAACTGTCTAGAGGCATAAGCTATAACCTTTCCATCTTGCATTAACACACATCCAAGACCAATCTTGGAAGCATCACAGTAAATGCTAAACTTTCCACTCTCATCGGGTAGTGTCAATATAGGGGCATCGGTCAATTTCTTTTTCAAGATCTGGAAACTGGACTCACACTCCTCTGTCCAAGCATACTTGACATTTTTCCTAGTTAACCGAGTGAGGGGTGTTGCAATCTTTGAAAACCCTTCAATGAACTTTCTATAATATCCTGCTAGTCCAAGAAAACTCCTGATATCTGTAGCATTCTTCGGTTGGGGCCATTCCTTAACTGCTTGAACCTTGCTTGGATCAACAGATATCCCATCTCCAGAGATCACATGACCAAGAAAGTGAACTCTGTCCAATCAAAACTCACACTTAGAAAATTTGGCATAGAGTTGGTGTTGCCTCAGTAATCCTAACACCAAGCTCAAGTGCCCTGCATGCTCATCCTTGGTACTAGAATAGACTAGAATATCATCGATAAACACTATGACAAACTTATCCAAGTATTCATGAAACACCCTATTCATAAGATCCATGAAGGCTGCTGGTGCATTTGTCAAACCAAAAGACATAACCAAAAACTCATAATGTCCATACCTTGTGCGGAAGGCAGTCTTTGGGATATCTTCTGATTTTACTTTCAGCTGGTAATAACCGGACCTAAGGTCAATCTTAAAGAAAACTCTTGCACCCTTAAGCTGGTCAAATAAGTCATCAATTCTCGGCAAAGGGTACTGGTTCTTGACAGTTAGCTTATTCAATTCTCTATAATCAATGCACATACGCATAGATCCATCTTTCTTTTTGACAAAAAGGACCGGTGCACCCCATGGTGAAAAGCTAGGGCGTATGAACCCTTTCTCCAATAAATCCTCTAACTGTTTCTTCAATTCCTTAAGTTCTGTAGGTGCTAGTCTATACGGATTTTTAGACACAGGCTCGGCGCCGGGGTAAACATCTACAACAAATTCAATATCTCTATCTGGTGGCAAACCAGGAAGGTCATCCAGAAATACTTCAGGAAAGTTTTGGACAATCAAGACATCTTGAGGGTTTGCTTTACCTACAAGTTGTGTGTCTAGAACACTAGCTAAGAAGCACAAATACTCTCCACAAAGGGAAGATCTAGTGTTAATAGAAGTCATCACGGACATCTCCTTACTCTTCTTTGAAGCTTGGAAGGTACGTTTCAAGCTACCAGGGAGGTTGGAAGCTAACTATTCCAGTCCTACAGTCAATCGTGGCATGGTGTTTAAACAACCAATCCATTCCTAGGATTACATCGAATCCCATTATATCCATAACAATGAGATCAGCAGGTAGAATTACATCCCCTGCTAGCACATCCCTGCCAAGCATCACTCGGTTAGAGTGCATGCGTTAACCAGAAGGCAATGTAACGTTAAACACATGCATGGAAGGGGTAAACTGTACATCTAACTTAACAGCAAAAGCAGATGCTATAAATGAATGAGTTGCACCAGAATCTATTAAAGTAAAAGCAGGCACAGAGTTGATCAATATAGTACCTGACACCATAGCAGGCTGTTCCTCATTCCCCGACTCCATCATGGAGAAAATTCTTGGTTTGATCATAGCAGGGCCACTCTTAGGAGCTGGGCAGTCTCTACTAATGTGACAGACCTTGTTACAGTTGTAGCATCTGGTGACTCTAGGCTTCGAGCACTCTTTGTATGTGTGTCCAACCTCTTCACAGTTGAATAACTTCCCAAAGCCCAGTCTGCACTCCCCCGGGTCGTTCTTCAAACACTTAGGACACTGGGAAAATTTCCTGACACTTTGCATCTTCCCACCTACTCCATGGCTATTTTGGCCTTCACTTGGCCTCTTCGTTCCCCTATGCTGGTGTGGCTGGCTAAACCTTTGTGTGATCTCCTTCGGTCTAGCACACTTCCCTTCAGCTTCTTCTACTTCCAGAGCAGTGGACACCACCTCACTGAACGTTAAACCTTTAATACCACAGAATTTAACCCCACGGTAGATTTCTTGCTTCAGTCCATGCACAAATTTAAACACTTTATCCTCTTCCTTGTGAGCAAAATGTCCAGCAAACCTGGACAAGGACTCAAATTGCCTACTGTATTCAGCCACAGACCCTGTCTGCTTCAAGTTCAGAAACTCCAACTTCTTCGCAGTTTGGACTGTGCTGCTGAAATACTTTTCATAGAAAATGTCCTTAAATTGCGACCAGGGCATTGCCACAACATCAGTGGTGGTCTCTATTGTTTCCCACCAGAGCTGAGCTTCACCAGCTAAATGAAAGGTTGCCAACGTGACCTTGTCTCCTTCTCCTATGTTGGCACACCTGAACATACTTTCAATCTTTCTAAGTCATCCCTCAGCAATTACTGGATCAGATGACTGTCCATCAAACGTGGGTGGTCTTAGTCTCTGGAATCTATCTCCAGAATGTTCACTGCTAGAACCCGAGTTGGCACTTCCTTGTGCTTCCTGGTTCAATAACACTCCTAGCTGGTCAGACTGTTGACGCACTATATCAGTCTGTTGACGCATCAATTCGGTCAGCTGTCTGATCACACTAGGCTCCTCTTCGTTTCTCACATTTGGTATTTCTCTAGGAACTCTAGGTCTTCCTGGGCGTTTGGCCATTATACTGGATTCCTGTACAAGGTTAACTACTTTCATAAACATCTAATTACTAAGGCTAACATAAACACTTACAGTTGCTGGAGTACTTCCATGCAACGATTGGCACTGATGAGTAATCTTTTGAAAAGTTTAACTGAATGTCTCTGATACCATACTGTAACGCCCCGAGTTCTCTGAACCCGGTTTGTCACTCTTAAACCCGAATATTACTAAGAAAACTTGGACCAAATTTAAAACTTCGTTAAAAATTCAAAATTTGGACATTTGCTAAAACATGAAAACTTGCAGCGGAAAATCGTTTAAACAAAAATAAAATTAAACAAAAACCATGTTAAAATAATCGTCGGGAATGTTAAGAAACAATCGGTTAAGGAGCAAAGGTTTAACTCGTGAAAATACTTTAAAGATTGCAAAAGTCAAATTCATCGTCCGCTGAACAAAGTCAACGAAAAAGGGGAAAAGCTATTTGAAGACATCCACCGGTCACTAAACGACAAAATACATCCTTCATCTACCGGTTACGTTAGCCTGATGATTTCCTTCATCCGATCGGCTTTACTCTACATCCACCGGTAAAATAAGAAGACATCATCCGGTGCGCATGTGCTTCTCACGTGAGCAATTAAAACATGGTCCGGTCACTAAACGACAAAACATAAGGTTTGTCATCCGGTCAGTCTATCGAAAGATATCTACCGGTCACTAAACGACAAAACATAAGGTTTGTCATCCGGTCAGTCTATCAAAAGATATCTACCGGTCACTAAACGACAAACATAAGGTTTTCATCGGTCAGTCTATCAAACGATATCTACGGTCACTAAACGACAAAACATAAGGTTTGTCATCCGGTCAGTCTATCAAAAGATATCTACCGGTCACTAAACGACAAAACATAAGGTTTGTCATCCGTCAGTCTATCAAAAGATATCTACCGTCACTAAACGACAAAACATAAGGTTTGTCATCCGGTCAGTCTATCAAAAGATATCTACCGGTCACTAAACGACAAAACATAAGGTTTGTCATCCGGTCAGTCTATCAAAAGATATCTACCGTCACTAAACGACAAAACATAAGGTTTTTCATCCGGTCAGTCTATCAAAAGATATCTACCGGTCACTAAACGACAAAACATAAGGTTTGTCATCCGGTCAGTCTATCAAAAGATATCTACCGGTCACTAAACGACAAAACATAAAATTTGTCATCCGGTCAGTCTAACAAAGACATCTACCGGTCACACAAACACGACTCTAATCACAGAAAGAATTTTGCTCACTTCACTGAAACCATTCAAAACATTTCAAACCATTACATTACTGAAATCCAGTGAATACCGACATTCGAGTCTCAACAGAATACTATTATCAGAAAATCTCAAAAGTACCAAGGTATTAAAAATCTCTACTGTCATAAAAAAAACTCAACATACTTAATTTGAAACATTGTCAATTTAAACCTTCACACCAACTGACACCAGTTAAACTGCCCCATCAGATGCCAGTTCGATGCCTGATTGCACTCCTCCAACCTGCCTAGTTCTCAACCAACTCAGAGAATTCACCTGCAGTATCCTCAACACCTACATCACAAAACTCATCTATTAACCTAATGCTAAGTAAGTAAAGCAGTAGTAAAATGAAAATGCTGAAACACAAATTCCTAATATGCAATTTCTACTTTCTCATCTCAGTTATTCATGAATCAATTCTGTTCAGATCCCCCTTTGAAATTGGGAGCTGGATCAACTCTCCCAACGTATAAATATCCACTGTCTCATTAAGGGGCGGATTAATTCCCTTAACAGTGTATCTGATTCACATCCTCAGATCCCCCTTAAAATTGGAAGTTGGATCAACTCTCCCAAAGTATAATATCCACTGTCTCATTAAGGGGCGGATTAATTCCCTTAACAGTGTATCTGTTTCACATAACTGTTCAGTACATTCATTCCTTGCTCAGACAAACCATGTAAATTCATTTTCGTATAATTTCAGAAATATGATGCATAACATGTAGGCACATTCAATAAGTAAAATCCTACTGTTTTGTGATGTAGGCCCGAAGGCACAAGTAAACTTTACTTACCTGGATTCCTGGTGGGTACTCGGTTAGGAGTTGCTTCGGGAATGCTCACCTAGAACCATAAACAGAGCATTAAACCAATCCTTACTAATCCTAACTCTAAAGCACTCATAAAACCTAAGTGGACTGTTAGGAGTTCTATTCACTGAGTCTTCCCAAATTTACACTAAACCCGAATCTACACTCATTCACAGCATTCGCAAAATTACACACACATTGTACTCTCTTCGCTATCTACTTACTATAATACTAAGGAAATGAGTGGAAAACTTACCTAGTTCGAGGGATGGAGTTTGGAGGGGAAAATCGCCTGGAGCTCCGATGAGTTTGAGCTGAAAGCCGAGAAAGGAAAATGAGGGAATAGTGGCGGCTAAACCTCATTAAACCCTTCCTTAAATACTTTATCCACAATAAATTGTAATTACAATTTTGTCCTTACTCATACTTATTAACCTAATCTCTAAATCACCCGATATCATTTTATAAAACATTCACCAAAATAAAAGTAAATCGGTTAATGGAAACCGGGTATTATATCTTGGGTCGTCACAATCACCCCCCCTTTTGGGAGCCCAACATCCTCGTTGGTCACATTTCTGGTTGGGTACAGGCTCTGATTTTCTCATTAAGATATTGTCCGCTTTGTAACGATCCGAGATTTGCCTATACTCGACTCTGGGATTTGTCTATACTCGGGCTTAGATCTGCGAAGTTTGCCCCGCAATCGTACTCACGAATCAAGTGGTCACCAAACTTGGTACTGCTCTTGCTCGAGCACTCTTAACTTCGGAGTTCTTGTGGGATCCGGTGCAATTGGGCTACAAAACGCGTCTTACTTTCTAGGGGAGACATCCTTTACATATATTTCATTTCCATCTTCTCTCCAAGTGATGTAAGATGGCGCCCAACCCCCTCTCGGGTCGTCCCAAATTCAGACAGGTCAACAATGCTTATGCCTCCAACATATGTAAGCGAATTTCAAAAATTTATTTCGAGGCAAAGCGTACAGAGATGCACTGTGGAATGCGGCAAGGGCACCCACGAGTTACCATTTCGAGCATGAAATAAGGAAATTACGTCAGATTAGCCTGGAGGCAGAAGCATATCTTTGACGAAAAGAGCCCAAATATTGGGCTAGTCATGCCTTTTCTTCGATTCCCAAGTGTGATTTGGGACTAAATAATTTGTGCAAGTCTTTTAATGCACTTCTATTACCTGTCAGGGACAAACCGATTTATACCAAGTTCGAGATGATCTGAAAGCGCATGATGACTCGCATTATTAAAAAATTTGAGAAGGAGGCGAATTCAATAGACCTCTTGTGCCCCCAGATAGGGAAAAAGCTTGCAAAGCTAACAAATGCATCTGGAAATTGGAGTGCTCGGTTTGCGGGAGCTGCAAAATTTGAGGTCAGCAACGGATACGAACAGTACGTTGTTGGCATGAATTTGTGTGTGTGCAACTGTACCAGGTGGGAGCTTACGGGAATCTCGTATGTCCATTCCATTTCATGCATGCATAACATGAGAGTGGCACCAAAAAATTACGTGCATCAATGCTATCACCGGGCAACTTACCTGCAAATGTACTCACATTATATGTAGCCCGTGAGCGGTCAACTAATGTGGTCGCCCGTAGAAGGTATGCACGAAATCCTCCTGCCCAAAAGATAGTGTCAACCTGGTAGACTGAAGAAGACAAAAGTGCGAAATGCTGGAAAGCCGTCAAGCCGTCAAGCTCGAGAGGTAGTAAGAGGAACTCCACCTTGCGGTGTGGTATATGTCGGCAACATGGGCATAATACCCGCACTTATTCCAACAGGGGATCAACTTCAGGCGCTGTGTAGCAAGACACATTTATGGGTTTCAACACATACCACGGGACGCAGGTACATTTCAACGCATCGTCATTTTTTTTAAATGTACTTTCATTTCATTATGTGCAAGAATCTTTGGTACGTGGTCGTCGATGAAATTTTTGACTTTTCGTATTCTGAGGATCGAGTCAATTTTTATTTACTTTTTTTGGTGTTGCGGCCTATAATTCTTTGTAGTATACTAACTATTTTATTTATTTATTTTTGAAAGGTGAATTCAAATTATAATTATTTGATGGAGTTTATTTGAACAATACTTATTTATTTTATATTAGTTAAATAATATATTAACTTATAATAAATTTATATTAAATACATTATTAAATTTTTAAAATATATAGTAATTAATAAATATATAATTTCATATTTCCATTACTAAATTTATATAATTAAAAAAAAATATTAAAATATATATTATTACAAAAGTAGACTACACGACATAAAATTAAAGTACATAAAATTTATATACAAAAACTAAAACTACGCCAGTGGGTCATCGTCGTCTTCTTCGTCAGCATTGTTTGTCGTCCAATGTTGGAACCCCTCATCCATCTCTCTATAGGACATGGCGAGATAATTTTGTGACTCAGTCACCTCTCTCTGAGACACGATCACCTCACTCTGTCCCGCGGCGAGCTCATCGACTCAGTCTATGAGAAGCTAGATGTCCCGCTGCTAGCTCTGTTATATCTCAAGCACGTGCTGCAGGTGTGATTGGCGAGGGGCAAAATGAAAAGATGATATTTGAAAGAATGTACATATGTTTGGCTGCTTGCAAGACATGTTTGCTGCAACGGGGCAGACCTATTATCTGTTAATATGGATGTCATCTGAAGGGCTCCTGCCCCGGCCAATTACTCATGGCCGTCAGTGGTGATGGCAACAATGACATATATCCCATTGTCGTTACCAACGTTGAGTCAGAATGCAAGGACTCGTTGAAATGGTTTTTGGCAATATCGCAAGATGACTTAGGCACTGACGATGGACGCAGATAGACATTTGTGTCGGATCGACAAAAGGTATATATTATTATTATTAGTATTGTTCGGGCATTGTAATTATATTTTTTTATGCTGAGTATTTTTATTTACAATATCAGGGGTTGTCGCTTGCTGTGGAGAAAATATTTGGTTTAGCCGAACACCGTTACTGCCTCTTGCATATGTATGCAAACTTCAAAAGCTGATTTCGAGGCAGAGCATACAGAGATGCGATGTGGAATGCAGCAAGGGCAACACAAAGGAATATTTCGAGATAGAAATGAGGAAAGTGCATGAGCTAAACCAGGATGCCCACGCATGGCTTCAACGAAAACCACCTAGCTATTGTGCTAGTCATGCATTTTCGTCGATTCCCAAGTGCGACTTGAGCTTCAATAATTTATTTGAGTCTTTCAATGCAGTTCTATTGCCGGTCAGGGACAAACTAATCCTAGCCATGTTCGAGATTATTCGAAATACCATGATGACTCGCATTGTAAATGTGACAGCCCCAAACCCGATCGGGGTCTGAGGAACCATCACTCCTGACATTTAACAGAAAACGGGACATATTTTTTTCTGTTTAAACAGAAAACAAACTGGACTTTAAAACAAACCCTTGAAAACTTTACAGAGAAAGAAAACATTCTCTAGATTTGAAAGTAAAACAGGAAATAGTAAAAATCGAAATGCATAATGAATGACAGAAGAAAAGCAGGAAAGCTGGAAGCAGGGAGAAATGAAAACAGTTCTGGAATTCTAACTAAGACTTGACTTCGACTTAAACAGGGTTCTGGCAGACAACGAGAGGATTGGAACACCAGAATTTGAACGATGAAAATAAACAAACAGAAATGAACGACTTGACATGCAGTGGAAAACCTAATAAAAATGGAAAACAAAACTAGAAGTTATGCCGGAAGAAAGGCTACAGTGAATGATGGGGTTGGGTGATGTAGGGCAAAAGAAGTAAATAAATTGGGCGGAAGACGTAAATTACAAGCAGAAGTGGACTGTTCACCGGCAGATGTGAACTACAGGTAGCAAATTACTGTTCACCAGTAGAGGTGAACTGGGGGTGGATGACGTAAGGTGGAAGATGTAGCTGACGTCAGACGGAAGATGTAATTTTAAGGGCAGCGGTGGATACAGGCAGAAATGCACTGTTCACCGGTGGATGTGAACTACAGACAGAAATGAGTTCACCGGTGGATGTGAACTACAAACATAAATGAGTTCACCGGTGGATGTGAACTACAGACAGAAATTTGATAACTTTTAATAGGAAGATATACGAACAGGGAGCATAAAAACAGATGGCATAAAAGTTTCAAATTCTAAAAAGAACGATTCAGAACATGATTTTCGGACATAACAGAAAACATGACAGGAGTTTAAGAAATCAAACTGCATGGATAACTCTAAAACCAGAGACCATCCATGCACAGACCAATAGAGAGAACTCAAGGCAGTTCCAGAATATTTCAAAATATACATACAACTGTCAAATACAGAGGTTTAAAAACTTAAACATCGGAACCTATATATTATCCAAATTTTCAACAGAATCCCAACAGGGTTTTAAAACAAAACCAGCAGAATCTTAGTAGAGTTTACAGACATGAACTTTACTTTAAAAACTTAAACCTCGGGACAGGAATATGTCTAGCTGCAGCAACCAACCCATGAGCTCATCCCGCCAACTACATCAACTCTTCATCTTGAGGCACAATGTCCTCATCTGGAGGATCCATACCTACAACAGGGAGTTCAACTATGAGCCTAGAGCTTAGTAAGAACATACAATGCGAAGTGATGCACGTGCTATGCATGAACATTACATTACATTTCACTGGACAAGAAGGTATAAGTAGGAACAAGAGCTGACGCAACAGGAGTACAGGCCACAACAGGACATAACAGGAGTACATGACTGGATGTCAGTTCTCGTCCACACTTAACCATACATTTCATTACAGGTTTTATCTTACTTAACTTCAAACCGTGTGCAGAAAATATTTTTCAACAAAGAATATCAGAGAAAACGTGTATGCATGAACATTCATAGACAAGCGACAGAATAATAAGCAGGATATAAAATAGAACACACTTAACCTAAAACATAACCTATGGTTTAACTACCCAACAGAGATCCCGACAACATAAAACCTAGTACCTCCGTATTGTAGGGCCTTAAGGGCCAAACCTATACGTATGAACTTACCTATTGTCGTAGAGTTGCAAGTCTTGAACGTCTCGGTTATGCACGGACCTAAAACATGCACGTAGTGAAAATAAACAGAGCTGCAAAATGCTAGCTAATAACTTAGTAGAATATGCAGCAAACTCCATTCAAACCTTTAGAAAACAAACTAACGTGTTTTCATCCAAAAACAGTGAGTTTTTCTCAAAATATCGCAACCTTAAACTTCCACAAAACTCATATTTTAACTTATCCAAACTCGTTAACTTTAGCAGATGATTACCTTCACTGGAGAAAACAGGAGAATGGAAGTCTTTTGGAAAGGTTGCAGTTGCCTAGAGGAGAGAAAACAGAGAGCAGTGGAATGAAGCAGATGAGAAATGAGGGTTTCACGTAGGAGGAAAGAGAAGAAGAACATGGCTTCTTCAACAAGTTGCCAAGGGTCAAGCACTCATTAGTTCCCTCTCTCCTACCTTAATTGTTTTCCTAATTTGCCCTTCCATTGGTTTTCAACTAATTTGTTAATTAGTTAATCAATTCGGTTTTTCCATTAAACACTCTGATAAACTCATTAAAACATTAATTGTATTAATGTAATCATTTATCCCGCTAAACAAATTTCAGGAATATTTACATGGCAAAAATGCCGGGTGTTACATTCCACCCACCTTAACAGAAATTTTGTCCCCAAAATTTGCCTAAGCAAAGAGGTCCGGATATTAGACCCTAATATCTTGTTGTCTTTCCCATGTGGCTTCCTCCACACCATGATTGCGCCACAAAACCTCCACCAATGGGACTACCTTGTTGCGCAAAAGTTTGAGTGAAGTATCCAATATCTGTATGGGCCTTTCTTCATATGTCAGCGTCAGCATGATATCAAAGTCCACATGTTCCACGATCTGAGTTGGATCTCGTACATATTTTCTCAGCATCAAGACATGGAAGACGTTGTGAACTCCATCCATAGACACTGGCAGCTGTAGCCTGTAAGCCATGCTTCCCACACGCTTCAAGATGGGAAAAGGGCAAATGAACCGTGGGCTGAGCTTTTCTTTCTTACCGAATCTCATTATGCCCTTGAAAGGCGACACTTTTAAGAATACTTCATCGTCCTCAGCGAACTCTAAGTCTCTTCTTCTATGGTCCGCATAACTTTTATGTCGACTCTGAGCAATTTTATTCGTTGTTTCATAGCAGCAATCACCTCGGACATCTGCTGTAATAACTCAGGACCAATAAGCTTGGCTTCTCCGACTTCATCCCAACACAATGGGGATCTACACTTCCTGCCGTAAAGAGCTTCATATGGAGCCATGCCGATCGTAGCCTAGTAGCTATTCTTGTTAGCGAACTCCACAAGCGGCAAATATCTTGTAACACCCGGCATTTTTTGTGTAATTATTTCCCCGAATCATTTTGCGGGATTGATTTAATATTAATACAATATGTGTTTTGTTGGAAACCAAACTAAGTGTAATAAAAAAAATAAAAAAAAAAACAAAACAAAACAAAACAAATCAATTTGGTTAAAAACCAATGGAAGGGCAAATTAGGTAAACAATTAAGGTTGGTGGGAGAAAGCCAATGGATGAATGCCAAATGGCAATAACTTGCTGAGGAACCTACCTATTCTCTTCTCTTCTACGTGAACCTTCACAATTATCCATTTCCTCTCTGTTCCCTAGATTCTAGATGAAAATCATCCATCGAAGCACCTTCGATCTCCTTGGTTTTCTTCTGTTTTCTGCCTAAGGTAAACGTCTGCTTATGCTAATGTGTTTGGACAAGTTAAAATTAGGGTTTTGTTGAAGTTTAGGGTTAAGAAACTTTGGAGACAACTCACTATTTTTGCATGAAAACGTGTTGGTTTGTTTTCTAAGGGTCTGAATGGAGTTAGAAACATATCCTACAAGTTATTGTTAGCATTTGCAGCTCCGTAATTTTCCTTACGTGCATGTACAGGTTCGTGCATTACCGAGACGATCAAGAACAGCAACCCTACAGCAACAGGTAAGTTCATACCCGTAGGTTGGCCCTTAAGGCCCTACATCACGGAGGTACTAGGTATTTCTGTTCTGTCGGGTTGTTTTCGGGTAGAAGGATTAGAGTTATGTTCTGTGTTTCCCCTGTTATGTTTCTGTTGTCTTAATTGTTGTTCTCTGTTGTTTAAGTTGAAGAACTGTACTCGATCATGCATACACGTTTTTCCCGAAAGTTCATGCAAAACCGTTTTCTGTACACTGTTTGAAACTAAACAAGATAAAATCTGACTGAAATGTACTGGTTAAGTGTGGGACGGGGACTGGCCTCCAGATCTGTTTCTGTACTGTACTGTATTACTGTTTGTGCCTGATAGTGCACCCACTGTTTGCTAGTTCCCCTATAAGCCCCACTTATACCCCTCTGCCACTGAAACGTAATGTTCTGTACTGTCACTGTATTTCTGAAAGTTCATGCATAGCATATGCATCACTGCATTTATATATGTTCTTACTGAGTTTTAGACTCATAGGTGAACTCTCTGATGTAAGTACTGAACTTGAAGATGAGGACTTGGTGCCTCAATCTGATGAATAGGTGGCTGGTGGTTCGAGCTCATGGGGGGTTTGGTTGCTACAGCCAGGCATATTTCTGTCCTGAAGTTTAAGTTTTTAAAGTGATGTACAAGTCTGTGAAACCTCACTGTGATTCTGCTGTTTTGTTTTTGACCTTCAGCTGTCGTTCTGTGTTTGTTTTAAAAACTTCTGTTTTTGGGAAATTCTGTAATCACATGTTAAATTATGTACTGTCTCTGAAATTTTGAAACAATGTATAGATTCTGTGTCAATGTTTAAAACTGCTGTATTTGACAGTTAAGTTTATATTCTAAAGTATTCTGGAATTGTTTGGGATATTTTCTGTTAATCTGTGCATGGATGATTTCTGTTTTTTTTAAACTATCCATGCAGTTTGTCTCTTTAAATCTGTCAATTATAAAGTATGTTTAACAATCTTGTTTAGAATCGGGTATTGAAAGTCTACAATTTTCATGCCTTCTGTTGTGCTCGAGAACCATGTTTTGAAGTGGTTTGAGAATCTGAGACGTTTATGTCTTCTGTTTTTATGCTCTCTGTCTGTGAGTCTTCCTGTCAAAAGTTGTAAATTCTGTCTTTAAAACCATACCTTCCGATTACACCTTCCGGTAAGAATTTTGCCTACATCTACCGATGCCCTTTTTGAGTACATCTACCGATGCCCTTTTTGGAGTACATCCACCGCCAAACAGTAGTTCTATTATAAGTTTTCCTCCTGCCGATTCCGTTTATTGCCTGTATCTTCCGGTTGACGTCATGCATCTACCGACTGACGTCATCTATTTTGTCTTATCTCATCTACCGGTGAACGGTAGATTCCATCTCAGTTTTAGTTACTTCTGCCGGTTTCATCTGTCCCTCAGTTTAACTTCATCTTTCGATGACGTCATCACTTATTCCGATGATGTCATCACACCTGCCGATTTCATCTGAAGGGCTGACGTCATCACCTTCTGCAAATTCTGTTTATTGCCTGTATCTTCCGGTTGACGTCATCTATTTTGTCGTATCTGCATCCACCGATAGCTTTTACCTTCCACCCAGTTTTACTCAGCATCTACCGACTGACGTCATCTATTTTGTCCTATTATATCCACCGATTGCACTGTTCATATCTGCAGATTTCTTTGTTCTCCTTTTGCCATTCATTCTGTAGTCTAGTTTCTTTAACCGCTCCTTTTTCTCTGTTTTGATTCCAAATCACGAAAATGTTTTCCTTCTCTATTAAGCTTTAAGGTTTTACTCTTAAAAGTTCAGTCTGTTTTCTGTTTTTTTTCAAAAAAATATAGTCACCGTTTCCTGTTAACTGCCCCGGAGTGATGGCTCCGATCCCGGACCCAAATCAGGTTCGGTTGTAGGCTGTCACAGTTGTGGTATCAGAGCAACAAGGTTTTAAAACCGATTCTGTGAAATGTCTGACTGCGCAACCCGCCACGTGAGATCGCTCCACCAACTGTAAGTGTTTAAAAATTTCTGTAAAGGTTCTGTTTATTAAATTAGGTTATTCTGTTTATAGGGTTTATTAGAAATGGTGAGAGGACATCAAGAAGAGTCAAGCGAAAGCTCTCGAGCCATTGACTGACTAACCGAACTGGTGGGTGCACAGTCACGCATGGTTGAACGCATGATGGCCAGAGAAGATGATAGAAACAATAACCATGGGAATAACAATCGTGATAATGCGCCGCGAGACAACAGTGGAGACAGATTCCGGTGACTCCAGCCGCCTTCATTTGATGGACTGTCTATAGACCCGACCCATTTTTGGTGAGATAGAACGAGGCACATATCACTTTTTTGCTCTCCTCCACTTCGGCATAGTTGAACACCTTCTCTATCGCCCGGATCCATTCCTCGGCGTGAGTAGGATCTGTTGATAATCCATCGAAAACAGGCGGCTGGAGTCGCCGGAATCTCTCTCCACTAGAGTCACGTGGAGCGTTTGCATGGTTATTGTTCCCATTTTCAACCATCATGCGTTCCATCATGCGAGACTGAACGCCGACCAGCTCGGTTAAGCGATAGATGGCCCTGGCACTATCACTTGCTTCATCCTGATGTCCTCTCACCATTTCTAAGAAAATCCTATACGAAATAACGAACTCGACTTAATAAACAAAACGGGTACCGAAACTTAAACACTTACAGTTGGTGGAGCGATCTCACGTGGCGGGTTGTACAGTCAGACGGTTTACAGAATAGCTTTTAAAACCTGATTTCGCTCTGATACCATAACTGTGACAGCCCCCAACCCGATCGGGGTTCGAGGAACCATCACTCCGGACATTTAACAGAAAACGGGACATTTTTTTTTTGTTTAAACAGAAAACAAACTGGACTTTAAAACAAACCCTTAAAAATTTTACAGAGAAAGAAAACATTCTCTGGATTTGAAAGTAAAACGGGAAACAGTAAAAATCAGAATGCAGAATGAATGACAGAAGAAAAGCAGGAAGGCTGGAAGCAGGGAGAAATGAAAACAGTTCTGGAATTCTCACTAAGACTTGACTTCGACTTAAACAGGGTTCTGGCAGACAACGAGAGGATTGGAACACCAGAATTTGAACGATGAAAATAAACAAACAGAAATGAACGACTTGACATGCAGTGGAAAACCTAATAAAAATGGAAAACAAAACTGGAAGTTATGCCGGAAGAAAGGCTACAGTGAATGACGGGGTCGGGTGATGTAGGGCAAAAGAAGTAAATAAATTGGGCGGAAGACGTAAATTACAAGCAGAAGTGGACTGTGTACCGGAAAATGTGAATTACAGGCAGCTAATTACTGTTCACCGGTAGAGGTGAACTGGGTGGAAGATGGGGGTGGATGACGTCAGGCGGAAGATGTAGCTGACGTCAGACGGAAGATGTAATTTTAAGGGCGGCGGTGGATACAGGCAGAAATGCATTGTTCACCGGTGGATGTGAACTACAGACAGAAATGAGTTCACCGGTGGATGTGAACTACAGACAAAAATGAGTTCACCGGTGGATGTGAACTACAAACAGAAATCAGTTCACCGGTGGATGTGAACTACAGACATAAATTTGACAACTTTTAACAGGAAGACATACGAACAGGGAGCATAAAAATAGATGACATAAAAGTTTCAAATTCTAAAAAGAACGATTCAGAACATGATTTTTAGACATAACAGAAAACATGACAGGTGTTTAAGAAATCAAACTGCATGGATAACTCTAAAACCAGAGACCATCCATGCACAGACCATTAGAGAGAACTCAAGGCAGTTCCAGAATATTTCAAAATATACATACAACTGTCAAATACAGAGGTTGAAAAACTTAAACATCAGAACCTATACATTATCCAAATTTTCAACAGAATCCCAACAGGGTTTTAAAACAAAACCAGCAGAATCCCAGTAGAGTTTACAGACATGAACTTTACTTTAAAAACTTAAACCTCGGGACAGGAATATGTCTAGCTGCAGCAACCAACCCATGAGCTCATCCCGCCAACTACATCAACTCATCATCTTGAGGTACAATGTCCTCATCTGGAGGATCCATACCTATAACAGGGAGTTCAACTATGAGCCTAGAGCTCAATAAGAACATACAATGTGAAGTGATGCACGTGCTATGCATGAACATTTTCAAATACATGAACATTACATTTCATTGGACAGGAAGGTATAAGTGGAAAGAAGAGCTGGCGCAACAGGAGTACGTGCCATAACAGGACATAACAGGAGTACATGACAGGATGCCAGTCCTCGTCCACACTTAACCATACATTTCATTACAGGTTTTATCTTACTTAACTTCAAACCGTGTGCAGAAAATATTTTTCAACAAAGACTATCAGAGAAAACGTGTATGCATGAACATTCATAGACAGGCGACAGAATAATAAGCAGGATATAAAATAGAACACACTTAACCTAAAACATAACCTATGGTTTAACTACCCAACAGAGATCCCGACAACATAAAACCTAGTACCTCCGTATTGTAGGGCCTTAAGGGCCAAACCTATACGTATGAACTTACCTGTTGCCATAGAGTTGCAAGTCTTGAACGTATCAGTTATGCACAGACCTAAAACATGCACGTAGTGAAAATAAACAGAGCTGCAAAATGCTAGCTAATAACTTAGTAGAATATGCAGCAAACTCCATTCAAACCACTAGAAAGCAAACTAACGTGTTTTCATCCAAAAACAGTGAGTTTTTCTCAAAATATCGCAACCTTAAACTTCCACAAAACTCACATTTTAACTTATCCAAACTCGTTAACTTTAGCAGATGATTACCTTCACTGGAGAAAACAGGAGAATGGAAGTCTTTTGGAAAGGTTGCAGTCGCCTGGAGGAGAGAAAACAGAGAGCAGTGGAATGAAGCAGATGAGAAATGAGGGTTTCACGTAGGAGGAAAGAGAAGAAGAACATGGCTTCTTCAACAAGTTGCCAAGTGTCAAGCACTCATTAGTTCCCTCCCACCTACCTTAATTGTTTTCCTAATTTGCCCTTCCATTTGTTTCCAACTAATTTGTTAATTAGTTAATCAATTCGGTTTTTTCATTAAACACTCTGATAAACTCATTAAAACATTTATTGTATTAATGTAATCATTTATCCTACTAAACAAATTTTGGGAATATTAACATGGTAAAAATACCGGGTGTTACAGTAAAAAAATACGACAAGATCCGTAAGTCAATAGATGTCATGTGTCCTCAGATATTGAAAAAGCTGGGGAAGCTAAAAGAGGCAGCTCATAATTGGAGTGCTCAGTTAGCGGGAGATGCAAGGTTTGAGACAGCAACGTCAACGAACAATATGTCGTTGACCTGAATGCAGGCATGTGCAAATATCGGAGGTGGGAGCTTACTGGAATCTCATTTGTTCATGTCATTCCATGATTGAATTTCATGAGATTGCCGCCGAAAAATTTCGTTCATCAATACTATCACTGGGCTACATATTTAGCGATGTACTCAATCTTCATTCGTCCCATTAATGGCCAACAAATGTCACCGGAACTAGACGTTACGGCCCCAATTGTTCCGCCTGAGAAAAGGCGTCAACCTGGTAGGCCGAAAAAGAAAAGAGTGCGCAATGTCGATGAGCCGTCTACGTCGAAAGTTTCTAAGAAGAAATCTTCGATGTCGTGTGATAAATGTCGGCGTCAGGCGCATAAAAGTTGCACATGTCCTGACAGGGGATCCACTTCAGTCGTTGCCGCTTTGTACAACACATTTATGAGTTTCCAAACATTTGATGGGACACAGGTATATATTTTTATCCATTATTCTCATAAACAAACTTTCATTATTTAACCAATATAGTTTTCATTACGTGCAGGAATCTTCTACACACGGCCATGGAAGGGGATGATGGACTACCAGATGATGAAGAAGAGATTTTGGAACTGTTTTATTTTATGGACATTGTACTTTATTTCATGCATTTTCTCTGTTGTAATTTAAATTGATGTATATTGTAGTGTGGTGTAATTTAATTTGATGTACATTAGTTTTATGCGCTTTACTTTGATGCAAAATTCTGAAAATATTTGGTTATTTGAATATGCAGGATAATACTATCTATGGGGGAGTCATAAAACAAAGGGAACTCTATCCAATTTTTTAATTTTTTTCACTAAATTATATTTTTTAACGTACATGATATTTAAAATTAGAATAATTCAATTAAAATATAATTTAATATACGGTCAAGCTTAAATAGCATAATTTAAAAATATGCTATGTCATATCAAGATTTCTTATAAATTGTGAAATTTAGTGAAAGGTGACTAACTAAAATTGTAGGTTGGGGGAACGGACGGACTTGTTATAGACAATTGCGTCTGTTTCCCCATATCAGGCCCTCTGTTCTGTTTAAATCGCGAGAACGGACGCACTCTGTGAGGGTGGTGACCATCCGTTCTCACGATAATTTTAACAACAGACAGACGTTGTGCAGGTGGTGACCCTCCGTTCTCGCCCTAACTTTGACAACAGACACACTCTCTATCTATGAGTGCGTCCTCTGTAGGACAACGGACGGACTCGTTTAGAACGAGTCTGTCCATTTCCTTCCGGTGATCCAACGTGCGTCCCTTTATTAAACACGTAAAACAGAACGAATAGAAGGTGGTTCCACCCCGTGCAGCGCACGTATAACGGAGAGTCTACACCCCCAGCGTGCGTCCGAGCCGACGTGTCGAGCGCCACGTAGTCCTGTCAAGAATAGACGGACGGTGTTATTAAGAGTGCGGACCCTTTACATAAAAAAAATGACACGGACGAACGGTGTTTTCACAGTGTTTGACGAGTCCATCCGTTCTACGGCAAAAAATTGAGAACAGACGGTGATCAGTCGTCTGTCAGAGTTGGATTTGTTAGTTTTTTTATAGTTTAAGGTTTAGAACATTACGATTGATACTTTAAGGTTGGAGTTAAAAAAACCCTATAGTTTAGGGTTTAAAATGGTAATAACCCTTTAAAAAACCCTTAAAATATTAACGCTAACAAAACAATTATGTTAAGGAAAACCTTTATAAAATAAAGGAAAACTTTTATAAATTAATTTAAAAGATAACAAATTATATTAAATTCACTTAAAATTTTTACCACATGTTGACCATATTGTGACGACCCCCCAACCCGATCGGGGCCGGCGAGCCTCACTCCGGACATTTAAAACGTGACATATTTTTTTTTGAACTTTTAAAAATTTAAAACATTTAAAATAGATGTCATAAAATTGAAGACATAAATTGGATGACAGAAGTGGAAGACGTGGGCGGAAAATGTAAGTGAAGACAGGTAGATGTAAACTACAGGCAGAAGTGAACTGTTCACAGGTAGAAGTGAACTACACTGTTCACAGGTAGACGTGAACTACACTTAACAGGAAGACATATGAACAGGGAGCATAAAACAGACGGCATAAAAACCTCAAACCCCAAAGCCCAATTCAAAACATAATTTTAAACGTGTTAGAGAACACGACAGAGGTTTAGGAAATCAAACTGCATGGATAGCTCTAAAACTGAACCGATCCACACACAACAAAATAGAGATTTCCAAACGATTATAAAACATTTCAAGAGACAACTATCAACTGTCAAACAGAAGTTTTAAATACATCAACAGAAAGTTTGTACATCGTTTTAAAATCCCAAAAGCTATACAGAACTTGACATAACTTTAGAAAAATACATCATCACAGGAAATACATTTGTCTAACTGCAGCAACCACCCCATGAGCTCATTCCGCCAACTACATCAACTCATCATCTTGAGGCACAATGTCCTCTTCTGGAGGATCCATACCTACAACAAGGAGTTGAACTATGAGCCTAAAGCTTAGTAAGAACATACAATGCAAAGTGATGCATATGCTGTGCATGAACATTTTCAAATACATGAACGTTACATTACATTACGTTTCACTGGACAGGAAGGTATAAGTGGGAGGAAGAGCTGGCGCAATAGGAGTACATGCCACAACAGGAGTACATGAAAGGATGCCAGTCCTCGTCAACACTTAACCATACATTACATTCACATTTTAGCTTCCATTACTTCAAATCTGGTGCTGAAAACATTTACATGGTTTTACAGAAAACGTGGATGCATGAACAGATATGATGCTTAAACTCAACATACACAGGTGACAGAATAAAAAACTACGGGAAACAGAACACAAAGAACACGTTTAACTTAAAGCATAACCTACGACCTAACTACCCGAACCAAAACCTAGTATCTCCTTGCTGTAAGGCCTAAGGGCCAACTTATACGCATGAACTTACCTGTTGCTGTAGAGTTGCAAGTCTTGAACGTCTCGGTTATACACGGACCTAAAACATGCAAGTAAAGAAAATAAACAGAGCTGCAAATGCTAATTAATAACTTGGTAGAACATGTTCCAGACTCCATTCAAATCTTTAGAAAACAAACCAGCGTGTTTTCATACAAAAACAGTGAGTTTTCTCAAAATATCATAACCCTTAACTTCCACAAAACTCACATCTTAACTTGTCTCAACTCGTTAACTAGGTTAGATTATTACTTTTGCTGAAGGAAACAGAAGAAAACAGGATTAACAAGTTTTGGAGATTTGTCTCAGTCGTCTGGAAGAGAGAAAACAGAGAAGAGGATGAAAATGAAGGTTTACGTAGAAGAGAAGAGAAGAGGAGACAATAGGTAGGTTTCTCAGCAAGTTATGGACATTTGGCAACCATTCATTGGCTCCCACCCACCTACCTTAATTCCTTCCCAATTTACCCCTCCATGCATTTCTAACTAAAATATTATTTAGTTAATCGATTCGGTCTCACGAATCACCCTCGTTCGATTAAACACGTCGACAATTTCATTAAAAACAGTCATTGCATTAATATCAGAGTAATTCTGCTTAATTATTCGGGGAATAATTACATAGGAAATGTAACACCCGACATTTCGGCCAGGTGATTTTCTGACCATTTTCATTGCCACCCTCTTATTTAACCTTTATGATTTAAATTAATGTTAAGACAAATTTATTACAAGTTGAGTAAAACTAGGTTGGGTGGCAGTTTTGTAATTAAAATCGATGGATTTGGTATAAATAGGAAATGGAAACCTTAAACCTCATTTATTGCCACTGTAGCCGACATTCCCTCTCGGCGATTTCTTCTCTCCCAAGTTCTTGCTCTCGGCCACCAGAACTTTCCTCTGCCGACGTCTGGTTCCGAGCTTGCTCTTCTCTGCAAACCCACACCCGAGGTATGAAATGGACAATGTAGTCATTCATTAGTAAATAAGAGCTCTGTTTTCAGCTCGGCACTGAGTTCGGATTTTTAGCAGTGGCCGAGTAGTTTAAGACTTTTTAAAATCTGAGAGTAGAAATGTCATCCCGAATCGATTCTGAGCATTTTAAGTAACCAACTCGGATTTAACCAATGGTAAAACTTGTCCACCTAGTTTCGGATTTCAGACTGCAGTGTGTCAAACAGAGGAATCGGAATGACTTTAGCTATTAGATCCTAGGATGGTTTATGATTAGGACTATTAGGACTTTGTTTTAACTACTGTAATGTACATGTTTTAGGTGAAGAAGTTTAAAGGAAAGAAGCTCGGATTGCTAAGGAATCCAGGTAAGTGAATGTATTAAGATTTCCGGCCACTAGGGCCCTACACCGCAAGGGTATTAGGAAATCACTGAGATGTTAGCTTATTGACTATGATTTGTTATTTCCACGATATGAAGAAGTTGTGTAAGTAAATGTAAAGTTACAGGATGTTTTACTTGTCCTCATGATATGACTTCTCTCTATGAACTTTATGTCTATGCACTGTGTCCCTATTATGATTAAGTTGAGAATATGAAAAGCAAATGTAACCAAGATTAAGTGCAGAGCGGGGAAAGACTATGTTATGTATGACTCGCGAATTTTCCCACTGGTGGAGGCCGAGTTAATGATATGTATGATTCGCGAAATCTCCCACTGGTGGAGGCCGAGTTAATGATATGTACGACTCGCGAAATCTCCCACTGGTGGAGGCCGAGTTAATGATATGTATGGCTCGCGAATTCTCCCACTAGGGAGGCCGAGTGATGTATCATGATTGCCGCGATAGGCAAATGATTATGTATGACTGCCGCGATAGGCAAATGACTATGTACCCCTGTCTTCCTCCCTCGTCTCCTGCCTTAATACATGTCATGTAAATGATAAAGATGAACACGAATGATGAATGGTTTATGAACTTATGTCTCTTTAAATTGTGTACTCATGTATATCTGTCAGCATGCATTCCTTACTAAGCATTAGGCTTATAGTTAAACCTTATGGTGTAGGTAAAGAAGGTTCAGGTGAGGATGTTATGTGCAAAGAGGATGCTTAAGGCTGGTTGCTGGAGGATGCTCAAGGTGACAGTGCGGGAACTGGAGAGGCGATTTATGACCCCTGGTTAAGACTCTTATGTTACAGTATGTTAAAGAATATGTAGTTTAAGTAGGATGAGATTATTTTAAAACGTTGAGCTTTGAAACTGTCTAGTGGATCACTGAGTCAGGGAATGATTATATAGATTTATAAATGGTATGTTGCTTAAGTCTTCCGCTATATGCATTTTGAATGAGTTGTGTTTTTCTTTCTGTTGGAAGGAGTCATTTGATGATTAGAGTTTCTCTACCGTAAGACGGAAGCTGGAAGAGGTAGTCTTCCGGCTGACGTATCGGCAGATGCCGAAAGAATATTGTTGATGGTTTAGTCTTCCGGCTGACGTCGTTGTTGATGGTTTAGTCTTCCGGCTGACGTCATCGGCAGATGCCGAAGGTAATTGTTTGATGGTTTAGTCTTCCGGCTGACGTCATCGCAGATGCCGAAGGTAATTGTTTGATGGTTTAGTCTTCCGGCTGACGTCATCGCAGATGCCGAAGGTAATTGTTTGATGGTTTAGTCTTCCGGCTGACGTCATCGGCAGATGCCGAAGGTAATTGTTTGATGGTTTAGTCTTCCGGCTGACGTCATCGCAGATGCCGAAGAATAGTTGTTGATGGTTTAGTCTTCCGGCTGACGTCATCGGCAGATGCCGAAGAATAGTTGTTGATGGTTTAGTCTTCCGGCTGACGTCATCGCAGATGCCGAAGAATAGTTGTTGATGGTTTAGTCTTCCGGCTGACGTCATCGCAGATGCCGAAGAATAGTTGTTGATGGTTTAGTCTTCCGGCTGACGTCATCGGCAGATGCCGAAGGTAATTGTTTGATGGTTTAGTCTTCCGGCTGACGTCATCGGCAGATGCCGAAGGTAATTGTTTGATGGTTTAGTCTTCCGGCTGACGTCATCGCAGATGCCGAAGGTAATTGTTTGATGGTTTAGTCTTCCGGCTGACGTCATCGCAGATGCCGAAGAATAGTTGTTGATGGTTTAGTCTTCCGGCTGACGTCATCGCAGATGCCGAAGAATAGTTGTTGATGGTTTAGTCTTCCGGCTGACGTCATCGGCAGATGCCGAAGGTAATTGTTTGATGGTTTAGTCTTCCGGCTGACGTCATCGCAGATGCCGAAGAATAGTTGTTGATGGTTTAGTCTTCCGGCTGACGTCTCGGCAGATGCCGAAGAATAGTTGTTGATGGTTTAGTCTTCCGGCTGACGTCATCGCAGATGCCGAAGAATAGTTGTTGATGGTTTAGTCTTCCGGCTGACGTCATCGCAGATGCCGAAGAATAGTTGTTGATGGTTTAGTCTTCCGGCTGACGTCATCGCAGATGCCGAAGAATAGTTGTTCGGCAGATGCCGAAGGGTAGTTGTTTGATGGTTTAGTCTTCCGGATGACGTCACCGGAAGATGTAAAATGTGTTTTGTCGATTAGCGACCGGAAGATGTAAAATGTGTTTTGTCGATTAGCGACCGGAAGATGTAAAATGTGTTTTGTCGATTAGCGACCGGAAGATGTAAAGTGTGTTTTGTCGTTTAGCGACCGGATGATATTTTAATTTAGCACGCGAGGCCCACGTGCCCACCGGAAGATGTCTTCTTTTAGGCGATGTTAAGCGAGTCACGCGTAATGCACGTGATGACCGGACGACTAAATTACTGAGGGTTGTCAACGCATGCAACCCATGCAAACCCGAGTGGTATTAAGTTAAGAGAATTGAGGGCACCTCCTCTTTTCCCGAAATTGTCAAGAAGCCAATGACCGAGTCTAGTCGCTTGACTCTGTGAAGGTTGAGCCGACGAGGCGTGGGAAGTCGGGCACAAGAGGGTTCGTCTTCCTTAATGGTTCTGCGTCTCTATTACCAGTTTAGAAAAAAAAAAGTATATGTAAAATGTGAAAGTCTGTTGAGAGATAGTAAGTGAATGTAATATTAGTAAAAGTCAAGCAAACGATTAATGAAAGAATATGAACACGTGACGGCTCCTGGCCGGGGTCGTTACAGGAAAAATGTGACGACCCCCGACCCAATCGGGGTCCGAGGAGCCATCACTCCGGAACATTCAAAACGGGGACTATTTTTTTTTTTTTGAATAAACAGACTGAACCTTTAAAACAAACCCTTAAAACTTTACAAAGAGAGAGAACGTTCTCTGGAATTAAAAGCGAAACGGGAAACGGTTAAAATCAGACTACAGAACGAATGAAAGAAGAGAAAGCAGGAAGACTTGAACACTTAAGGATTTGGACGTAAACCTTCTCTGGACGAGTGCAGGAAGACAGGGAGAATTGCAAACGGGGAGACAGAAATAGACGACTTGACATGCAGTGGGAAACCTAATAAAAATGGAAAACAAAACTGGAAGTCATGTCGGAAGAAAGGCTACAGTGAATGACGGGGTCGGGTGATGTAGGGCAAAAGAAGTAAATAAACTAGATGGAGAATGTAAATAAACCGGGGCGGAAGACGTAAATTACAAGCAGAAGTGGACTGTTCACCGGTAGATGTGCACTACAGGTAGAAGATTGCTGTTCACCGGTAGAGGTGAACTACAGGCAAAAGATTACTGTTCACCGGTAGAAGTGATCTACAAGCAAAAGATTACTGTTCACCAGTAGAGGTGAACTACAGGCAGAAGATTACTATTCACCGGTAGATATGAACTGGGCGGAAGATGTGGGCAGATGACGTCAGGCGGAAGATGTAGCTGACGTCAGGCGGAAGATGAAATTTTAAAAGCAGCGGTGGATGTGATTTAAAAAGGGCAGCGGTGGATGTGATTTTAAAGGGCAGCGGTGGATGTGATTTTAAAAGGGCAGCGGTAGATGTAATTTTAAAAAGCAGCGGTGGATGTGATCGGAAGATGTAGTTTTAAAGGAAAATTTTGACAACTTTTGACAGGAAGACGTATCAACAGGGAACATAAAATAGAAGGCATAAAAAGTCTCAGACCCTCAAAACCCGATTTAAAACAAAGTTGTAAAACATGTTTGACAGAGATCCAAGAAAACAAATTGCATGGATAGCTCAAAAATTTGAAACCATCCATGCACAACCTAGAAAGGAAGAACTCAAGCAGTTCCAGAATATTTCTAAAACATATATACAACTGTTAATTACAGAGGTTTAAAAACTTAAACACCAAAACTTATACGTTATAAAAATCCCAACAGAATTCCCAACAGAGTTTTAAACAAAACACAGAACCCTAACAGAGTTTTCAGACAATAAACTTTGCTTTGAAAACTTCCCTCCTCGGGTCAGAGACATGTCTTGCTGCCACAACCACCCCCGAAAGCTCAAGCCACCAGCCACCTATTCGTCGGAATGAGGCACAAAGTCCTCATCCACGGGATCCGTACCTACAACAGGGAGTTCACCTATGAGTCTAAAACTCAGTAAGAACATGAATAAAATGCAGTGATGCATATGCTATGCATGAACTTTCAGAATACAGTGACAGTACATTACATTACGTTCCACTGGCAAAGGGGTATAAGTGGGGCTTATAGGGGAACTGGCAAGTGCACTATCAGGCACATAACAGATATACAGAATAGTAGGCCAGTCCCCGTCCCACACTTAACCGATACATTACATTCAGATTTTTATCTTTCTTAACTTCAAAACGTGTACAGAAAATATTTTGCATGAGCTTTTGGGAAAAACGTGTATGCATGGACATTTACAATGCTTCAACTTAAAACAGCAGACAACATGAATAAACGGCAGAAAAGAATATAAATACAGAAAACTCAGAACGAAACTTTAACTTATCTACCCGAAACAACCCGACAGAAGTAAAACCTAGTATCTCCGTGTTGTAGGGCCTTAAGGGCCGATCTACACATAAGAACTTACCTGGTATCCGAAAAGCAGCAAGCTTTACTCGTGAAACCTCGGTGACGCACGAACCTATGACATGCATGAAAAGGAAAATTCACAAGCTGCAAATGCTAACTAATAACTTAGTGAAATATGCTTCAAACTCCATTCAAAACCTTTAGAAAACAAACCAACATGTTTTCATGCATAAACAGTGAGTTCTCTCCAAATTATCGTAACCCCAAACTACAACAAAACTCAAATTTTAACTTATCCAAACTCGTTAGCTTTAGCAGATGTTTACCTTAGGCAGATAAACAGAAGAAAACTGAGGGGATCGAAGGAGCTTCGAAGAGTGTTTGTCGTCTGGAAGAGAGAAAACAGAGGGAAGATGACGTGCCTCGGAGGCCCGTTACAAGATCACAAACCCGATCACAAAATTTAACCGTTCAATGTTCTAATGACTTGTCTCTTTTTGCAGGTTTCGATTCACTCATGGACTTCACTTGGGAGCCGACTAAGGAGGATGAGGAGAAACCTTGACATGTCATCCGTTGGAGCATTCGCACGGAGCTTGCTGGCAGCCCTATGGGAATTTGTCTTCCCGGGCCTTGAAATTGTAATTTTTATTTTTCAAACTCATTGGCATACATTAGCCTTTTTTTTGTAAGGATTTATAATTTGCATTGCATGCATTAGATTGAATGGTTAGGACTAGATGTATGGTGGTGGATTTGGGTTGAAGAAAATTCAACATTTCAAAGGAAAAGGAAGCCTCAACAAATCGAGCCCAAGGAGAAACTTGGTCCAAAGAAGAGCCCACTCCTAAAGGTATATTTTTGCAAGTATATGAGTGGGTGAGGGCATGGATTCATGACTTGGATGATTTGGAGCCGTTGATGCATTTTTGGCACGGAGGGAATGCTGGCCGTCGATCTGGGCGCGCGCTGGCACGCAAGGCAGCGCCAACTGGCGCGGGCAGCAGCAGCAGGATCCGGGCACGCGCGCGAGGAGCATCGCCCACCGTCGATCAGCGCGCGTGCCAGCAGCCTCCCACCATTGATCTGCGCGCCTATCCGAGCTCCACCTTAGCCATTGATTATTTTTCTTCATCCAATGGCTCTCCTTCACTCTTGCCAAGCCCAAGTCCACCTTAGGGGTCTATAAATGCATAGTATTGGTGAATGTATTCAAACTTTTGCTCAATCAATACACTAATATTTCCCTAAATATCCAAGGTTTTCTTTGGTGTTTTCCTTGGTTCTTTGAACCAAGAGGAGTTAGCCTTCATTGCTAACCTAGCTTGGGTTGCTAGGTTAGCTCTTATTCTTTCCCTCATCTTCTCCCTTGGGAGTTGAAACGAGGACGAAAATCACCGGCCTACGGTGGTCGTTTTCTTCACGAAAAACGTGTATCCGGGAGCTTAACCCGTAAGCTCGCTCCTTGGATCCGCCAAGGGTATTTCTTTACTTTCATTGTCTTCATTTTGCACACAAATCCACCTCTACATTTCAGCTTCACAATATCCACACACTCACTTTTATTTCTATGTCATTTACTTATTTTTAGTTCTTTGCCTATTACATTCATCTCTATTATCTTCTATCATCTCCTTCTTATTTTTTCTCTCTTATTTCTCACTAATATTCATCATCTTAGAATCGGCCATATCTTGCTAACTTAGTGTTATTTTCTTGCATTTTTATTTTAGTCTTTTCTTCATTTGTTTCAATATTTATCACTTTCACACAACCGAGCACCTACCTTTATTATTGTGGGTTGTACACGGGCCCCTTTTCTAAGGGACCCCGTGTCAGAAGTGGAAAGAAGCATAGGAGAAATGATGGTTTCACGTAGGAGGAAAGAGAAGAAGAACATGGCTTCTTCAACAAGTTGCCAAGTGTCAAGCCACCATTGGCCATTCCTCACCAACCTTAATTGGCTCCCTATTTTGCGCTTCCATTGGTTTTTAACTATTTTACTATTTAGTTCCTCAAATCGGTTTTACGAATAACCCACATTCAATTGAAACTATCGGTAAACTCATAAAATATACATTGTATAAATATTCCAATTAATTCCGTCTAATAATTCAAGGAATATTTACGTGGCAAAATTGCCGGGTGTTACACAAAATGCCGGGTGTTACACATATCATGGGAATATAATCTGGAAATGTTTGTGATTTTATAACACCTGTACGATACATTGTAATTTTAGTTAATTATTTTATAAAACAATTATAATAAATCATACAAGTGTTATAAAATCACAAAAAGTTTCATATTATCTGCTCATGACTTGGTAAACATGTGGTAAATTTTTCAAGTAAATTGATTATTGTTTGATATTTTTTAAAATTAATTTATAAAGTGAAAATTTATAAAGTGACATTTGCCCCATTCTATGTTTAAAATACAGAACGGGGGATATCAGTTGACCGCCAGAGGTTTTTTTGTTAGGTTTTTTATAGTTTAAAGTTTGTTTTGTTAGAATTAATACTTTGAAGATTTGTTTAAAAAACAACCATACTTTGAGGATAAAAATGAATTTAAACCTTTTTTAATCCATGATAAACAATGTAATCATTTTACTTTCCCAGCACATTGTAGCTCAATTGAAAGGATAATAGTAAAAATGGGCCTTCTCAGATTCCAAGACTAACAACCACTTGCAAATAAATTTGAATAAATGTTCCAAATAATTAATTTAATGGATAGTAAAATCATATTATTAATTAACGAAGCAACACTGATCGTGTAACGACCCGAGGGGAATCGTCACGTAATCCATATCTTTCTTAATCATTTAATCCTTATTACTCACACATGATTCATTATTAGTAGTGTGTTTCTTTTTTTTTGAAACATAATTTAACTCAAGATATCATATGTGATTCGCTAAGCCTCAATCGGCAAAGGAAAACATTACACATCTGCCGGCGGGCAGTACAATGTGTATCGACCAGTGAAGGGAAAACCTTAAGCTTTAGACTACATCTACCGAAAGAGGAATGAACCACATCTACCAGTCACTAGACGACAAAACCGTGTTTATACCATCCGGTGGAAAACTCTCTACATCATCCGATGAAATAAGGGTACATCATCCGGTGACTTATTACACTACATCTGCCGATCACTAGATAACAAAATAACACTCTCATCATCCGATGGCTTAAACACTCTACATCTGCCGATCGCTACACGACAATATAGTACTTACATCTTCCGATGGCTTAAACACTCTACATCCACCGATCGCTAGACGACAAAACAGCATTTTCGTCACCCGATGGCTTAAACACTTTACATCTACCGATCGCTAGATGACAAATATTACTTACATCTGCCGATGGCTTAAACACTCTACATCCACCGATCGCTAGACGACAAAATAGCATTTTCGTCAGCCGATGGCTTAAACACTCTACATCTACCGGTCACTGGGCGATGAAATAACACTCACATCATTCGGTAACCTAAATACTCCACATCTGCCGATGACGTCAGCCGGATAATTGCCTTATCCAGCTTCTATCACACGGCAGGAAAACACTATAATCATCAACAACTTCATCCAATAGAAAATACCACAACTCACCCGAATCATAACTTAGTAACCATAAACCTCAAGGAGTAAGAATCATAAACTCATCCAAAATACGCATAGCGGAAGGCTTAAGCAAAACAAACCGTTCAACAATCCTTAAAATCGTATTCAGACTCTAAAGACAAACCCCTTTAAATCAGAATCTCATTGTTATAGGAATTTCTGTTCTACTTAGTCATCTGTTCATTATAAACTTCTCTAACTTACTATGAGCATAACCAGGGAACTTAATCGCCTATCCAGCCATGCACTGTCACGCTGAGCATCCTCCATCAACCAGCTTTAAACGTTCTCTTGGAGTTGGAAATCCTCACCTATTAACTCTTCACCTACATCATAAGGTTCAACTATAAGCCTAATGCTTAGTAAGGAATGCAACAATAACATGAATGCATGAATGCATAATTCAGAGAAAAACATGGTCATAAGTCTTTTCTTGTTCATAATCAACTTCCGTAATCATGAATCATATTCATCATTCGTAATCATTGTTCATAATCATTGTTCATAATCATTGTTCATAATCATTGTTCATAATCATTGTTCACAATCATTGTTCATAATCATTGTTCATATTCATCATTTAAGTTGTGTGGAATGAGAGAGGATTTGTGCCGGTAAAGGGGGTTCGACAGTGAGTTTGATCATGGTCCCTACTGCGGGTCGTATTCATATGTCCTTCTTTGGACTGTGACATACGCCGAACCGCCCCCAACCCTCACTCAACCACGTTGCAGGGATTTTATCATCTTATCTTGTTCATGAGAAAACATGCTTTTAAAACGTTTTCATGTGCATAAAACATTGATAATGCATGAACATGGAAATTCTTAACTCATTCAGGCTACAAAACAGAACATTTATCCAGTATGAAAGCTTAAACTAAACGTCAACATAAATACTAGACTGTAGCATAATAACCTCTAATCATCGTATCAGTTATTATCTACCATCCTTGTGATGTAGGGCCCTATTGGCCGGAAATCCTATACATTCACTTACCTGGTGTCCTTAGCACTTTGAGCTCCTTTCTCTTCAACTTCTTCACCTAAAACATTTACATTGCAGTAGTTAAAACAACATCCTAATAGTTCTACTCACAAGTCATCCTAGGGTCTAATAGCTATGAGTCATTCCCGAGTTCTTAGTTTAATACTCAATGTAGTCTGAAATCCCAAAACAAAAACAGACGGATTCGATTATTGATAACTTAGGGTTGGTTGTTTTAAATGTCCAGAATCGATTTGATAAAAGCATTCCCACTCTCAGATTTCAAATGTTCTTATTATTAGTCGGCCATTAGAAAAATCCAAATCTCTAATGCCGAGTAGAAAACAGGGCTAACAAACTAACAGATAGCTACGTTGTCTATTGCATACCTCGGGCACAAAGTAGTAGAGTAATGGCAGAGAAAGCCGATCGTCAGAGGGAGTATGCTGAAATCAGAGAGCAAGAGCTCGGGAGAGAAGGAATCGCCGAAAAAGAAGGTGTCGGATACAGTGGTTTAAGTGAGGTTTAAAACATTTCCTTTTTCTTTATATACTGGTCATCACCCTCCATTATTACAACTTTGCCACCAAACCTAGTTTAAATCCACATGAAATTATTTACTCTTGGTATAAAGTCCTAAACTGCAAAGATTAAATATTCATGACAGTTAATACAGTTAGGAAAATCACCTGGCCGTTAACTCGGGTGTTACAGATCGGATTCTGATATTTAATCGGGATTCTAAAATAATAGTTTAAATTCTATTACGTGTTTATATAAAATCTTATCGTAAAACTTGACATATTTAATTTTACAGTCCAACCAATCCATATGTTGTTGTTCTCTAGATTTTAAGATTGTTCAAAACTAATCCATAACTAACAAACCGAACGAAACAACTCAGTTCAATATGGTTTTGGCCAATTTCAATTCGATAAATTTCTTGAGTTTTTTTTTTTTTGAATTAATTCTCATTCACATATATTCTTTCCTTTTAAAGTCATTTATTTTTATTTGTTACTTTTTAAATTGCTGACAAGATTCAAAATGGCAATTGTCACAATATGATATCATTTTATCAAAACAAACAAGTGACACCCGGTATTTTTGCCATGTAAATATTTTCGGAAGACATTTAGCCGGATAAATGATTACATTAATACAATGAATGTTTTAATGAGTTTATCGGAGTGTTTAATGAAAAAACCGAATTGATTAACTAATTAACAAATTAGTTGGAAACCAATGGAAGGGAAAATTAGGAAAACAATTAAGGTAGGTGGGAGGGAACTAATGAGTGCTTGACACTTGGCAACTTGTTGAGGAAGCCATGTTCTTTTCTCTTCCCTCCTACGTGAAACCCTCATTTCTCATCTACTTCTTTCCACTGCTCTCTGTTTTCTCTCCTCCAAGCGACTGCAACCTTTCCAAAAGACTTCATTCTCCTGTTTTCTCCAGTGAAGGTAATCATCTGCTAAAGTTAACGAGTTTGGACAAGTTAAAATGAGAGTTTTGCTAAAGTTAGAGTTAAGATATTTTGGAGAAAACTCTCTGTTATTGTATGAAAACACGTCGGTTTGTTTTCTAAAGGTTTGAATGGAGTTTGGAGCATGTCCTACCAAGTTGTTAGTTAGCATTTGCAGCTTTGCTCATTTTCTTTACGTGCATGTTATAGGTTCGTGCATCACCGAGACGTTCAGGACTATCAACTCTATAGCAAACAGGTAAGTTCATATCCGTAGGTTGGCCCTTAAGGCCCCACATCACGAAGACACTAGGTATTTCTTATGTCGGGTGGTTTCGCGTAGAGAAAGTTACAGTTAAGTTCTGAGTTATTTGTGTCTCTCATTATGTTCTGTTGTATTATTTCTGTTGCCTGCCGTTTTATGTTTAAGCACTACAAAAGTTTATGCATACATGTTTTTCCCAAAAGTTCATGCAAAATGTTTTCTGTACACAGTTTGAAGTTAAGAAAGATAAAATCTGAATGTAATGTATTGGTTAAGTGCGGGACGGGGACTGGCCTATTGTTTCTGTTCTATTCTGTTTCTGTTCTGTAAATCTGTTATGTGCCTGTCGTGCACTTGCCAGTTCCCCTATAAGCCCCACTTATACCCCTCTGCCAGTGAAACGTAATGTAATGTTCTGTCACTGTATTCTGAAAATTCATGCATAGCATATGCATCACTGCATTTATATGTTCTTACTGAGTTTTAGACTCATAGGTGAACTCCCTGATGTAGGAACTGAACCCGTGAATGAGGACTTTGTGCCTCAAGATGATGATTTGATGTAGTTGGTGGATCGAGCTCATGGGGTTTGGTTGTTGAAGTCAGACAAGAGTTAACCCTGTAAGAATGTATTTTCTGAAGTTATGTCAAGTTCTGTAACATCTGTTGAAGTTTTTAAAAATATTTGAAGTGTAGGTTTAGCTCTGTACAGCTTTTGTGTTCTTTTTAAAACAACGTATGAAATCTGTATTAATGTGACAGCCCCCGACCCGATCGGGTTCGATGAGCCATCACTCCGGGACTTTCAAAACGGGGACTATTTTTTTTTTGAATAAACAGACTGAATCTTTAAAACGAACCATTAAAACTTTACAGAGAGAGAGAACATTCTCTGGATTGAGGGCTGGAAAGACATGATTAAAAACCGGACTTCAGAAATAAATGGTAGGAGTAAAACAGGAAGACAGAACATTTTGAACGTAAAAAAAAAAAGCTGGGTGGGCGACGACCATGCAGAGGAAATCGTGATAAAATACATGCGGTGAAAATAAATAAGAAATATAAGCTGGGCGGAAGACGTAGGCAGTAGTCGAAGCAGAAAAATGTAAGCAAACTGGGCGGGTGATATAGACTAGCGGTGGATGTGAATAAGACAAAAGTGAACAGTGGCAGCGGTGGATGCAAATAAACAAAAGAGAATGGTGGATGTGAATAAACAAAAGAGAACGGTGGATGTGAATTACAGACAGAAATTTACTGTTCACCGGTGGATGTGAACTACAAACAGAAATTTACTGTTCATCGGGTGATATAAACTACAGACAGAAATTTACTGTTCACCGAGGGATGTGAACTACAGACAAAAATTTACTGTTCACTGGTGGATGTGAACTACAGACTACTATTCACCAGGGGATGTGAACTACAGACTACTGTTCACCGAGGGATGTAAACTACAGACAAAAATTTACTGTTCACCGGGGGATGTGAACTACAGACAGAAATTTACTGTTCACTTGTGGATGTGAACTACAGACTACTACTGTTCACCGGGGGATGTGAACTACTAAAGGCATCGGTGGATATAATTGGAAGATGTAGTTTTAAAGACAAAATTTGACAGCTTTTAACAGGAAGACATACGAACAGGGAGCATAAAAACAAATGGCATAAAAGTTTCAAATTCTCAAAAAAAACCGATTTAGAACATGATTTTCGGACATAACAGGAAACATGACATAACTTTAAGAAAATCAATCTGCATGGATAGCTCTAAAACCAGAGACCACCCATGCATGAACTAATCAGAGGAAACTCAATACAGCTCCAGAATATTTCAAAATATTTAGATACAACTGTCAAATACAGAGATTTTAGACATCAATACAGATTCCATACGCCGTTTTAAAAGAACACAAAAGTTGTACAAAACTGAACCTACACTTCAAATGTTTTTAAAAACTTCAAAAGATGTTACAGAACTTGACATAACTTCAGAAAGTACATTCTCACAGAGTTAACTCTTGTCTGACCGCAACAACCAAACCCCATGAGCTTGATCCGCCAACTACATCAAATCATCATTTTGAGGCACGATGTCCTCAACTGGGGAATCCATACCTACAACAGGGAGTTCACCTATGAGTCTAAAACTCAGTAAGAACATATAAAAATGCAGTGATGCATATGTTATGCATGAACTTTCAGAATACGGTGAAAGAACAGTACATTACGTTTCACTGGCAGAAGGGTATAAGTGGGGCTTATAGGGGAACTGGCAAGTGCACGACAGGCACATAACAGATTTACAAAACAGAAACAGAACAGAACAGAAACAGTAGGCCAGTCTCCGTCCCGCACTTAACCAATACATTACATTTAGATTTTATCTTTCTTAACTTAAAATCGTGCACAGAAAACATTTTGCATGAACTTTCGGGAAAAACGTGTATGCATGAGATTTTACAGTGCTTAAACATAAAGCGGCAGGCAACAGAAATAATGCAACAGAACATAATGAGAGACACAGATAACTCAAAACTTAACTCTAACTTTCTCTACCCGAAACTACCAGACATAAGAAATACCTAGTATCTCCGTGATGTAGGGCCTTAAGGGCCAACCTACGAATATGAACTTACCTGTTATTCGAAAAGCAGCAAGTCTTGCTCGTGAAACCAAGGTGATGCACGAACCTATGACGTGCATGAAAAGGGAAATTAACAAGCTACAAATGCTAACTAATAACTTAGTGAAATATGCTTCAAGCTCCATTCAAAAACTTTTAGAAAACAAACCAACATTTTTTCATACAGTAACAGAGAGTTTCCTCCAAAACATCTTAACCCTACTTTAGCAAAACTCTCATTTTAACTCGTCCAAACTCGTTAACTTTAGTAGATGATTACCTTCACTGGAGAAAATAGGAGAATGGAAGTCTTTTGGAAATGTTGCAGTCGCCTGGAGGAGAGAAAACAGAGAGTAGTGGAAAGAAGAAGATGAGAAATGAGGGTTTCACGTAGGAGGAATGAGAATAAGAACTTGGCTTCTTCAACAAGTTGCCAGGTGTCACTCAACCATTGGCTTTCTCCCACCAACCTTAATTGGCTTCCTAATTTGCCCTTCCATTGGTTTCCAACTAATTTGTTAATTAGTTAATCAGTTCGGTTTTTCAATTAAACACTCCAATAAACTCATTAAAACATTCATTGTATTAATGTAATCATTTATCCCGCTAAATGAATTCCGGGAATATTTACATGGCAAAATTGCCGGGTGTTACATTCCATCCACCTTAACAGAAATTTTGTCCCCAAAATTTGCCTAAGCAAAGAGTTCCGGATATTGGGCCCTAACATCTTGTTGTCTTTCCCATGTGGCTTCCTCCACACCATGATTGCGCCACAAAACCTTCACCAAAGGGACTACCTTGTTGCGCAACACCTTGAGTGAAGTATCCAATATCTGTATGGGTCTTTCTTCATATGTCAGCGTCGGCATAATATCAAAGTCCACATGTTCTACGATCTGGGTGGGATCTCGTATACATTTTCTCAGCATCGAAACATGAAAAATATTGTGAACCCCATCCATTGACGTTGGCAATTGTAGTCTGTAAGCCATGCTTCCCACACGCTTCAAGATGGGAAAAGGTCCAATGAACCGTGGGCTGAGTTTTCCTTTCTTACCAAATCTCATTATGCCCTTGAAAGGTGACACTTTCAGGAATACTTTATCGCCCTCCGCGAACTCTAAGTCTCTCCTTCTATGGTCCGCATAACTCTTCTGTCAACTCTGAACAACTTTTATTCGTTGTTTGATAGCAGCTATCACCTCGGACATCTGCTGTAATATCTCAGGGCTAATAAGCTTGGCTTCTCCGACCTCATCCCAACACAATGGGGATCTACACTTTCTGTCGTAAAGAGCTTCATAAGGTGTCATGCCAATTGTAGCCTGGTAGCTATTGTTGTAAGCAAACTCCACGAGTGGCAAATATCTACTCCAATGAGCATGAAATTCCAATACGCACGATCTTAACATATCTTCCAGTATTTGAATCGTCCTCTCGGATTGTCTATCCGTCTGTGGATGAAATGTCGTGCTGAAATCTTACTTGGTGCCCAAGGAGCTCTGCAAGCTTTTCCAAAACCTGGAAGTGAATCTGGAATCCCGGTCTGAGACGATCGACACCGGAATGCCATGCAGCTTAATAATCTCACTAATATACAACTTTGCGTACTGATCCATAGAGCACGTCGTCTTCTGTAATATCCGGTTTGTACGGACCTTTTATTATATTATTATTATATTATTATTGGCATTTTTTTGTAATTATGTCAAATCAGGTCCGATTTACGAAAAGAAAACGTCATTACGATCCTAGCGATTGATTAGAATTTTAAGGAATTTACGGAAATTTTCGGAGATCAAACACTGTATTCCGAGTAAATACGGTTTTCGTAATGTAAAAGACGTTCTCGTAAAAATAGCAAACGAGGTCCAAATTGCGAACGGACAGTTTTAATAAATCCCTGGCAATGAATAGAAGTTATTGAAAAAATATGAAACTTTCGAGGATCCGAATAGTTGGACGATTAACGAACCGAAGGACGAAATCAATATAAAAATCAAAGAAGGGCAAAATAGTAATTTACAAAATCAATTTATAAAATATTACA
Source organism: Begonia masoniana (assembly GCA_022432975.1). Lineage (NCBI taxonomy): Eukaryota > Viridiplantae > Streptophyta > Magnoliopsida > Cucurbitales > Begoniaceae > Begonia > Begonia masoniana. Next base: position 10,025,922 of record CM039512.1, on the reverse strand, counting down.
AACCATTCTTTTTCACTCATTCTCTTCTTCTTCTCCCTGGATTCCCACGACAGAGAGCGAGCTCTCTCCCTGGCGCCGGCGACTCCTCACAATCCGACCTCCGTCCGACCTCCGTTCTTCCTCCGTCCTTCACGTTTTCTTCCTCTCTCGCTACTCTCGGTATGTACCTACAACCTTGGGGCTTTTATTCCGAGTTTTACGGTATTTTAGCAAACTAGGGTTTCGTTCGGAATTCGTTAAAAACGCGAATTAGGGTTCGTAATTAATAGGTTAGCCTTGATTAAGTATGTAGTGAACGTATTGAACGTTATTGGACGAAGAAAAATCAATTTGCGAAAAAGTTAAAAATTGGTTTATTTTCCGAGTTTTTGAGAAAAACTCGTTAATTGGGATTTCGAATTATCGAACGTTAATTAACGTTATAAACGCTTTGATTGGCTAAATAAAGAATTTAGGAGAAATTCTTTAGTTAAGTTTTTAGATTTGGACGTTAATTGTTTAAATTAGTTTTAATGGTAAATATCGTGTTTTCCTCAGACACGCGACTCCCGTGGACGAAGCTAGCCATTCAGTGCGCTCCAGGTAAGTTTTCGTGACTTACTTTGACCCAAAGGTCTACACCATACTCTGTCGTCATCTCGAGAATACTCGAGGAATCGTTTGTTTTACGTTATTCTGGTTGGGTAGTTAGGTTAGTTGTTTATAGGTTATGTTATATTGTCTGCTGATATGAACTGTTTGTTTACTTTCCGCTGATATGAACTGTTCATGCATCACGGTTTTCGAAAGTCATGAAAAGGAATTTCTGCACATGTTTTTAAGAAAAGGAACGTATATCTGAAATGAAATCTGTAACGAAATCTGAATGAATAAACGTAATCTGTCTGTTTCTGGTCATGCGAGATGGGGCTCAGGCACGGCTGTGCGTGTTGCAAGCGTGTACCCCCCCTCTCTAACCCCACGGGGTAGTCCAACCGCCGGACGGGCCCCCTTGGGTTAGTGGGTCGAGGTCTCGGTGACAATCTGTCTGTCTGCGACGTAATGAATCTGTAATCTGTAATTCTGTATCTGTAATCTGAATCTGAGCATGATTTCTGAATGGCATACGCACGCATGCATCTGCATTTACGTAGCTTACTGAGATTTCAATATCTCATATGTGTCTGTATGGTGTAGGTGATCTGCTAGGTTACGTTGATCCAGGTGAGGACGAGGTTCCTCCTCCTGACGTAGGTGGCAGCTGATGGATGATGGCCGTGGGAGTGCGCTGAGTAGTCGAGGCGCTTTTGACCCGTGGGGATGTATGTATGGACTCTGGGGTTATTTTGGGATGTGTTGATCTGATAATTGTATAGAATATGTAGGTTGTTTGGATCTGGATAGGGGTTAGATAACGTTTTGGTAATTGCATGTAAAACGTTTTGGTTAAAACTGTTTGATAAACGTTTTAAAATGTTTTGGTTTAGAACCGTTATTTAAACGTTATAGAAATTCTGGAACTGCTTGGTTGTCTAAATTAAATATTATAAGTTGTTTGTAGGTTGTTACGGATAGCTCGGTTTTTAGAGCTATCCACGCAGTTGGACTTCGCCAAGTCCGCCGTAATACGATTGAGTTTAGAATACGTTTGGGTGGGATTGAAGCTATGATTTGGTTGATAATGTTGATGAATGAAATGAATGAAATGTGAAAATGTTGAAGGAAAAGTGAAGTGAATTGCTCTCTGGAATCGGATTCCAGAGAGCTGAGATTGTGTTCTGCTCTCTGGAATTCCAGAGAGCTAAGTATTGAACGAAAACAGAAGGAAGAAACAAGGAGAAGTCTGATCGCTTGGGGGATCGCTGCATAGCATGCAGCGATCGATCTCTGCTTTTCAGCAGAGATCGATCGCTGCCCTTGCTACATGCAGCGATCGATCTCTGCTGAAAAGCAGAGATCGATCGCTTACTGCATGCAAGCATGCAGCGATCGATCTCTGTAAACTACAGAGATCGATCGCTTGCTACCTTTATGCAAGCAGCGATCGATCTCTGTAGTTTACAGAGATCGATCGCCCCCCCTCTTTTTGGTAGCGAGTTCCGTTTCTGCCCTCTGTTATTAAATGTTTTAATATATTAAGTTTTAATAAATTGTTTTATAGTTTGTTTTAAATGCTTTTAAGGTTCAAATTGAATTCCGATTTCAGTTCTGTTTTCAACTTCAGTTTTTATTTCCGCACAAAGTTTTATTTAAACTATAAGAAAGTAAAAAGTATAAAAAAAAAAATATATAGTACGAAAATACGGGTACAGTATTAGGGGTGTTACATCTTCACAGGTAGAAAATGGGACGACTTTGTCAATCTTTCTACTATGACCCATATTCTATTATGGCCTTTTGCCGTCCTCGGTAGGCCAACAACAAAGTCCATAGTGATATTCTCCCACTTCCATTCAGGGATCGGAAGAGGCTGAAGCGTTCCACTCGGTCTTTGATGTTCAGCTTTGACTTGTTGACATATTATGCAAGACTCCACATACTTGGCTACTTTATTCTTCATATTCGGCCACCAAAAGTGAAGTTTCAAGCCTTGATACATCTTTGTGCCTCCAGGATGCACAGAGAAAGAAGATGAGTGAGCTTCCGACAAGATGTCCTTCCGTAGCTCTTCGTCTCTCGGAACATACCACCTGTCTTTGAACTTCAGAATACCATCCCCCGAATAACTGAAATCGGAAGAGGCCATAGGTAACTTACTCACAATATCAGCCATCTCCTTTGAATTAGTCTTCTGGGCTTCCCTAATTCGGTCCAGGACGGTGGGCCGTAGTGTCAAGTCTGCTAGTATGGCTGATAGGCCAGAAACTATCTCCATATCGAACTTCTGTATCTCTGTCCTCAAAGGCATTGATACGGCCGACATAGTCGGTTGCATAGTAGCTGGCATCCTGCTCAGTGCATCGACTACCACATTAGCTTTACCCGGGTGATATTTAAACTCAACATCATAGTCTTTCACAAATTCTAGCCACCGTCTTTGTCTCATGTTCAACTCTTTCTGGGTAAATAATACTTCAGGCTCTTGTGATCTGAAAACACCTCACATGATTGTCCGTACAAGTGGTGTCTCCATACTTTCAGTGCAAATACGACTGCCGCTAGCTCGAGGTCATGTGTAGGTTTGTTTTGTTCATGGTTCTTCAATTGTCTGGATGCGTATGCTACCACTTTCCCTTCTTGCATTAATACACATCCAAAGCCAATCTTGGACGCATCACAGTATATGCTGAATTTGCTATCTTCAATTGGCAATACTACTAGAGGAGCAGCGGTTAATTTCTGCTTAAGTGTTTGAAAACTCACCTCACAAGCTTCAGACCACTTGAACTTGACGTCCTTCCTCGTTAAGTTGGTTATAGGCTTCTCTATTACAGAAAATCCCTTGATAAACTTTCTGTAATAACCAACTAACCTGATAAAACTCGTACCTCACTGGCATTTCTCGGTCTCGGCCATTCTTTCACTGCCAGAATCTTGGCTGGATCCACGGACACTCCTTCTGCCGACACCACATGGCCTAGAAAGTTAATCTTGCTCAACCAGAATTCGCACTTCGACAGTTTGGCATACAACCGGTGCTGTTTCAGAGTCGATAGCACAATTGCCAGATGCTCCTTGTGTTCGGCCTCACTTTTGGAGTAAACCAGGATGTCGTCGATGAAAACGATTACAAATTTATCTAAGAAATCTTGGAATATTTTGTTCACCAAGTCCATGAATGCCGTCGGGCATTAGTCAATCCGAAAGACATTACCAAGAACTCGTAGTGTCCGTACCGGGTCCTGAAGGCTGTCTTTGGAATATCATCAGCCCTGACCTTCAACTGATAATAACCGGAGCGCAAATCGATCTTCGAGAATACCCAAGCCTCTTGTAGTTGTTCAAATAAATCGTCGATCCTCGGCAACGGGTACTTATTTTTGATGGTCAATTTGTTCAGCTCACGGTAATCAATGCACATGAGTAGGGACTCATCCTTCTTCTTAATAAATAGGACAGGAGCACCCCACGGAGAGAAGCTAGGACGCACAAAGCCCTTGTCCACCAATTCCTTTAGCTGAGCCTTCAACTCCCTCAGCTCAATTGGCGCCATACGGCACGGATTCTTCAATACCGGCTCGGCACCAGGATATACGTCAATTTCAAACTTGATTTCACGATCATGTGGCAATCCCGATAAGTCATCTAAGAAAACCTCTGAGAAGTCTCGAACTACCAGAATATTTTGAAGTTTCGCCCCACTTTGCCTTTGAACATCTACTACGTGGGTAAGAAATCCAATGCATCCTGACCTCATTAGCTATTGAGCTTTCAAGGGTGATATAACAGGCATATGGTGTTTCTTTGATATTGCATGAGAAGAGAACTCTACCTCGTTCAGGTGCTTAAACGACACTAGCCCGGACCTGTAGTTGATGGTGGCGTGATGTCTAAACAGCCAATCCATCCCCAGAATAACAACGTATCCTTTCATACCGATGACGATAAGGTTGGCATACAACTTCTGGTCTCCTACTGACACTATATCACCCCTTACAACCTGCTCGGAGTGCATAAACTCTCCGGACGGTAGCATAATGCTGTAGGGCTGATCTGACGGCGTACAACAAAACTTCTGTCTAACTACAAAGTCCATGGCCACAAACGAATGTGTGGCGCCCGTGTCCCACAAGGTATAAGCAGGTGCATCACATATTGAAATTGTACCTGTAATTGATGTGTGCTGAGCGGCATCCTCAACATCCTCCATCATTGCAAAAACTCTAGGTACTGCCTGATTTGGTCTCGTATCCGGCATTGGGCAATCCCGGACGTGATGGCCTTCTTTGCCACATCGAAAGCATTGACCGGTTATGAGTCTACATTCCCCTCTATGAATTTTCTGGCATCGCAGGCATGCTGAAAGTTGAGGAGCCCCCATTGGTCTCTTTCCCTTGTCTTGATAAGTGGCGATCTCATTAGGCCTCTTGATGCCCCTGTTCTGTTGCTGCTGAAATTGCAAATTTTGACCTCTTTTTGTTGTTGTTGTTGGGCATCACGGGGAAATCTCTTCAACGAATCCTTCTGTCTCTGAGACTTTAGCTCTAAGGCTTCCAACTGATAAGCCTTGGCTACTACCTTCGTATACGGGGCCTCGTCAAATCCCCTGTATGAAATCCCTCGTAAGAGGTCCAGCTTCAAACCCTGAATAAATTGGTGCACCTTGTTTTCGTCAGTGGCCACCAAATGAGGTGCATAGCGGGATAAGGATTCAAACTTCTGAACATATTCGGCCACCGATCCATACTGTCGTAGCCGAGAGAATTCTATCATCTTTTCCTTCTTCGCACTTTTGTCAAAATACTTCTCATAGGATATTCGTTTAAATCCCTCCCAGCTTAACGCCACCGTTGTTGTCTGGACGGTGTCCCAGCAAAATCCTGCATTCTTGGTGAGCTGATACGTGGCACATAGAACCTTCTTATTTTCTTCTACCTCTACGCATCTAAACATTCTCTCTATCTGCCGGACCCATTCCTCAGCATGAGTTGGGTCAGTAGATAGTCCATCAAATGTAGGCGGCTGGAGTCGCCTGAATCTATCTCCACTGGTGTCGCGTGAAGCATTCCCCTAATTATTAGTATTATTCCCGTTGTCTTCTCGGGCCATCATACGTTCCACCATGCGGGACTGTACACCCACCAACTCAGTTAATCTGTCAATGGAACGAGAACTTTTTCTTGCTTCATCCTGTTGTCCTCTCACTGATTTTAAGAAAACCCTATACATATTAACGAACTTAACTTAAAAAATAAAACGTGTGCAGAAACTTAAACACTTACAGTTGGTGGAGCGATCTCACGTGGCGGGTTGTGCAGTTAGACAGTTTACAGAATCATTTTTTAAAACCTTGTCTCTCTAATACCATAACTGTGACAGCCCCCGACCCGATCGGGTCTGAGGAGCCATCACTCCGGGACTTTCAAAACGGGACTATTTTTTTTTTGAATAAACAAACTGAATCTTTAAAACGAACCCTTAAAACTTTACAGAGAGAGAGAACATTCTCTTGATTGATGGCTGGAAAGACATGATTAAAAATCGGACTTCATAAATAAATGGCAAGAGTAAAACAGGGAGACAGAACATTTTGAACGTAAAAAAAAAAAAAAAAAAGCTGGGTGGGCGACGGCCATGCAGAGGAAATCGTGATAAAATACATGCGATGAAAATAAATAAGAAATATAAGCTGGGCGGAAGACGTAGGCAGTAGTCGAAGCAGAAAAATGTAAGCAAACTAGGCGGGTGATATAGACTAGCGGTGGATGTGAATAAGACAAAAGTGAACAGTGGCAGCGGTGGATGCAAATAAACAAAAGAGAACGGTGGATGTGAATAAACAAAAGAGAACGGTGGATGTGAATTACAGACAGAAATTTACTGTTCACCGGTGGATGTGAATTACAAACATAAATTTACTGTTCACCGGGGGATGTAAACTACAGACAGAAATTTACTGTTCACCGGGGGATGTGAACTACAGACAGAAATTTACTGTTCACTGGTGGATGTGAACTACAGACTACTGTTCACCGGGGGATGTGAACTACAGACTACTGTTCACCGGGGGATGTAAACTACAGACAGAAATTTATTGTTCATCGGAGGATGTGAACTACAGACAGAAATTTACTGTTCAATGGTGGATGTGAACTACAGACTACTGTTCAACGGGGGATGTGAACTACTAAAGGCAGCGGTGGATATAATTGGAAGATGTAGTTTTAAAGACAAAATTTGACAGCTTTTAACAGGAAGACATACGAACAGAGAGCATAAAAACAGATGGCATAAAATTTTCAAATTCTCAAAAAAAAACCGATTTAGAACATGATTTTCGGACATAACAGGAAACATGACATAAGTTTAAGAAAATCAATCTGCATGGATAGCTCTAAAACCAGAGACCACCCATGCATGAACTAATCAGAGGAAACTCAATACAGCTCCAGAATATTTCAAAATATTTAGATACAACTGTCAAATACAGAGATTTTAGACATCAATACAGATTCCATACGCCGTTTTAAAAGAACACAAAAGTTGTACAAAACTGAACCTACACTTCAAATGTTTTTAAAAACTTCAAAAGATGTTACAGAACTTGACATAACTTCAGAAAGTACATTCTCACAGAGTTAACTCTTGTCTGACCGCAACAACCAAACCCCATGAGCTCGATCCGCCAACTATATCAAATCATCATTTTGAGGCACGATGTCCTCAACTGGGGAATCCATACCTACAACAGGGAGTTCACCTATGAGTCTAAAACTCAATAAGAACATATAAAAATGCAGTGATGCATATGCTATGCATGAACTTTCAGAATACGGTGACAGAACAGCACATTACGTTTCACTGGCAGAGGGGTATAAGTGGGGCTTATAGGGGAACTGGCAAGTGCATGACAGGCACATAACAAATTTACAGAACAGAAACAGAACAGAATAGAAACAGTAGGCCAGTCCCCGTCCCGCACTTAACTAATACATTACATTCAGATTTTATCTTTCTTAACTTCAAACCGTGCACAGAAAACATTTTGCATGAACTTTCGGGAAAAACGTGTATGCATGAGCTTTTACAGTGCTTAAACATAAAGCGGCAGGCAACAGAAATAATACAACAGAACATAATGAGAGACACAGATAACTCAAAACTTAACTCTAACTTTCTCTACCCGAAACTACTAGACATAAAAAATACCTAGTATCTCCGTGATGTAGGGCCTTAAGGGCTAACCTACGGATATGAACTTACCTGTTATTCGAAAAGCATCAAGTCTTGCTCGTGAAACCGCGGAGATGCACGAACCTATGACGTGCATGAAAAGGGAAATTAACAAGCTACAAATGCTAACTAATAACTTAGTGAAATATGCTTCAAGCTCCATTCAAAAACTTTTAGAAAACAAACCAACATGTTTTCATATAGTAACAGAGAGTTTTCTCCAAAACATCTTAACCCTACTTCAGCAAAAGTCTCATTTTAACTCGTCCAAACTCGTTAACTTTAGCAGATGATTACCTTCACTGGAGAAAACAGGAGAATGGAAGTCTTTTGGAAAGGTTCCAGTCGCCTGGAGGAGAGAAAATAGAGAGCAGTAGAAAGAAGCAGATGAGAAATGAGGGTTTCCCGTAGGAGGAAAGAGAAGAAGAACATGGCTTCTTCAACAAGTTGCCAGGTGTCATTCAACCATTGGCTTTCACCCACCAATCTTAATTGGCTTCCTAATTTGCCCTTCCATTGGTTTCCAACTAATTTGTTAATTAGTTAATCAGTTCGGTTTTTCAATTAAACACTCCAAGAAACTCATTAAAACATTCATTGTATTAATGTAATCATTTATCCCGCTAAAGGAATTCTAGAAATATTTACATGGCAAAATTGTCGGGTGTTACAATTGATGTCCAAAACCTCTGTATTTGACAGTTGTATATATATATTTCGAAATGTTTTGAAAACATTCTGGAAATACTTGAGTTCTCCCTTTTTAGGTTATGCATGGATGGTCTTGAATTTTAGAGCTATCCATGCAGTTTGTATAACGACCCATTTTCCCAGCAAGATATTGTCCGCTCTGGGGATTGGGCCGCAGCCCAATATCCTCCCCTCACGGCTTTGTTTGGCGAGAACTTCCTAGAAGGTCACCCAACCTGGAATTGCTCTTGCCGAAGCACTTTTAACTTTAGATTTCTTATGGCATCTATTGTCAATTGTGCTCCAAAACGCGTCTTACTATCTTGGGAGGGTCTCTTTACATATGTTTCATTTCCACATACTTCCCCAAGCGATGTGGGATTGTGACGGCCCCCTTTTTACGACCCGTCACCTTCCAGTTCGCCCACGCGGACGTACCGCCATCCGGGTTCCGGTTCGTGCAGCCATCGTACATATACTTACACATCCGGGTCATCACAATCACCCCCCATCGAGGGCCCAACATCCTCGTTGGCCACATTTTTGGTTGGGTATAGGCTCTGATACCATTTGTAACGACCCCTTTTCCCAGCAAGATATTGTGCGCTCTGGGGATTGGGCCGCAGCCCAATATCCTCCCCTCACGGTTTTGTTTGGCGAGAACTTCCCAGAAGGTCACCCAACCTGGAATTGCTCTCGCCGAAGCACTTTTAACTTCGGAGTCCTTATGGGATCCATTGTCAATTGTGCTCCAAAACATGTCTTACTATCTTGGGAGGGTCTCTTTACATATGTTTCATTTCCACATACTTCCCCAAGCGATGTGGGATTGTGACGACCCCCTTTTTATGACCCGTCACCTTCTAGTTCACCCGCGCGGACGTACCGTCATCTGGGTTCCGGTTCGTGCAGCCATCGTACATATACTTACACATCCGGGTCATCACAGTTTGTTTTCTTGAATCTGTCATTTGTAAAGCAGGTATTACAACTTTGTTTCGAATCGGGTTTTGAAGGTCTGAAACCTTTATGTCTTCTGTTTTGATGTTCTCTGCTTATACGTCTTCCTGTCAAAAGTTGTCAAATTCTGCCTTCAAAACTACATCTTCCGATTACATCCACCGCTGCTTTAAAATCGCATTCACCGTTGCCTTTTTAAAGCACATCCACCGCTGCCTCTAAATTTACATCCACTGGTGAATAGTGAATTTCTGTTTGTAGTTCACATCCACCAGTGAACTCATTTCTATCTGTAGTTCACATCCACCGGTGAACAGTTCATTTTTTTTAACTGTAGTTCACATCCACCGGTGAACTCATCTCTGTTTGTAGTTCACATCCACCGGTGAACTCATTTCTATCTGTAGTTCACATCCACTGATGAACAGTTCATTTTTTTATCTGTAGTTCACATCCACCGGTGAACAGTGAATTTCTGCCTGCATCCACCGCTGCCTTTAAAAATTTACATCTTCCGCCTGACGTCATCCACATCTTCCACCTAACGTCACCCTCATCTTCCGCCCAGTTTACTTACATTTTCTGCTTCATCTACTGCTTATGTCTTCTGCTTGACGTCATTCACATCCTCCGCCTGACGTCATCTGCCTACGTCTTCTGCCTCGTTTTATTTACTCCTGCCATAGATCACCCGATTCTGGTATTCACTGTAGCCTATCTTTCAATATGCCTTCCAGTTTATATTTCTCATTTATTTTCACTGCATTTATTTTATCATGTTTCCTCCTGCATGCCCGTCGCCACCCAGCCTTCTATTTAAACATTCCAAGTATTCTGATTTCCTCCTGTTGTTTATTCTGCAGTTCATTTTTTTTTTAACTGTTTTCCCGTTTTGTTTTCAAATCCAAAGAAAGTTCCCTCTCTCTGTAAAGTTTTAAGGGTTTTGCTCTTAAAAGTTCAGCCTGTTTGGTTAAAAAAAAATGTATGTCACGTTTTCTGTTAAATGTCTCGGAGTGATGGCTTGGTTCTCGGATCCTGATCGGGAACGGGTTTCGAGTCGTCACAGTTATGGTATCATAGCGAAATCAGGTTTTAAAAGCGATTCTGTAAATGTCTGGCTACACAACCTGCCACGTGAGATCGCTCCACCAACTGTAAGTGTTTAAGTTCACGTAAAAGTTTCTGTTTATTAAATTTAGTTATTCTATTTATAGGATTTTGTTAGAAATGGTGAGAGGACAACAGGATGATGCAAGCGAAAGTTCTCGTGCCATTGACAGATTAACTGAGCTGGTGGGTGTACAGTCCTGCATGGTGGAACATATGATGGCCCGAGAAGACAACGGGAATAATAATAATAATAATGGGACTGCTTCACACGACATCAATGGAGATAGATTCAGGCGTCTCCAGCTGCCTACATTTGATGGACTATCTACTGACCCAACTCACGCTGAGGAATGGGTCCGGCAGATAGAGAGAATGTTTAGATGCGCAGAGGTAGAAGAAAATAAGAAGGTTCCATGTGCCACGTATCAGCTCACCAAGAATGCAGGATTTTGGTGGGACACCGTCCAGGCAACAATGGTGGCGTTAAGTTGGGAGGGATTTAAACGAATATTCTATGAGAAGTATTTTGACAGAAGTGCGAAGAAGGAAAAGATGATAGAATTCTCTCGGCTACGACAGTATGGATCGGTGGCCGAATATGTTTAGAAGTTTGAATCCTTATCCCGCTATGCACCTCATTTGGTAGCCAGTAAGGAAAACAAGGTGCACCAATTTATTCAGGGTTTGAAGCTGGACCTCTTACGAGGGATTTCATACGGGGGATTTGACGAGGCCCCGTATACGAAGGTAGTGGCCAAGGCTTATCAGTTGGAAGCCTTAGAGGTGAAGTCTCAGAGATATAGAGATACGTCAAAGAGAATCTTACGTGATGCCCCTCTACAGCAACAACAACAAATGGGTCAGAATTTGCAACCTCAAAAGCAACAGAACAGGGGCATCAAGAGACCCAGTGAGACCACCACTTATCAAGACAAGGGAAAGAGACCAATGGGGGCTCCTCAACTTTCAGCATGCCCGCGATGCCAGAAAATTCATAGAGGGGAAGATAGACTCATAACTGGCCAATGCTTTTGTTGTGGCGAAGAAGGCCATCACGTCTTGGATTTCCTAATGCCGGACACGAGACCAAATCAGGCCATACCAAGAGTTTTTGCAATGATAGAAGCTGATGATAAAGCCGCCCAGCACACAGCCATTACAGGTACAATTTCGATATGTGATGTACCTGCTTATACTTTGTGGGACAAGGGTGCCACACATTCTTTTGTGGCAATGGACTTCATGGGTAGGCAGAAATTTTGTTGTATGCCGTCAGATCAGCCCTACAGCATTATGCTATCGTCCGGAGAGCTTATGCACTCCGAGCAGGTTGTACAAGGTGATATAGTGTCAGTAGGAGACCAGAAGTTGTATGCCAACCTTATCGTCATCGGTATAAAAGGATACGATGTTATTCTGGGGATGGACTGGCTGTTTAGACATCACGCCACCATCAACTGCAGGTCCGGGCTAGTGTCGTTTAAGCGACCGAACGAGGTAGAGTTCTCCTATCAGAAAATACCAAAGAAACACCGTATGCTTGTTATATCTTCCTTGAAAGCTCAACAGCTGATGAAGTCAGGATGCATCGGATTTCTGGCCCACGTAGTAGATGTTCAAAGGCCAGGTGAGGTGGAACTTCAAAATATTCTGGTAGTTCGAGACTTCTCAGAGGTTTTCTTAGATGACTTACCGGGATTGCCACCTAATCGTAAAATCGAGTTTGAAATTGACGTATATCCTGGTGCTGAACTGGTATCGAAGAATCCGTACCATATGGCGCCAATTGAGCTGAGAGAGTTGAAGGCTCAGCTAAAGGAATTGGTGGACAAAAGCTTTGTGCGCCCTAGTTTCTCTCCGTGGGGTGCTCCTGTCTTGTTTGTCAAGAAGAAGGATGGGTCCCTACGTATGTGCATTGATTACCGCGAGCTGAACAAGTTGACCATCAAGAATAAGTACTCGTTGCCAAGGATCGACGATCTATTTGACCAACTACAAGGGGCTCGGGTATTCTCAAAGATTGATTTGTGCTCCGGGTATTACCAGTTGAAGGTCAGAGCTGAAGATATTCCAAAGACCACCTTCAGGACCCGGTACGGACACTACGAGTTCTTGGTGATGTGGTGATGTCTTTTGGATTGACTAATGCCCCAGCGGCATTTATGGACTTGATGAACAGGATATTCCAAGATTTCTTGATAAATTTGTAATCGTCTTCATCGCCGACATCCTGGTTTACTCCAGAAGTAAGGCCGAACACGAGGAGCACTTGGCAATTGTGCTATCGACTCTGAAACAACACCAATTGTATGCCAAGTTGTCAAAGTGTGAATTCTGGTTGAGCAGGATTAACTTTCTAGGCCATGTGGTGTCAGCAGAAGGAGTGTCCATGGATCCAGCCAAGATTCTGGCAGTGAAAGAATGGCTGAGACCAAAAAATGCAAGTGAGGTACGGAATTTTATCGGGTTAGCTGGTTATTACAGAAAGTTTAGCAAGGGATTTTCTGTAATAGCGAAGCCTATGACCAGCTTAACGATGAAGGACATCAAGTTCAAGTGGTCTGAAGCTTGTGAGGGGAGTTTTCAGACACTTCAGTAGAAATTAACCACTGCTCCTCTATTAGTATTGCCAGTTGAAGACGGCAAATTCAGCGTATACTGTGATGCGTCCAAGGTTGGCTTGGGATGTGTATTAATGCAAGAAGGGAAAGTAGTGGCATACGAATCTAGACAATTGAAGAACCATGAACAAAACTACCCTACACATGACCTCGAGTTAGCGGCAGTTGTGTTTCCGCTGAAGGTATGGAGACACCACTTGTACGGGCAATCATGTGAGGTGTTTTTTGATCACAAGAGCCTGAAGTACATATTTACCCAGAAAGAGTTAAACATGAGACAAAGCGGTGGTTAGAATTTGTGAAAGATTACGATGTTGAGATTAAATACCACCCTGGTAAAGCCAATGTGGTAGCTGATGCACTAAGCAGGATGCCAGCTACTATGCAACCGGCTATGTCGGTCGTGTCAATGCCTTTGAGGACAGAGATACAGAAGTTCGATATGGAGATAGTTTCTGGGCTATTGGCCATACTAGTAGACTTGACACTACGGCCCACTGTCCTGGACCAAATTAAGGAAGCCCAGAAGACCAATTCAAAGGAGATGGCTGATATTGTGAGCAAGTTACCTATGGCCTCTTTCGATTTCAGTTTTTCGGGAGATGGTATTCTGAAGTTCAAAGATAGATGGTATGTTCCGAGAGACGAAGAGCTACGAAAGAACATCTTGTCGGAAGCCCACTCGTCCTCCTTTTCAGTGCATCTTGGAAGCACAAAGATGTATCAAGACTTGAAACTTCACTTCTGGTGGCCGAATATGAAGAATGAAGTGGCCAAGTATGTGGAGTCTTGCATGATATGTCAACAAGTCAAAGTTGAACATCAACGACCAGGTGGGACACTTCAACCTCTCCCGATCCCCGAATGGAAATGGGAGAACATAACGATGGATTTTGTTGTCGGCCTTCCAAGGACAGCTAAGGGCCATAATAGCATTTGGGTCATAGTGGACAGATTGATGAAGTCGGCCAATTTTCTACCTGTGAAAACGACGTACTCCATGGATCAGTATGCAGAGCTGTATATTAACGAGATTATTAAGCTGCATGGCATTCCTGTGTCGATCGTCTCAGACCGGGATCCCAGATTCACTTCCAGGTTTTGGAAAAGTTTGCAGAGCTCCTTGGCCACCAAGTTAGATTTCAGCACGGCATTTCATCCACAGACGGACGGACAATCCGAGAGGACGATTCAAATACTAGAAAATATGTTAAGATCCTGTGTATTGGAATTTCATGCTCCTTGGAGTAGATATTTGCAACTCGTGGAGTTTGCTTACAACAATAGCTACCAGGCTACAATTGGCATGGCTCCTTATGAAGCTCTTTACGGCAGAAAGTGTAGATCCCCATTGTGTTGGGATAAGGTCGGAGAACCCAAGCTTATCGGCCCTGAGATATTACAGCAGATGTCCGAGGTGATAGCTGCTATCAAACAACGAATAAAAATTGCTCAGAGTCGACAGAAGAGTTATGCAGACCATAGAAGAAGAGACTTAGAGTTCGCTGAGGGCGATGAAGTATTCCTGAAAGTGTCACCTTTCAAGGGCGTAATGAGATTCGGTAAGAAAGGGAAACTCAGCCCACGGTTCATTGGACCCTTTCCCATTTTGAAGCGTGTGAGAAGCATGGCCTACAGACTGCAGTTGCCAGCGTCAATGGATGGAGTTCACAATGTTTTTCATGTTTCGATGCTGAGAAAATGTGTACGAGATCCAACTCAGATCGTGAAACAGGTGGACTTTGATATCATGCCGATGCTGACATATGAAGAAAGGCCCATACAGATTTGGATACTTCTCTCAAAGTGTTGCGCAACAAGGTAGTCCCATTGGTGAAGGTTTTGTGGCGCAATCATGGTGTAGAGGAAGCCACATGGGAAAGACAACAAGATGTTAGGGCCCAATATCCGGACCTCTTTGCTTAGGCAAATTTTGGGGACAAAATTTCTGTTAAGGTGGGTGGAATGTAACACCTGGCATTTTTGCCATGTAAATATTTCCGAAATTCATTTAGCGGGATAAATGATTACATTAATACAATGAATGTTTTAATGAGTTTATCGAAGTGTTTAATGGAAAAACCGAATTGATTAACTAATTAACAAATTAGTTGGAAACCAATGGAAGGGCAAATTAGGAAAACAATTAAGGTAGGTGGGAGGGAACTAATGAGTGCTTGACACTTGGCAACTTGTTGAGGAAGCCATGTTCTTTTCTCTTCCCTTCTACGTAAAACACTCATTTCTCATTTACTTCTTTCCACTGCTCTCTGTTTTCTCTCCTCCAAGCGACTGCAACCTTTCCAAAAGACTTCCATTCTCCTGTTTTCTCCAGTGAATGTAATCATCTACTAAAGTTAACGAGTTTGGACAAGTTAAAATGAGAGTTTTGCTGAAGTTAGGGTTAAGATATTTTGGAGAAAACTCTCTGTTATTGTATGAAAACACGTCGGTTTGTTTTCTAAATATTTGAATGGAGTTTGGAGCATGTCCTACCAAGTTGTTAGTTAGCATTTGCAGCTTTGCTCATTTTCTTTACGTGCATGTTATAGCTTCGTGCATCACCGAGACGTTCAGGACTATCAACTCTGCAGCAAACAGGTAAGTTCATATCCGTAGGTTGGCCCTTAAGGCCCTACATCACGGAGACACTAGGTATTTCTTATGTTGGGTGGTTTCGGGTAGAGAAAGTTAGAGTTAAGTTCTGAGTTATCTGTGTCTCTCATTATGTTCTGTTGTATTATTTCTGTTGCCTGCCGTTTTAAGTTTAAGCACTGTAAAAGTTCATGCATACACGTTTTTCTCGAAAGTTCATGCAAAATGTTTTCTGTACACGGTTTGAAGTTAAGAAAGATAAAATCTGAATGTAATGTATTGGTTAAGTGCGGGACGGGGACTGGCCTATTGTTTCTGTTCTGTTCTGTTTCTGTTCTGTAAATCTGTTATGTGTCTGTCGTTCACTTGCCAGTTCCCCTATAAGCCCCACTTATACCCCTCTGCCAGTGAAACGTAATGTAATGTTCTGTCACTGTATTCTGAAAATTTATGCATAGTGTAACGACCCCAACCCCGTAGGGCCGTCACAGGACTTGACCTGATGTTGACTTGACTTTGACCCAAGTCCTCGTATTTTCAAGTAAAATTTTTCATTTTTTTATACAACACATTAAAACCAACCGGACATAGACAATTGACCCACCTCGATCGACCCAAAATAGCTTAACTTTAACTTAAACATGATGGGCATAAAATTCGTCAACTTTTAAATCATTAAAACGAAGTAAATACCATTTCTCGGAAAAATGTCGACTCGGTTTTTGGGCCCTTAAAATCCTTTAAAATACGTGGGGGTCGCCCGTAAAAACACGTTTAAAAAGTATCGTAAAAGGTCAGGTTGAGACATATTTTGAAAAGTCGAAAACTAAAATTTTGCGTGTGGGTACCCGGTGGTGCCCTCGGCGTGCGCGCGCGCTTGCCGCTGATGCGCTACATGCGCGCAGCGCGCGCACCTTGCGCACGCCAGGGTGCCCCCAGCGCACTCCTCACGTGTCAAACACGTGCCAAACGTGATTGATAACACCCCAAGCCCGATCGATCGGGTCGGCTCGGGTTTCCCAACTAAAAATGACCCAAAACCATTATCGATCGCACCCTGGGCACGATCGATTGTGCAGGCAACCCTTGGATGCGCCCAGCGCGCTCCCCGCGTGAGTGCGTGCGCCGTGCCCGGCCAGCGCGCACCAGCACCTGGCCAGCACGCCCACCAGCGCCCCATGCCTCCATTTTCTATACTTAACCATATTTTTCATTCCAAACACCTACCCATTAACATTAATCTTTCCAAAAATCATACCCCACCATATTAGACACAAAATACTTCAAAACTCCCGAAAAATCCCGACTCAAAAACATACCTGAACACGTGTTTAAAATTCATGAAAACCAACTGCGTGGATCGCTCTAAAATTCGAGCAAATCCCTACAGCTTTAAAACATCCAAACAAATCCTAACGTCCTGTGATGTCGGCCAAAAAGGCAACACGTAAACATACACTACTTACCTGGCGTCCTTAGCAATTATCTCAATCTGAAATCTTAACCGTGGAACCTGAAAAATCTAACATAATAAACATTACATTAGCACTCGCTCGGGTTAACTAAACTCTCATTTTCGTAACCATAGCTCAAGCGTAATTAACTCTCTACCAATACGTCGATACATGTTTCTCACGTCCATAACTAATTCGGAGCTCAATTCCTCATGAATTTAATCCAAAACTATTCAACTATTCATTCAGACATTTTATCAAACACCTTACGTGCGCACATTCAAACCCAAATTCCTCCCTAATCCGACATTCGATCACAACCAATCAAGCGCCTATACGTCACCCATAACGTCTATTTTAATATGCCATAGCTAATTTTCAAACCACACTTTGCGATCAAGCCTAAAAATCCCAAATTCCAATATACATTATAACAATATATTCCAAACACAAAACCCAAATCCTAAATCCTTTTTAAATCTAACAATCATCAAAAATCAATAATCTTTCATCCATAGTCATCAATAAACCGAGACTATCAATTTCTAACCAAAAACCTAAAATTATACAAACCCTAAATCGAATAAATCAAACGAATAACAACCCTAAACCGAAAACTAAACTCATAGAATAGATGAACTTTACCTAGAACGTAGAATCATCTAAGAAAATCGGAAGAAAATGGTTGCCAGATCGCCGGTGAGAGAGAACTTGGCCGTGGGAAAGAGATCGCAGGGAGGGGGAGGGAAAAGGGTGCCTGGGCGTGGGAGAAGAAAATGAGAGAGGGAAGGGGTATTTTTGTTTTTATAGAATTAACTTGGCAAATTACCTAAATGCCCCTTTCCTTTAACTTTCTACTTGATTCGTTTATTAGCCTAACGGTTTGGTTTCTCAAAAATTTTCTTATTTCTCCAAGTAATCGAATTTATTCCTAGGGTTCTAACGAAACTTCTTGTTTGCAAAACGGGATTAAATCACTTAATTACGAAAATAACTCAAGAAATCAGGAAAACCCGAAAATCCAAAAACTTGGATGTTACACATAGCATATGCATCACTGCATTTATATGTTCTTACTGAGTTTTAGACTCATAGGTGAACTTCCTGATGTAGGTACTGAACCCGTGAATGAGGACTTTGTGCCTCAAGATGATGATTTGACGTAGTTGGCGGATCGAGCTCATAGGGTTTGGTTGTTGCAATCAGACAAGAGTTAACCCTGTGAGAATGTATTTTCTGAAGTTATGTCAAGTTCTGTAACATCTGTTGAAGTTTTCAAAAATATTTGAAGTGTAGTTTCAACTCTGTACAGCTTTTGTGTTCTTTTTAAAACGACGTATGAAATCTGTATTGATGTCCAAAACCTCTGTATTTGACAGTTGTATCTATATATTTCAAAATGTTTTGAAAACATTCTGGAACTGCTTAAGTTATCCCTTTTTAGGTTATGCATGGATGGTCTTGAATTTTAGAGCTATCCATGCAGTTTGTTTTCTTGAATCTATCATTTGTAAAGCAGGTATTACAACTTTGTTTCGAATTGGGTTTTGAAGGTCTGAAACCTTTATGTCTTCTGTTTTTATATTCCCTGCTTATACGTCTTCTTGTCAAAAGTTGTCAAATTCTGCCTTCAAAACTACATCTTCTGATTACATCCATCGCTGCTTTAAAATCACATCCACCGTTGCCTTTTTAAAGCACATCCACCGCTGCCTCTAAATTTACATCCACCGGTGAACAGTGCATTTTTGTTTGTAGTTCACATTTACCGGTGAACTCATTTCTATCTGTAGTTCACATCCACCGGTGAACAATTCATTTTTTTTTTGTCTGTAGTTCACATCCACCGGTGAACTCATCTCTGTTTGTAGTTCACATCCACCGGTGAACTCATTTCTATCTGTAGTTCACATCCACCGGTGAACAGTTCATTTTTTTGTCTGTAGTTCACATCCACCGGTGAACAGTGCATTTCTGCCTGCATCCACCGCTGCCTTTAAAAAATTACATCTTCCGCCTGACGTCATCCACATCTTCCGCATGACGTCAACCTCATCTTCCGCCCAGTTTACTTACATTTTCTGCTTCGTCTACTGCCTACGTCTTCCGCTTAACGTCATCCACATCCTCCGCCTGACGTCATCTGCCTACGTCTTCCGCCCCATTTTATTTACTCCTGCCATAGATCACCTGATTCCCGTATTCACTGTAGCCTATCTTTCAATATGTCTTTCAGTTTATATTTCTCATTTATTTTCAGTGCATGTATTTTATCACGTTTCCTCCTGCATGCCCGTCGCCACCCAGCCTTCTATTTAAACGTTCCAAGTATTCTGATTTCCTTCTGTTGTTTATTCTGCAGTTCGTTTTTTTTAACTATTTTCCCGTTTTGTTTTCAAATCCAGAGAAAGTTCCCTCTCTCTGTAAAGTTTTAAGGGTTTTGCTCTTAAAAGTTCAGTCTGTTTGGTTCAAAAAAAAAATGTATGTCCCGTTTTCTGTTAAATGTCCCGGAGTGATGGCTTGGTTCTCGGATCCCGATCGGGATCGGGTTTTGGGTCGTCACAAAACAAATATGATAAAAAAAAGTGTGCAATTTTTTGTATTAATTCTTTTTACTTTTGAAATTTGCAAATAATTTATACAAAATCTAATATTTGACAATCATTTGAAATATTTTATATATTCCATAACATAGTAGTATAATATATTAATACAATAATTATATCTACAGCCATATACTAATTAATAGATAATATTTCGTTTAAATTCTAATCTTATATATTATTTGATTTTTATGCATAATTTATTATTTATGTTAACTATCTTAGTGATGACTTAAAATGTTATTAAATGATCATTTAAAAAATTTCAAAAAAAAAGAAGAGCAGTTTGAATAGGAAAAGGGAGGCAACCAAATAATAATCTATAAATACAACAACATGCATGCTCCTCTTTCTATCTTCTCACCATAATAGATAACATTTTAAACAAACACTCAGCTCTTGCTTTCTTTCTCTCACTCTCCATCTATTATGGATGTTGTGATTCTTCCTCCTGCGCCTAAAGCTGGGCTGCAAAACTTGAAGCATTGAGATCGGCATTGGAATAGATGGAACAAAGGATCCTTGGTAGAGAAAGTTCACGTCAAAAATCTAGTTACGGGGCAGGTAAGGATCAAGAAGCATGGAGATATGTATAGACTGGACGGGAGAAATTTTTTAGAGTCGAATCAGAACAATAAAAAGAAATTGGCAGTGGAGTACACAAATAATGCGATGAGTCAAGTTAGGGTTCAAGATTTGAAGCATAGAAATGATCGATTTTCCGGATCAACCTTTACGTATTCTCCTCCTCCGAGTTCAATCCCATTGCTGCTAAATTTGTTGAAAAAGAGGGCGTCGACTTTAAATTTTGAAGCAGTTGTATCAACTTGATTTTTCAAGGACAAGAAAGAAATTGAAATGTTTCTAATTTCATGTATAGGCTCGAGACCCTTTTATTGTTACCTGTATCTACTTGCAAATAACCATTACTGGTTATGTTTGTTTTTTTTTAAATGCTTTTATTTTCTGTATTATTCATCTCTCTCTTTTCTCTCCTCACTCTCTCTATATAATAGAAAGAGAAAAAAGATTAGATTTATAAAAAATTTGTAAATATTTTATTAAAAGAAAAATAGAAAATCAGTCACCTCTTTTGAAGAACACAGGTCATTCAAGATGTGACGACCTTAACCCGCCGGGCTGGCACGGGACTAGACTTGGCATTTAATTCGACTTACACATTTTGAACGTAAAATTTTTTTTGACTTTTTAAAGCACGTGGAAACCTCGCACGAAAACTAATCTTGGTTGCGAGTGTTAAAAACCGTAGAACAAGGCTTCGGTTAAACTGACTAAAATCAGTCGACCCAGCAATTCCTCTGGAATTGACCTTGACTAAAATCGGATGATATAGGAATTGGAAGACTTAAAAACGGAAGATGTGAAAATGGAAAACATACAAACTAGAAGACTTAAAAATGAAAGATGTGAAAATGGAAGACATAAAAACTAGAAGACTTAAAAACGGAAGACGTGAAAACGGAAGATGTGAAAATGGAAGACATAAAAATTGGAAGACTTAAAAACGGAAGATGTGAAAATGGAAGACATATAAACTGGAAGACTTAAAAATGGAAGACGTGAAATGGAAGACATAAAAACTGGAAGACTTAAAAACGGAAGACGTGAAATGGAAGACATAAAAACTGGAAGACTTAAAAACGGAAGACGTGAAATGGAAGACATAAAAACTGGAAGACTTAAAAACGGAAGACGTGAAAACGGAAGACGTGAAAATGGAAGACATAAAAATTGGAAGACTTAAAAACGGAAGATGTGAAAATGGAAGACATAAAAACTGGAAGACTTAAAAACGGAAGATGTGAAAATGGAAGACATATAAACTGGAAGACTTAAAAACGGAAGATGTGAAAATGGAAGACATAAAAACTGGAAGACTTAAAAACGGAAGATGTGAAAATGGAAGACATAAAAACTGGAAGACTTAAAAACGGAAGATGTGAAAATGGAAGACATAAAAACTGGAAGACTTAAAAACGGAAGATGTGAAAATGGAAGACATAAAAACTGGAAGACTTAAAAACGGAAGATGTGAAAATGGAAGACATAAAAACTGGAAGACTTAAAAACGGAAGATGTGAAAATGGAAGACATATAAACTGGAAGACTTAAAAACGGAAGATGTGAAAATGGAAGACATAAAAACTGGAAGACTTAAAAACGGAAGACGTGAAATGGAAGACATATAAACTGGAAGACTTAAAAACGGAAGATGTGAAAATGGAAGACATAAAAACTGGAAGACTTAAAAACGGAAGACGTGAAATGGAAGACATAAAAACTGGAAGACTTAAAAACGGAAGATGTGAAAATGGAAGACATAAAAACTGGAAGACTTAAAAACGGAAGATGTGAAAATGGAAAACATACAAACTAGAAGACTTAAAAACGGAAGACGTGAAATGGAAGACATATAAACTGGAAGACTTAAAAACGGAAGATGTGAAAATGGAAGACATAAATAATGCTATTCCATGATCTACATGCGACACAACGACAAAAGATCAACTAAAATAACTTCAACCGACTAGACGCAACTTTCAATTACACTACGACCACTTCTCTCTCGTCGTAGGTCTATTACACGACATCTACCGATGACGTCAGCTGGAAGAATCATTATTCCAACTTCAGCCGATCGCAAAACGACAAAAGACTTTTACCTTCATCATCCGATGGATAAAATACTCGTCATCAACCGGTGACTTTACTTAAGGCATCATCCGATGGCTTTACTGAAGACTTCTTCCGATAGACAACAGAACAACAACTCTACATCTGCCGATAGTCATCATCCACCGATAGGTAAAAAATACTCAACGAAAGCAGCATAGCAACAATTTCACTCTAACAAAAAAAACTCCGACCACCAAAAGAACTTGAGTATTTTACGAACCTTCAAAACTACTTAAGCCGTATATTGCTCCAAACTTGATAAAAACACTAATAAAACCAACAGGGTATCATTATCAGAAAAATGTCAAATTATATTCAAGAACACCAAAACTACTACTGTCATAAAAGCTCTCATCATATTTAAATTGAAACATTGTCAACTAAACCTTCACAACTACTGACACCAATTAATCTGCCTCATCAGTTTACCAGGCCGAAGCATGAATGTACTCCTCCAACCTCATCTATTCATCTGTGCACTCAGAGAAATCATCTGCAGTATCCTCAACACCTACATCACAAAACTCATCTATTAGCCTAATGCTAAATAAGTAAAGCAGTAATGAAATGAAATGCTGAAACATAAATTCCTAAACATGCAATTTCTACTTTCCATCTCAGTTGCATTCACATTCATTCATAAACTGATCTGATCCTTCGGTTCCCTTGGGAAGTGGATCAATTTTCCCAATGTTATACATCCTCTACTCAATTAAGGGGCGGATGAATTCCCTTAATAGCTGATCTGATCCCTCAGTTCCCTTGGGAGTGGGATCAATCCTCCTAATGTTATAAATCCCTTCATAAGTTAAGGGGTGGATTAGTTCCCTTAATAGTTTGTCTGTCACATTCAGCTCATGCCTTACCATTCCTTACATGGAAATTCATTTTTGTAATCTTTCAAAAACATGATGCATGACATATAAACTCATTCACACAATACATAATCCTACTGTTTTGTGATGTAGGGCCGAAGGCACATGCATACTTCACTTACCTGGCTCTCCTGAAAATGCTCGGTGTTGCAACCTACCTTGGGAGCTTACTCAACCTAAAACCATGGACAGATTATCGATTAGATTTTACTAAACCTCATTATACACTATCCAGAAGCCTAAGGAAACTAGTTTAGGAGCTTAGTTCATTGTACATTCCCGATTACCACAAAACCCGAACTAGTTCGCTCACAACATTCTCAAAACTCACATTTATACACTCCCCAATCATCGATAGCTACCAATGCAGCAAGGAATAAAAATAGAACTCACCTAGTTGGAGAAAAATCGAATGGAAGAATCGCCTAGAGAGCCCTGCTGCTTGAGCTGGATACCGAGAGAGGAAAAAAAAATAGGGAAAGAGTGGCGGCTACAGTGCATTAAATCCAAAACCTCTTCCCTTAAATACGTTATCCACTTTTAAATTTTCCAATTACCCTTATGCCCTTGTCTAGTCATCCACTAACCCTACATTTAATATTGCCATAAAAAGTGTGCCATTAATTTAAAAAGAAAAGAGAAGTGGTTTGATAGAACCGGGTGTTACAACTCTTTATTTCAATACTCTGCCGATCGATCGGCGACCCCAGCCGATCGATCGGCTACCCCTCTGTCTAACGACCTACTACTTTCCAACCTCTTAGATATAAAATGCTTCAAACCCGATTCGAAACATAATCTTAGACATGTTAGAAAACATGGCAGAAATTCAAGAAATCTGACTGCATGAGTAGCTCTCTAACTCGAACTCTATCTATGCACAACCAAAAAAAAAGATCCCAAATGATTCCAGTATATTTCAAATGACAACTATCAAAACAAAGGTTTTAAAACATCGACATAGAACCTATACATCACCTAAATCCCAAAAGAAAGCTGTACAAACTTAACATTTGTCACCCACGGGTCAAAATGCGCCTGACTGCTGCAACCAACCCCCACGAGCTCGTCCAGTCAACCGCACCTACTCATCGGCTTGAGGCTCACAGTCCTCATCCGTGCGATCCGTACCTACAAGATGGAGTTCAACTATGAGCCTAGAGCTCAGTAAAGACATACAATGCAGTGATGCATATGCTATACATGAACTTTTGAAATACATGAACATTACTTTACATTACATTCAAGTGTACATGAGGTATAAGTGGGGCTTATAGAGGGACTGGCGCACATACATATATCTCATAACAGGACGTAACAGGAGTTAGTAGTTTTGCCGGGTTCTAGGGAGGGATAAAAGAAATATCGTCCTTGGCGAGGACGGTTTTACATAGTCCTAGTGAAGGACAAGAACATATGTCAGTCCCCGTCCCACACTTAACCGTACATTACATTCACATTTTATCTTTCTTAATTTCAAATCACGTGCATAAAACATTTACATGACTTTCGAGAAAACGTGTATACATGAACATTCAATGTGCATAACGTAACATAAATAGGCGACAGGATATCAAAGCAAGACATAAAGCAAAACACATTTAACTTAGAACGTAATCTACGACCTAACTACCCGACAACTACTCTGACAACCAAAAACCTAGTATCTCTGTGATGTAGGGCCTTAAGGGCCAACCTAAACGTATGAACTTACCTGGCGTCCGTAGAGTTTGAGAGCCTTGAATGTTTTGCCTCCGTGAGTCTCGAATCTAAGTCAAAGAAAACAGAAGAAACGGTGTGATGACCCGAATATGCACGTATGGGTACGATGGCTGCACGAACCGGAACCCGGATGGCGGTACGTCCGCGCGGGCAAACCGGAAGGTGACAGGTCGTAAAAAGGGGGTCGTCACAATCCCACATCGCTTGGGAAAGTATATGGAAATGAAACATATGTAAAGAGACCCTTCCAACATAGCAAGACGCGTTTTGGAGCACAATTGACAACGAATCCCATAAGAACTCCGAAGTTAAAAGTGCTTCGGCGAGAGCAATTCCAGGTTGGGTGACCTTCCGGGAAGTTCTCGCCAAACAAAGCCGTGAGGGGAGGATATTGGGCTGCGGCGCAATCCCCAGAGCGGACAATATCTTGCTGGGATAAGGGGTCGTTACAAACGGAGGAGAGGAGAAAATTTCTTGGCTGGTGAAGGAAAAGGGAAGAAGAAGTGAAATGGAGGGTTTCACGTGGAAGAGAAGAAGAGAAAGAGAAAGCATGTCTTATTCAACAAGCTTGGACATGTGTCAAGCATCCATTGACTTCCTCCCAACTACCTTAATTGGTTTCCTAAATTGCCCCTTCATTGGTTCCTAACTAATTGTTTTGTTTTGGTTACTCTCTTGTTTGGTTTTCCACTAAAGATCCCAACATATTCCACTAAAATATTCATTATATTAATATAAAATTAATCCCATTCAATAATTCAAGGGATAATTACATAGCCAAAAATGTCAGGTGTTACACAAGAGGTTTCTTCTTCGACATATTGAAAATTTTGGTCTTTGGCATCAATCCACCTCTGAGACAAAGTCATAAACGATGTGCTTGATGGAACGATGATCCAAATAATGAATTATAATTACAATTTTTTTTTTCGTTATCGCAATTAAAGTGCCCGCTTTTAGAGCTTGTATAGAAATGAAAAATAAATAATTTTTTTTAATTGGAATGAAACCCTAAAAATTGTAAAATCAGATTATTAATCTTCTTAAAACTCAAACTCTAAGATTGAGCTAAATGGAATAAATCAGTTAATGAGATTACCCTTATGTGTTAATGAGAGTCTTCCAAGACAATAACTACGTGATCTTGGGAAACGAAGAAATGCATAATTTAAATTACATTTTATAAATTTGTTGAAAAAGCGGGCATCAAAGTTGAAGGCCTGATTTTTGAGGGAAGAGCGGTTGCTTTGGAAAGAAAAAGTAGTGGAAAACTGGTGGGTCTATTTGTATAATTTAGGTTTATAAACCAAATGAAGATCTATAAATACATCTATTGTTTCTCGCATTTTCATCACAACACAATTTTAGCAAGTGACTGATTGATATTAGAATATCTACATTTTTATTGGTTGTCATCGGATGAGTCTCCATATCTAGCTCTTCTATGAGATTTTTTTTTTTTTGGGTAAAATCTAGCGCAAAGATTGCATTTTCATCTACTTTCCTATAAATAAGTGCATGAATTATTCATGATGATAACGATTTTAGTAATGACTTAAAATATTATCAAGTACAAACTCCAAAAAAAAACTAGATCCCCTTGATATAGATGTCCTTGTTTTCAAGTACAAATTCAAAAAAAAAAAACTATGGATCTACGACGTGATTGGTGCCACAACGCTAATGAAAGTGAGCGCACAAATGTGAGAGTGATGAACATCGTCCCCCGTTTTATAGTTTCCCAAAATACCAATATTCATGAAATCTCTCACCAAACTTTGTTATGGCAACATAGTAATGTAGAGACCACTCATGTGTGTATGTGCCCTTGGGTGCCTCTGTTAGAATTATAAGGATTTATAATTCTATTTGAATCCAAATTGTTGAACTATAAATTATACATTATATTATCATTAGGTTTAAGTCCATATTTGTAACAACCCTTACCCGTACCCTAATTTTCCGTACAAATTTTTTCTAATTTTATACGTACAAGCTTTAAATCTCTCATTCTAGCGGAATAAAACTTTTAAATCATAATTGAAATTATTAACAGCGTTTGAAATTTTCGTTTTAAAACTATGTAAAATAAACTTAAAACAATCTATTTAAACAATTAAATATTAAAAGAAAACATTTAAAACATTTACATTTCTTTTTTTTTTTATTTAAGTATGTTCTGCCACAAAAGGCAGAACATGTGGCGATTGCTCGCCACAATTGTGGCGAGTAATCGCCCTTCAGCGATTGCAACAGGCACAATCGCCTGTTGCAATCGCCACACCCTCTGGATTTTCTCCAGAGGGCAGCGATTACTATCGCCGCTTGGCGATTTCAAGCAGAGGGAGGGGCGATTGCTCGCCTCCCTCAGGCGACTATTCGCCACTGCCTCTGGATTTTGAAATCCAGAGGCTGCTTCTCCCTCCCCGTTTCACGCCCTGTAATTCACTTAACCATTCAACCCTCAACAAAATCATACACATTGCAATATTCCTTTCTACCCCATATCTTCATCATTTCTTTACACACTTTCATAACAATAAAAACACTTTACTCCCCCACTTTACCAATTACTCCTAACTCAACTAAAACACATTAAAACGTTACCAATTTCTAAAAACAAATCGCGTGGTTTCGTCTAAAAGTTTAACATATCCTCCTATTTTTAAAATCAATAAAACATTACAAAATACGTTTAATCACCCAAAACACTTTCTATTAACTATCCAGTTTCCAACACCCTACAATGTTCTAACAATTTCTATTCAAAATAACCCAAAATACCTATGAACGTCCCCACGGGTCAAAATCACGCTCCGACTGCCAGCGCACTCCCGCGAGCCATCTTTCCTCAACGTGCTCATACTTCAGGCGGAGGGACATCATCCTCACCTGTCTCGAAATCACCTACACCATAAAGACACCTATGAGATAAAAATCTCAGTAAGCCCTACGTAAATGCTAATGCATGATCATGTATGCTCTGTACTATGAAAACCGTCCATGTCAATGCATATATCCGTACGTGTCAGTCTATGGTTACCGGAAACGCTCGACAGATGGATAGGGCACATCAAGCGATTAGACAGCCCACACCATCTGAAGGGAGGAAAACCCGCTCACCATGGAACGCCAGGTCTGAACCTCATCCCCGATAACCCCATGTCATGGTTGTTTACTGTGATACTTTACTTGCCTTTACATGCATGTTCTTTTCATGAAATCCGTGCATAAATCCATTTTCATGACATTTTTAAAATCGTGATGCATGAACAGTTCAAAAATAACATAAAGTAAACAATCACATGTGTACCATCAAGACGATAAATAAACAACATATAAAAACAACTAATCCTAACTACCCAAACCCAAAACAATTTAAACAAACAATCCTCAAGGTTCCTCGAGACAACTTTGACATATGGTGTAGGCCTATTGGCCAGAGAAGTCACGAGAACTTACCTCGCGTCCGTTGTTCACCGAGCTTCGTCCACAATCGTTTGTTCACCTATAACATTTCACAGCATACGTATTAAATCGAGTCTAAAATCGTCAAACTTCGAAATCGTTAACTCCTAACTAAAGAAAATTCTCCTAAACTCTATTTTGGTTTATTGAGGCATTTCGTCGAGCAATTCGCGCTCGAGAATCATCAAACTCCATAAATGGAGGTTTTTAAGCTCCAAGTTGCCCAATACTTCAATACACCTCAACAAATCGATGAACTAAGCTCCAATAATAACCAATACGTCTATTAGAGGCATAAATAAGCTCAGCCCATAAATTTCAAACATCGATTCACGTTTCCAACGAAAACCCTAACAAACCCTAATTGTTTTAAACCCTAGAAATCACCATTTAACGTTCCTAAAGTGTAGAGCCTTACCTAGAGAGCAAAGACGACGAAGAAACGTGAAGAGTCGTCGGAGTTTGGAGGTACGTCGGCCGGCGTTCGAAGACAATCACCGTTGAGAGGAGAAAAGTCGCTTGGAGGGAGAGGAAGAAATGGATTTGCGTTGAAGTGTTGGAGAAGAAATGAAAAAGTTGGAGAAGAAATGAAAAAGTGTAATATTTAGTAAAAATTCAGCTTGGCAATTACCAAATCGCCCTTCCATTTAACCTAATTTCTTCATCCAATTGTCTCGTTATTTAGCTAACGATCCGATTTTTCAAATTTCTCATATTTCACCATAAATTCCAATTTATTATTACGGCTTCGTTAAAACTTTCCGTTCGTAAAACGGACTTAATCTGATGGATTTACAAAAGCGCCGATAATATTGGAATAATATAAAATCCCGTAAAGCTGGGCGTTACAATATTAAAGTGATTTAATATAGTTTCAACAGACTTTAGAGTATATTAAATATAATATGGTTATATTATCATGTGTAGAGACATCAGAGGTAATTTACCAATTTGTGATGGGCAAACTGGTAAATTACCCAATTAGGTTTAATATAGGGTTATGGTCCCCAATTCACAATTGAACCATTTGCCTCTTGGAACCGCCATCATTCTAGAGAGACATTAGAGAGGGCAATTGTCGAATCGGAAGATCTACGTACCTGATCTATGGTATTTTGCATTCAAACAATGGATCTGGGTATGTCCTTCTTGCTTTAACGATTTACTTATAATTTCTAACATATCGATTCAAGAACTGGGCTCTCGCTTTTTTCAGATTATGGAATTTATTCTAGATTCAATTACTTTGGTTATTTTTATTGAATCCTACAATTGGTATCAGAGACGGTTACGTTAGACTACAAGTAATCGATTTTTTTTGCTTGAAATCGGATTAAGCATCAATTTTTTATAATTTTCGGAATTATTTTTTAGGGCTATATTTTTGCATCTAATTCTGCTATAATGCATGTTTTGATGCCTCAAAATTGATTTTTTGTCGATGCACGTTTAGAATTATTGCCCGATCTATCATTATTTTGATAAATCGGACAATTTTGGGGTGAAAATCTGCCGGAATTAGTGAGATTCTGACGATTTTCATTGCTGGTTCGCAGCCCCTCTCTGGTGGTTTGGGACGATTCGGTCTGATTGTGTTAGGTTTGGTCCAAATCAGACCAAACCATTTGGGTTCGGACCCACTTGGACCAAACCAACTCGGTTCGGTTACGGTTTGAACTGGTTTTATGGTTGGTTTGACCCAGACCGATTCGGTTTGGTTTGAACCGATTCGTTCGATTCGATTCGTCTGGTCTGGCAAAAAAAAAAATTGAGCCGATCCATTTGGTTAAATGGGCCCTGGTTCACTTTGGTTCGGCTATTTTGGGTCTTTTTTAATGACTGTTTCTGGACAATTCAGGGCTCGGTTCGCCCCGTTTAACCGATTCGGTTTGGTTTGAACCGATTCGGTTTGGTTTGAACCGATTCGGTTTGGTTTGAACCGATTCGGTTTGGTTTGAACCGATTCGGTTTGGTTTGAACCGATTCGGTTTGGTTTGAACCGATTCGGTTTGGTTTGAACCGATTCGGTTTGGTTTGAACCGATTCGGTTTGGTTTGAACCGATTCGGTTTGGTTTGAACCGATTCGGTTTGGTTTGAACCGATTCGGTTTGGTTTGAACCGATTCGGTTTGGTTTGAACCGATTCGGTTTGGTTTGAACCGATTCGGTTTGGTTTGAACCGATTCGGTTTGGTTTGAACCGATTCGGTTTGGTTTGAACCGATTCGGTTTGGTTTGAACCGATTCGGTTTGGTTTGAACCGATTCGGTTTGGTTTGAACCGATTCGGTTTGGTTTGAACCGATTCGGTTTGGTTTGAACCGATTCGGTTTGGTTTGAACCGATTCGGTTTGGTTTGAACCGATTCGGTTTGGTTTGCACCCTGTTTTTGCCTAGTTTTGGCCGATTTGAACCTTCCATTTTAAGTTGGTTGATCCTTTGGTTTACTGATTGACTAATATGGTTGCCTATCCATTGAATATGTATGTATATGAATTTCTTTAACTCTTTTTGGTGCAATTTTATTAAGTCTTACATTGTAAAATAGGATTGTTGGGTAACATGCTATAAAATTAGCCTCTCTTATTTTAATTATTCTATTTTTATATGTTGGGCATGAGACATGACATTGTATGAATTTCGATCGGCCCAAAGAGAGGTTGATGTTTGTACAGTTGCATGACTTGTTAGCAATATTAAAACATGTGACAATTATTAGGTTGCCATGTGAACATTGAACTTGTCCAAAGATAAGTTCATTGTTTGACATGTCTTATTGTCAATGTTTATATACTGGACCAAGTTACCAATTACAAGTTAACACTTTTAGCCAAAAGACTAAGTGTTAATGTTGTGCCGGTTTCTTGTTGATGGATGCACTATATTTTGAGTTATATCATTGTCATGTATATGCATATTAATTTGTGAGCTAATGTTGTTTTATTTTCTCTGTTGTTATAGTTAACATCTCAAGTATAATGGGTAATGTTAATGCAGTTCCTATGCTTAACGGGACCAACTATAAAGTCTGGAAAGAGAACGTTATGATTGTTCTCGGGTGCATGGATCTTGACATTGCACTTAGGGTCGCACGCTTCCCACCTCTTTCAGCATCAAGTACTCTTGATGATAAAAGGGAGCTGGAAAAGTGGGAGCGTTCGAATCGTGTAAGTCTAACGATCATGAAGCGCGCCATTCCAGAAGCATTTCGGGGCAATATGTCAGAAGACACTAATGCCAAAACATTCCTCAAACAACTTGAGAAACGTTTTGAGAAAAACGAGAAGGCTGAGACAAGCACGCTTTTAGCTAAGCTTGTCTCACTCAAGTATAATGGAAAGGGGAATATCAGGGAGTACATAATGGAAATGTCTCATCTTGCTTCAAGACTTAAGGAACTTAAGTTAGAGCTGTCAGAAGACATACTTGTTCACTTAGTCTTGATTTTTCTTCCTCCTCAGTTTGCGCAGTTTAAGATCAGTTATAACTGCCAGAAGGATAAGTAGACACTTAATGAATTACTATCTCATTGTGTCCAAGAGGAAGAGAGGATTAAGCATGATCGGACAGAAAGTGCTCATTTGGCATCATCTTCCAAAGATAAAGGAAGAAGGAAGCTGTTGGTGCTTCTTCTAAGTTGAAACAAAAGAAGTCTAAGGGCTTCAGTT
Source organism: Begonia masoniana (assembly GCA_022432975.1). Taxonomy (NCBI): domain Eukaryota; kingdom Viridiplantae; phylum Streptophyta; class Magnoliopsida; order Cucurbitales; family Begoniaceae; genus Begonia; species Begonia masoniana. The sequence continues at coordinate 9,993,649 of CM039512.1, read as the reverse complement.
GTTTCTTCTGTAATGGAGAAGGGCAACAAAAGAAAGATTGTGCCAAGTATCACGCATGGCGCGTGAAGAAAGGTACACTTCTCAACCTTGTTTGTTCCGAGGTTAATTTGGTTTCTGTATCTAGACATACGTGGTGGTTAGATTCGGGTGCTACCACTCACATTAGTATGTCTATACAGGGTTGTCTAAATTGCCGAAAGCCGAATGATGCTGAAAGATTCATCTTTGTGGGCGATAGCAAATCAGTTGAAGTTGAAGTTGAAGCTATCGGAGATTTTAGATTGTCATTAAAATCTGGAAAATTTTTGAATTTAAATGATACTTTTGTTGTACCGTCTTTTAGACGCAATTTAATTTCTATTTCTGCATTGGACAAATCTGGTTATTCTTGTTCACTTGGAAATGGAAAATTCAATTTATCATTAAATTCACATATAATGGGTTCTGGATTTTTATCTGTTTATGACAATCTATATATGCTAGAAACCATAGCTTCATTTAATGAAACTTTGCATACTGATTCAAAAGGTACAAAACGTAAATTAATTAATAATGATTCAGCTTCGTTATGACACAAGCGTTTAGGTCACATCTCTCAAAAGAGAATTGAAAAGCTTGTGTCAGACGAAATTTTGGGCTGTCTTGATATGACTGACTTCAAGGTTTGTGTTAGTTGTATTAAAGGGAAATAAACAAGTGTAAGGAGATTAGAAGCTAACCGAGCTTGAGAAGTCCTTGAATTGATACATACGGATATTTGTGAACCTTTCCCTACGGCATCTTCGAATGGTCAACATTATTTCATATCATTCATTGACGATTACTCGCGTTATGGCTACCTACATCTCATTCATGAGAAGTCTCAATCTTTGGACGTATTCAAAACCTTTAAAGCTGAGGTGGAAAACCAGCTTGATAAAGGATTAAGGTTGTTAGATCTGATCGTGGTGGTGAATACTATGGTCGGTATGACGGGTCAGGTGAACAACGTCTAGGAACATTTGCTAAATACCTAGAGGAATGTGGTATTGTTCCTCACTACACCATGCCGGGTTCTCCCAACATGAATGGTGTTGCTGAAAGACGGAACAGAACGCTTAAGGACATGGTAAGGAGCATGATTGCTCATTCGACCTTACCAGAATTCCTCTGGAGTGAAGCACTAAACACCGCAGCTTATATCCTTAATAGGGTACCTACTAAGGCGACGGCTAACAAAACCCCACATGAGTTTTGGATGGGCTGAAAACTCGTTCTTAAACACTTACACGTGTGGGGGTGTCCAGCTGAGGCAAGACCTTATAGGCCCAATGAAAAGAAACTTGACTCTAGGACTGTTAGTTGTTATTTTGTAGGGTATCCTGAATGGTCAAGGGGGTATAAATTTTATGATCTCACTGTAAAGACATTCTTTGAAATGGAAAATGCTCGATTTTTCGAGGATGTAGAGTTTGTGAGGGGAGATAAGGAAGACATTGTCTTTGAGGAGGAAGTTGTTCCTCTTCCTTTAGTTTCCCTTGACTTCGATCAAGTGGATAATGAAAAAGACAATGTTGAATCACTTCCTGAACCTCTTCAAGAAGTCATTCCTGAAGAACAAACTCAACAGCCTCGAGAAAATATGTCATTACGGAGGTCCACTAGAGAGAGAAGGAGTACGATTTCGGATGATTACATCGTATTCCTACAAGAACATGAAGAATTCGGTGAGGTGGAAGATGACCCTGTCACTTTGAACCAAGCCATTAGAGTTCTAATTCTCAAAAGTGGACTAATGCCATGAATGAGGAGTTAAAGTCCATGAAGGACAATGACGTTTGGGATCTCGTCCCGTTACCTGTAGGTTTGAAACCCATCGGTTGTAAATGGATTTTTAAATCCAAAAGGGATTCAAAAGGTAACATTGAGAGATTCAAAGCACGTCTTGTTGCTAAGGGTTTTTCTCAAAGAGAAGGTATCGACTATAAGGAAACTTTCTCTCCGGTATCTACGAAAGATTCCTTTACAACTATAATGGCACTAGTAGCTCATTTTGATTTAGAGCTACATCAAATGGATGTAAAGACGGCGTTTCTCAATGGTGACATTGATGAAACGATCTATATGGTACAACCTGATTTCTTTGATTCAGATAAATCAAAGGACTTAGTTTGTAAATTAAAGAAATCCATCTACATGCTAAAACAAGCTTCTCGTCAATGGTATTACAAATTTCATCAAGCAGTCACCTCATATGGTTTTGAGGCGAATAAAGTTGATAATTGTGTATACCACAAATTTAGTGGGAATAAAATGATGTTTCTGGTTTTATATGTAGATGACATATTATTAGCATACAATGATATAGGCTTATTGCACGACACCAAGAAATTTCTTTCAAAGAAACTTGAAATGAAAGATCTTGGTGACGGCTCTTTTGTATTAGGAATCCAAATATACCGAGATCGTTATCGAGGTATACTTGAATTATCACAAAAGAGCTATATCGAGAAGGTTTTAAAAAGATTTGGCATGCAAGAATGTAAACCAAGAGATACCCCTGTTGCCAAATGAGACAAAATAAATAAAAGTCAACACCCTTCAAGTGACTTTAAAGTCAAATAAATGAAAAAGATTCCTTATGCTTCGGCAATAGGAAGCTTAATGTATGCTCAAGTATGCACGCGTCCGGATATTGCGTACATAGTTGGCATGTTGGGTAGATACTTGAGCAATCCTGGATTTGATCATTGGAAAGCTGTAAAAAGGGTACTCAGATATTTACAGAGAACCAAAGAATACATGCTCACATACAAGAAATCAGATCAGCTCGAAATCATTGGGTATACTGACTCTGATTTTGCTGGATGCCAAGATGACTTGAAGTCAACATCGGGCTATATTTTTCTTTTAGCTGGAGGAGCTATCTCCTGGAAGAGTGCCAAACAGAGACTTACGGCCTCTTCTACCATGGCAGCTGAGTTTATAGTATGTTATGAGGCATCCAATCAGGCATTATGGCTGAGTAACTTTGTCACGGGATTGCGAATCTCGAATGGTATTGAAAGACCACTTCGGATTTTATGTGACAATCAGTCAGCTGTGATATTCTCAAACAACAACAGAAGCTTCTCAAAGTCTAAGTTTGTAGACATCAAGTTTCTTGTTATGAAGGAAAGAGTTCAGATTGGTCAAATATCTATAGATCACATTGGAATAGACTTCATGATTGCGGATCCGCTAACCAAGGGATTACGACTCAAGGTCTTTACGAGCATGTTGCTCATATGAGGTTGTATCTCTTGGAGATATTGAGGTTTAGTGGGAGTCTGTAAATTTTTTATGTGATTCTATTTTATAGATATTTGTAATGAATATTTTGGTTACTGCAGTATTCATTTTATGAGGTATTCATTTAATTCACTCTATCATTTTAGTTTTAATGATCTCAATAAAATTTTGGTTGGACCAGTTGAAAATAGGCATGTTAAATCACATTACATATAATTTCCATGCTACACATCCATATTTGATCTGTGTCATTTGGTTATGTTGGTGTATGTGACTATTGATAGGTTTAGTTACGATAAATGTGACGAAAGCCGCTTTGGTCCTGCATTTGATATAATTGATGGACGAGATTGTTTGAGTATACTCTGTTTAGATGATAACAAATTTGATATCATAAGGATAAGATTATAATGTGTAATTGATTAGTTGTTAATTTGATCCAAGAGGGAGATTGTTAGAATTATAAGGATTTATAATTCTATTTGGATCTAAATTGTTGAACTATAAATTATACATTATGTTATCATCAGGTTTAAGTTCATATTAAAGTGATTTAATATAGTTTCAACAGACTTTGGAGTATATTAAATATAATATGGTTATATTATCATGTGTAGAGACACCAGAGGGTAATTTACAAATTTGTGATGGGCAAACTGGTAAATTACCCAATTAGGTTTAATATAGGGTTATGGTCCCCAATTCACAATTGAACTCTTTGCCTCTTGGAACCGCAATCATTCTAGAGAGACATTAGAGAGGGCAATTGTCGAATCGGAAGATCTACGTACCTGATCTATGGTATTTTGCATTCAAACAATGGATCTGGGTATGTCCTTCTTGCTTTAACGATTTACTTATAATTTCTAACATATCGATTCAAGAACTGGGCTCTCGCTTTTTTCAGATTATGGAATTTATTCTAGATTCAATTACTTTGGTTATTTTTATTGAATCCTACAATTGGTATCAGAGACGGTTACGTTAGACTACAAGTAATCGATTTTTTTTGCTTGAAATCGGATTAAGCATCAATTTTTTATAATTTTCGGAATTATTTTTTAGGGCTATATTTTTGCATCTAATTCTGCTATAATGCATGTTTTGATGCCTCAAAATTGATTTTTTGTCGATGCACGTTTAGAATTATTGCCCGATCTATCATTATTTTGATAAATCGGACAATTTTGGGGTGAAAATCTGCCGGAATTAGTGAGATTCTGACGATTTTCATTGCTGGTTCGCAGCCCCTCTCTGGTGGTTTGGGACGATTCGGTCTGATTGTGTTAGGTTTGGTCCAAATCAGACCAAACCATTTGGGTTCGGACCCACTTGGACCAAACCAACTCGGTTCGGTTACGGTTTGAACTGGTTTTATGGTTGGTTTGACCCAGACCGATTCGGTTTGGTTTGAACCGATTCGGTTCGATTCGATTCAATCCGGTCTGGTCTGGCAAAAAAAAAAATTGAGCCGATCCATTTGGTTAAATGGGCCCTGGTTCACTTTGGTTCGGCTATTTTGGGTCTTTTTTAATGACTGTTTCTGGACAATTCAGGGCTCGGTTCGCCCCGTTTCACCCTGTTTTTGCCTAGTTTTGGCCGATTTGAACCTTCCATTTTAAGTTGGTTGATCCTTTGGTTTACTGATTGACTAATATGGTTGCCTATCCATTGAATATGTATGTATATGAATTTCTTTAACTCTTTTTGGTGCAATTTTATTAAGTCTTACATTGTAAAATAGGATTGTTGGGTAACATGCTATAAAATTAGCCTCTCTTATTTTAATTATTCTATTTTTATATGTTGGGCATGAGACATGACATTGTATGAATTTCGATCGGCCCAAAGAGAGGTTGATGTTTGTACAGTTGCATGACTTGTTAGCAATATTAAAACATGTGACAATTATTAGGTTGCCATGTGAACATTGAACTTGTCCAAAGATAAGTTCATTGTTTGACATGTCTTATTGTCAATGTTTATATACTGGACCAAGTTACCAATTACAAGTTAACACTTTTAGCCAAAAGACTAAGTGTTAATGTTGTGCCGGTTTCTTGTTGATGGATGCACTATATTTTGAGTTATATCATTGTCATGTATATGCATATTAATTTGTGAGCTAATGTTGTTTTATTTTCTCTGTTGTTATAGTTAACATCTCAAGTATAATGGGTAATGTTAATGCAGTTCCTATGCTTAACGGGACCAACTATAAAGTCTGGAAAGAGAACGTTATGATTGTTCTCGGGTGCATGGATCTTGACATTGCACTTAGGGTCGCACGCTTCCCACCTCTTTCAGCATCAAGTACTCTTGATGATAAAAGGGAGCTGGAAAAGTGGGAGCGTTCGAATCGTGTAAGTCTAACGATCATGAAGCGCGCCATTCCAGAAGCATTTCGGGGCAATATGTCAGAAGACACTAATGCCAAAACATTCCTCAAACAACTTGAGAAACGTTTTGAGAAAAACGAGAAGGCTGAGACAAGCACGCTTTTAGCTAAGCTTGTCTCACTCAAGTATAATGGAAAGGGGAATATCAGGGAGTACATAATGGAAATGTCTCATCTTGCTTCAAGACTTAAGGAACTTAAGTTAGAGCTGTCAGAAGACATACTTGTTCACTTAGTCTTGATTTTTCTTCCTCCTCAGTTTGCGCAGTTTAAGATCAGTTATAACTGCCAGAAGGATAAGTAGACACTTAATGAATTACTATCTCATTGTGTCCAAGAGGAAGAGAGGATTAAGCATGATCGGACAGAAAGTGCTCATTTGGCATCATCTTCCAAAGATAAAGGAAGAAGGAAGCTGTTGGTGCTTCTTCTAAGTTGAAACAAAAGAAGTCTAAGGGCTTCAGTTGTTTCTTCTGTAATGGAGAAGGGCAACAAAAGAAAGATTGTGCCAAGTATCACGCATGGCGCGTGAAGAAAGGTACACTTCTCAACCTTGTTTGTTCCGAGGTTAATTTGGTTTCTGTATCTAGACATACGTGGTGGTTAGATTCGGGTGCTACCACTCACATTAGTATGTCTATACAGGGTTGTCTAAATTGCCGAAAGCCGAATGATGCTGAAAGATTCATCTTTGTGGGCGATAGCAAATCAGTTGAAGTTGAAGTTGAAGCTATCGGAGATTTTAGATTGTCATTAAAATCTGGAAAATTTTTGAATTTAAATGATACTTTTGTTGTACCGTCTTTTAGACGCAATTTAATTTCTATTTCTGCATTGGACAAATCTGGTTATTCTTGTTCACTTGGAAATGGAAAATTCAATTTATCATTAAATTCACATATAATGGGTTCTGGATTTTTATCTGTTTATGACAATCTATATATGCTAGAAACCATAGCTTCATTTAATGAAACTTTGCATACTGATTCAAAAGGTACAAAACGTAAATTAATTAATAATGATTCAGCTTCGTTATGACACAAGCGTTTAGGTCACATCTCTCAAAAGAGAATTGAAAAGCTTGTGTCAGACGAAATTTTGGGCTGTCTTGATATGACTGACTTCAAGGTTTGTGTTAGTTGTATTAAAGGGAAATAAACAAGTGTAAGGAGATTAGAAGCTAACCGAGCTTGAGAAGTCCTTGAATTGATACATACGGATATTTGTGAACCTTTCCCTACGGCATCTTCGAATGGTCAACATTATTTCATATCATTCATTGACGATTACTCGCGTTATGGCTACCTACATCTCATTCATGAGAAGTCTCAATCTTTGGACGTATTCAAAACCTTTAAAGCTGAGGTGGAAAACCAGCTTGATAAAAGGATTAAGGTTGTTAGATCTGATCGTGGTGGTGAATACTATGGTCGGTATGACGGGTCAGGTGAACAACGTCTAGGAACATTTGCTAAATACCTAGAGGAATGTGGTATTGTTCCTCACTACACCATGCCGGGTTCTCCCAACATGAATGGTGTTGCTGAAAGACGGAACAGAACGCTTAAGGACATGGTAAGGAGCATGATTGCTCATTCGACCTTACCAGAATTCCTCTGGAGTGAAGCACTAAACACCGCAGCTTATATCCTTAATAGGGTACCTACTAAGGCGACGGCTAACAAAACCCCACATGAGTTTTGGATGGGCTGAAAACTCGTTCTTAAACACTTACACGTGTGGGGGTGTCCAGCTGAGGCAAGACCTTATAGGCCCAATGAAAAGAAACTTGACTCTAGGACTGTTAGTTGTTATTTTGTAGGGTATCCTGAATGGTCAAGGGGGTATAAATTTTATGATCTCACTGTAAAGACATTCTTTGAAATGGAAAATGCTCGATTTTTCGAGGATGTAGAGTTTGTGAGGGGAGATAAGGAAGACATTGTCTTTGAGGAGGAAGTTGTTCCTCTTCCTTTAGTTTCCCTTGACTTCGATCAAGTGGATAATGAAAAAGACAATGTTGAATCACTTCCTGAACCTCTTCAAGAAGTCATTCCTGAAGAACAAACTCAACAGCCTCGAGAAAATATGTCATTACGGAGGTCCACTAGAGAGAGAAGGAGTACGATTTCGGATGATTACATCGTATTCCTACAAGAACATGAAGAATTCGGTGAGGTGGAAGATGACCCTGTCACTTTGAACCAAGCCATTAGAGTTCTAATTCTCAAAAGTGGACTAATGCCATGAATGAGGAGTTAAAGTCCATGAAGGACAATGACGTTTGGGATCTCGTCCCGTTACCTGTAGGTTTGAAACCCATCGGTTGTAAATGGATTTTTAAATCCAAAAGGGATTCAAAAGGTAACATTGAGAGATTCAAAGCACGTCTTGTTGCTAAGGGTTTTTCTCAAAGAGAAGGTATCGACTATAAGGAAACTTTCTCTCCGGTATCTACGAAAGATTCCTTTACAACTATAATGGCACTAGTAGCTCATTTTGATTTAGAGCTACATCAAATGGATGTAAAGACGGCGTTTCTCAATGGTGACATTGATGAAACGATCTATATGGTACAACCTGATTTCTTTGATTCAGATAAATCAAAGGACTTAGTTTGTAAATTAAAGAAATCCATCTACATGCTAAAACAAGCTTCTCGTCAATGGTATTACAAATTTCATCAAGCAGTCACCTCATATGGTTTTGAGGCGAATAAAGTTGATAATTGTGTATACCACAAATTTAGTGGGAATAAAATGATGTTTCTGGTTTTATATGTAGATGACATATTATTAGCATACAATGATATAGGCTTATTGCACGACACCAAGAAATTTCTTTCAAAGAAACTTGAAATGAAAGATCTTGGTGACGGCTCTTTTGTATTAGGAATCCAAATATACCGAGATCGTTATCGAGGTATACTTGAATTATCACAAAAGAGCTATATCGAGAAGGTTTTAAAAAGATTTGGCATGCAAGAATGTAAACCAAGAGATACCCCTGTTGCCAAATGAGACAAAATAAATAAAAGTCAACACCCTTCAAGTGACTTTAAAGTCAAATAAATGAAAAAGATTCCTTATGCTTCGGCAATAGGAAGCTTAATGTATGCTCAAGTATGCACGCGTCCGGATATTGCGTACATAGTTGGCATGTTGGGTAGATACTTGAGCAATCCTGGATTTGATCATTGGAAAGCTGTAAAAAGGGTACTCAGATATTTACAGAGAACCAAAGAATACATGCTCACATACAAGAAATCAGATCAGCTCGAAATCATTGGGTATACTGACTCTGATTTTGCTGGATGCCAAGATGACTTGAAGTCAACATCGGGCTATATTTTTCTTTTAGCTGGAGGAGCTATCTCCTGGAAGAGTGCCAAACAGAGACTTACGGCCTCTTCTACCATGGCAGCTGAGTTTATAGTATGTTATGAGGCATCCAATCAGGCATTATGGCTGAGTAACTTTGTCACGGGATTGCGAATCTCGAATGGTATTGAAAGACCACTTCGGATTTTATGTGACAATCAGTCAGCTGTGATATTCTCAAACAACAACAGAAGCTTCTCAAAGTCTAAGTTTGTAGACATCAAGTTTCTTGTTATGAAGGAAAGAGTTCAGATTGGTCAAATATCTATAGATCACATTGGAATAGACTTCATGATTGCGGATCCGCTAACCAAGGGATTACGACTCAAGGTCTTTACGAGCATGTTGCTCATATGAGGTTGTATCTCTTGGAGATATTGAGGTTTAGTGGAAGTCTGTAAATTTTTTTATGTGATTCTATTTTATAGATATTTGTAATGAATATTTTGATTACTGCAGTATTCATTTTATGAGGTATTCATTTAATTCACTCTATCATTTTAGTTTTAATGATCTCAATAAAATTTTGGTTGGACCAGTTGAAAATAGGCATGTTAAATCACATTACATATAATTTCCATGCTACACATCCATATTTGATCTGTGTCATTTGGTTATGTTGGTGTATGTGACTATTGATAGGTTTAGTTACGATAAATGTGACGAAAGCCGCTTTGGTCCTGCATTTGATATAATTGATGGACGAGATTGTTTGAGTATACTCTGTTTAGATGATAACAAAATTTGATATCATAAGGATAAGATTATAATGTGTAATTGATTAGTTGTTAATTTGATCCAAGAGGGAGATTGTTAGAATTATAAGGATTTATAATTCTATTTGGATCTAAATTGTTGAACTATAAATTATACATTATGTTATCATCAGGTTTAAGTTCATATTAAAGTGATTTAATATAGTTTCAACAGACTTTGGAGTATATTAAATATAATATGGTTATATTATCATGTGTAGAGACACCAGGGGTAATTTACAAATTTGTGATGGGCAAACTGGTAAATTACCCAATTAGGTTTAATATAGGGTTATGGTCCCCAATTCACAATTGAACTCTTTGCCTCTTGGAACCGCAATCATTCTAGAGAGACATTAGAGAGGGCAATTGTCGAATCGGAAGATTTACGTACCCGATCTATGGTGTTTTGCATTTAAACAATGGATCTGAGTATGTCCTTCTTGCCTTAATGATTTACTTGTAATTTCTAACGTATTGATTCAAGAACTGGGCTCTCGCTCTTTTCAAATTATGGAATTTATTCTAGATTCAATTACTCTGGTTATTTTTATTGAATCCTACAGCCTCAACATCCAATGTTTCGAATCGCTGTGCTAGATGCATGTGAGAACATGACTCCATGAGTAGGTGGCCATTAGACCATTGTTGGAGAATTTTTTTGTTCATTCCCGAATTGAGTTTTATTCTTCTTATAGGATCCCATACATAATCTTAGGGTTTAAAAAGTGTATTGATATGAATACAACTATAAATACATCTCTTGTTTCTTACATTTTCATCACAACACAATTCTAGTAAATGACTAATTGACATTAGAATATCTACATTTTTATTGAATGTCATTGGATAAGTCTCAATATCTAGCTCTTCTAAAAGATTTTTTTGTAAAATGTCACACAAAGATTGCATTTTCATCTACTTTCACATACATGATTGCATGAATTTGTAACACCCGGTTCTATCGAACCAACTCTCTTTTATTATTAATGGTATACACTTTATTAGGCAATAATTAAAGTAGGGTTGTTGTATGACTAGACAAGGGCATTAGAGTAAATTACAAATTTTCAAAAGTGGATAACGTATTTAAGGAAAGGGGGTTGGGTTTAATGCACTGTAGCTGCCACCATTTCATACTTTTCCTTTTCGGGTTTTCAGCTCAAGCAGCCGAGCTCTCTAAGCGATTTTCCTCGCCCGATTCTCCTTCAACCTATGTAAGTTTTCCTCATTTCTCTTATGATATAGCGGTTAGATACCTGAGGGAGTACAATGTGAGGATTTTGAGGATGCTGAGATTGAGCGAAGGTTCGGGTTTTAGTGATAAATGGGAATGCTCGGGTAGTAGAGATTCTAATTGGATTCCTCGAACTTTTTTTTGATTCTTGGCGAAGTTTAGTGAAGGTTTGATTGATGTTCTGTTGTGAACCTAGGTGAGCAGATTTCCGAAGTAACTAGCAACCAGACAATTTCCAGGAGCCAGGTAAGTAAAGTTTGTTTGTGCCTTCGGGCCTACATCAAAAAATATTAGGATTATGTTTACTTGAATGAGTCTGTATGTTATGCATCATATTTTTAAAAGTATACGAAAACGAATTTGAATGCATGTTGGCATGGTAAGGAATGAACATAATGAAACAGCTATGAGAATCAGATTTACTGTTAAGGGAATTAATCTGCCCCTTAATGAGACAGTGGATATTTAGACTTTGGGAAATTTGATCCGCTTCCCATCGAACAGGGGGATCGGAAATAGCTATGTGAATCAGATTTACTGTTAAGGGAATTAATCCGCCCCTTAATGAGTCAGTGGATATTTATACTTTGGGAGAGTTGATCCAACTCCCAATTTCACAGGGGGATCTGAACAGAAACGATGCATGAACAACTGAGTTGAAAAAGTAGAAATTGCATGTTTAGGAATTCTTATTTCAGCATTTCATTTCATTACTGCTTTACTTACTTAGCATTAGGCTAATAGATAAGTTTTGTGATGTAGGTGAAGAAGTGACAGCAGGTGTGTTTACTGGGTTTGCTGAGGACTAGACTGGTTAGAGAAGTGCATCTATGTAACAATCTGGCAGTTGATGGGGCGGTTTAACTGATGTCAGTTGGTGTGAAGGTTTAATTGACAATATTTCAATTTAAGTATGTTGGATTTTCATGACAGTAGTAGTTTCAATGTTTTGAATACGTTTTGAGATTTTTCTGATAATAGTATTATATTGGGATTTAATGTTGGTACTCACTGGATTTTTAGTAATGCAATGGTTTGAATTGTTTCTGAATGGTTTCAGTGAAGTGAGTAAATTCCTTTCTGCAGTTAGAGTTGTGTTTGTATACCAAGGAATAGTTGAAATATCGCTCTGTTCTCTATCGGTAGATGATGTCTATCGGTAGATGTTGAGTTGTTGTTCTGTTGTCCATCGGTGAATGTTGTGTGTTTTGTCACTGATAGATGTTGGCGGATTGAATCATCCGGCTGACGTCATCGGATGATGTGTGTAGGAAATGTGTGTTTTTGGTCTATCGGAAGATGTCTTTTGTAAAAGTCATCGGATGATGTCTTCAGTGGAAGCCATCGGAAGATATAAGTAGAAGTTTTGTCGTTTAGTGACCGGTGGATATCGTGTAATAAACCCACCGGATGATGTAGTAGGAGTTTTTTCGTTTAGCGATCGGTGGATGTCGTGTAACAAACCTATCGGATGATGTAGTAGGAGTTTTGTCGTTTAGCGATCGGTGGATGTCGTGTAACAAACCTACCGGATGATGTAGTAGAAGATTTGTCGTCTTGTGGTCGGCAGAGGCTAGGTGAACGAATCATCTGGCTGACGTCATCGGTGGAAGCCTTCGGTTTGTTTCTTCCCTTTTATTGACTTTGTTCAGCGGATGATGTGTTTGACTTTTTAAACTTTAAACATTTCACGTCTAAGCCTCCATCTTTTCCGGCTGAATCATTTCCTTAATATTTTAATTGATTATTCAAACACTATTTTATAGTTTTGCTTAACTTTGCTTTGCTCAAAGACTTTCCGCTGCAAGTTTTTATGTTTTTAACAAACGTTCAAATTAGACTTTCAAACAAAGTTTTAAATTTGGTCCGAAATTTTCTTAGCTATGTTCGGGTTTTGAGTAACAAACCGGGTTCAGAAAACTCAGGGCGTTACAGAATTATTCATGATAACTATCTTATAATGAATGTGTATTTATATATTAATTATTTATGATAACGATCTTAGTAATGATTTCAAATATTGTAAGTACAAACTCAAAAAAAAAAACTAGATCCTCTTGTTTTCAAGTACAAATTGAGTTTTATTCCTCTTATTGGATCCCATACATAATATTAAGGTGTAAAGAGTGTATTCATATGAATACAACTATTAAGTACTAAAGATTCACGAGTTGGATTGAATAATGAGAATTGACTTTCAGAAATTTTGAGAGGTCGAGGTCGGCAGGTTAAATGGAGGCTTATTTATTATATCTTATCGTGAATTTCATTATTTTTATATTCTTATTTTGATGTATTTCTCATGCGTTTTATGATATATTTTTTCTTACAATATGTTAGTTTCTATTTTATATCTTGACACATGCATTTTTTGAATGGTTTTTCTTGTGCATACATTATATTATTATGTACTCAATCGTGCGTAGTGGTTTTTCTTGGCTCGTGAGACGACAATTTTCTTGTTGTCTAATTCTGGTATGCGATTATGTGTTTATACAATAAACGAGCATGTTATTGTCGCTTATAATAAAACTTCTCGGGGTAAAAATCACTAAACTTGATTAATGTCGTTGCTTTTACGTTGTGATCTTTATGATGATTGTTTTCCACCTCGTATGTGCATGACACCGATGTCTAGGCTTCATGAGTGATCTCTTTTGTAGTGATTATTTTATACTATGACAATGGTGACAATATTTTATTATCTATCATTGTGCAGTCGAATGTTTTTTCATGGCCCCACCTATGTTTTGCGGAAATTAGTTTTGAAAGTGATTTTATCCGTCTTAGTCACAATCAATTTTTAAAAGTTAAATATAACTCATGAAATCTCTCTTTAAGTATAGTTAGCTAACCAAAATGCCTATGTACTTCACCGAATTTTTGCTTTTGAGATAGTTTTGTTGCGAGACCTAATAATATTTTATTTTAGTCTTCAGGGTATTTGGATTATAATGTTTTTTTTTCCATCCGCCATTGATGACTAATTAGTTCTTCTTCTTCTTCTCTCTCTCAGAGATAGTTAAAAATCTGTGATGAAGATGGGGGAAGTCAGGGAGTACCAAGATTAATAGAGATCTCCTCGACACCTGCAACTTTTCTGATAAAAAAAAAAAGAATGGAAATGGCGATGTTTCTGAGGGAAGCAGCAGCATCCACAGGCGCAGTTGGTGTTTCTTCTTCATATTTCTCTCGAAATTCAAAACCCATCTCTTCGTCCCCCATTCTTGTTCTGGTAATCTCCTTTTTGTTCTTCCATATTCTATCTTCTTCTTCTAAGTTTCCTAACAACAATGGCTTCAACTGCAGAAGATAAGTAAAGCAGGACGTCAACGCAGAATAATATCTTGTGTTTGTCTTCATTGTCAAAAGGTCATGAAGCTTTTCTTCCGTGGGAGGTCGTTTGGCATTTTCGAAATAAGATGCAAACATATTTTATTTATGATTTAATGGTATTTTCGAAAAGTTTTGAATGTTTTTCCACTCTATGAATCATATCAAATGTAGAAAGGGACGGCTGGTTCGCATATGAATTGTGTGTGCTGATCAGTTTTTTTCTTTTTGAATGGCTGATTTTATGTCATCCTATCTGGATTTTGACTAAGGGATGCAGCCACATCAAAATCTATAAATACAGCTCCTGCGTCTCCTTTCTTCACCGTGACAAAGCTCTCGTTAATTTTGCTTTTATTTAAGCCAACTTACAAAACTAACAAATAAAAAGAAAATCAGTTAATATTAAAATCTGTACATACAATTTAAATTGTATTGGAACGTGTACTCGTAAAAATCTTCAAATTTGGACTCCACCTTTAAAGGCATGAAAGTCAAATCCATATTTGCTTTCCTTTTAAACCAACAAAGCTGTTATTTCATTAAACATTAATTAATTAATAGATAATGATTTGTTTAAATTCTAATCTTAAAATATTTTTTGATTTATTTATTGCTATAAATAAGTCAAATTACTAATAACCAATAAACAAATTGATGTTATGGTGTATATTTGGTTACTTTTTGAAATAAAAATGCAAAATTTTTAAATATCAATTGATAATTAATAATGAAACTCCTTGAGCTAATTGAGATAAATCTTTGATTTGAAGTAAGATTAAAAGTGAATGTTAAAAAAAAAAAGTAAACGATCATCTCACCATCTTTATTTAAACAATTTATTTTTTAACCAATAACTTAGAGGTTTCCACACGGTTGATTGATTAATCTGAATAAATACATTTGAATAGCGTGGATAATCCAATGATATAGAAAGATAAAAAAAATTATAAAAAATATCATAAATATTTTATTACAAAAAAAAAAAACAAAATTGCTTCTTTTTTTTGTAAGGGTAGATTTAGCAACAACATAATTTATGGCAATCTTATTAGCTAATATAGTTTAAAGTCAAGACTATTAAAATCCTCGTAGTCAAGAGTTATTTTAAATCTTTATCTTATATTAATTATAGTGCAAAAATATATAAATTAACCAATAATATTTAGTTTAGTTAATGCTTCCATGTTAGTTTTTTATTGGATTATGGCAAGAAAGTTTGCCAATGAAAATCTACAAAGTACTTTGCATGACTCTAATCTCACAAACTCTACATCGCCTAAAGTTTAACTTGAATGCGAAAGACAAATGTAAAATTGTTGATTTAAATCGAGAGAAAAATTATGCAGTTATAGTGTTTGCTATGGTATATGATGCTCTTCTTCACTCATTCCTGCAAGTTGTAACTCTTAAAGTCACAAGAATTTGAATTCAAAATGTTTCTTCAGATTGGATTAACATCGAAATCGAAGTTTAACGATCCAACATAATCACCGAATCAATCAGTCGTATCTGTCTTCCTTTTTCTTTCAACCGAAAAGGTTTCACAGGGATCTTAATCAATCTCACAGTTGATAATGGTCCAATGCAATCAAAACAATTCAACATGTATGCTGATAGGATGTTTAATAACGAACAAAATGTAAAACTCAATATAATATGCAGCAGGCTGATGTAAAAAGACAAGTGCCCTGTCGTCCTCTCTACTACCATAAATATGTTTCAAATATAAAATGCTACTCCAAAAGAATGACATGTGGGAAAAGAACCAACGGCTAATACATTCAAGACATCCACACTTTTGGCAGCTACTATATTACCATAAAATTCATAAATGAAGTGAGAGTACCTTTGTTAGAACATCAAGAGAAGGAAAAGAGATGTGACACTTAATAAAGCAATATGGAGACCAATTATTGAAGTTATTCATGTGAAATTGTTGTACTAATATGTAACCCTAAGTCAATGATGAATGTATTAAGGACATTTTGATTGGAATGTCACGATGCATCAGAAAATATTTTTATCTTCCAAGAATTTCATAAAAAACCATAGCAAAATTTGAAAGAACAAGACCCAAATGGGTTACAATATCTCCTATACAATATGATAAACTAAATTGAAAAGCACAAAGAGAGGCAAGGGTTTCTCATTGATTGCACAACAAGAATAATACTTTCAGGAACTTATTTCAATTTCAAAAGATTTATGACCATTAAGTTTTAAACGATACATAAATGATTTGTGCCCTATTTTATTACATGTATAACAAGTAGAAGGTCCGACATAGAAGTTTTATAATTTTTCTTTTTTTCAATTGATTGATATCCTAATTTGGCTTTATTAAAAATTATTTTTTGTTGTCCTAAGTCAATTTTTTGCAACCATTCATAAATTCAAGGACAATTGTATAAAAGTTGTCATTTTTTTCTTCAAATCTTTAATTTGTTTTTCAATGATGAAATACTATTAGAACACTTTTTCTCTAATTCATTATTTTCTTTTTTTCAATAATTTATAATGTACCTTATTCTCCTTCGCTATTAACCACGTGTTTTCAACTTCTTCATCTTCGGATGATGGATATTCATTGCTAGTGTAACGACCCTTATTCCCAGCAAGATATTGTCCGCTCTGGGGATTGGGTCGCAGCCCAATATCCTCCCCTCACGGCTTTGTTTGGCGAGAACTTCCCAGAAGGTCACCCAACCTGGAATTGCTCTCGCCGAAGCACTTTTAACTTCAGAGTTCTTATGGGATCCGTTGTCAATTGTGCTCCAAAACGCGTCTTGCTATGTTGGAAGGGTCTCTTTACATATGTTTCATTTCCACATACTTCCTCAAGCGATGTGGGATTGTGACGACCCACTTTTTATGACCTGTCACCTTCAGGTTCGCCCACGCGGACGTACCGCCATCCGGGTTCCGGTTCGTGCAGCCATCGTACCCATACGTGCATATTCGGGTCATCACAATCACCCCCCCTCGGGGGCCCAACGTCCTCGTTGGCCACATTTTCGGTTGGGTACAGGCTCTGATACCATTTGTAACGACCCCGTTTCCCAGCAAAATATTGTCCGCTCTGAGGATTGGGCCGCAGCCCAATATCCTCCCCTCACGGCTTTGTTTGGCGAGAACTTCCCAGAAGGTCACCCAACCTGGAATTGCTCTCGCCGAAGCACTTTTAACTTCGAAGTTCTTATGGGATCCGTTGTCAATTGTGCTCCAAAACGCGTCTTGCTATGTTGGAATGGTCTCTTTACATATGTTTCATTTCCACATACTTCCCCAAGCGATGTGGGATTGTGACGATCTCCTTTTTACGACCTGTCACCTTCCGGTTCGCCCACGCAGACGTACCGCCATCCGGGTTCCGGTTCGTGCAGCCATCGTACCCATACGTGCATATTCGGGTCATCACAATCACCCCCCCTCGGGGGCCCAACGTCCTCGTTGGCCACATTTTCGGTTGGGTACAGGCTCTGATACCATTTGTAACGACCCCATTTCCCAGCAAAATATTGTCCGCTCTGAGGATTGGGCCGCAGCCCAATATCCTCCCCTCACGGCTTTGTTTGGCGAGAACTTCCCAGAAGGTCACCCAACCTGGAATTGCTCTCGCCGAAGCACTTTTAACTTCGGAGTTCTTATGGGATCCGTTGTCAATTGTGCTCCAAAACGCGTCTTGCTATGTTAGAAGGGTCTCTTTACATATGTTTCATTTCCACATACTTCCCCAAGCGATGTGGGATTGTGACGCCCCCCTTTTTACGACCTGTCATCTTTCGGTTCGCCCGCGCGGACGTACCACCATTCGGGTTTCGGTTCGTGCAGCCATCATACCCATACGTGCATATTCGGGTCATCACAGCTAGCATTTCATGTGGCTTTCATAGCTGTCTTTTTGAAGACGTTCGAAGTATTCTTAGCTTGAGGGTAATCGATATTGTAATGACGCGACTTCTCACATTCAAAGCAATTGGGCTCCTTTTCTTTTCTGAGGTTTTTCTCCTTTCGTAAACTTCCCCTACTATTTTCTTCTTTGGAAAAAGTTGTTGAATTTTCTTATAAAGAAGGTTATCTCCTCATCATCTTCATTTTCTTTATCAAATTAAACTTGTTGACTTGATGAGGCTTAATGTGACAGCTCACCATGTGAAGGATAGGACAGCCCAATATGGGAGTCCAGTTCATACCAATAGAGGTACACAATCTAATATTGTAGCGTCCCTAATACTGTACCCTTATTTTTCCGTATTATTTTTTTTATACTTAAAACTTCGTAACGTTTGAACGGAAACAAATTATTAAAATCGTTTAGAACATATTTAGAAACCATTTAAATAAAACCATTGAAAACTTACTAAACAAATTGAAACCATTGAGTA
Source organism: Begonia masoniana (assembly GCA_022432975.1). Taxonomy (NCBI): domain Eukaryota; kingdom Viridiplantae; phylum Streptophyta; class Magnoliopsida; order Cucurbitales; family Begoniaceae; genus Begonia; species Begonia masoniana. The sequence goes on along the minus strand of CM039512.1, from coordinate 9,974,888 downwards.
AAACAATTAAAAGAAATTATATTTAAAACATAAAAACAATCGGCTGAAGAAAGAAGGGCATAAGGGACATTTGTCCCAAAAATGTGAGGGGCGGTCGATCGCCCAAAACAGGCAATTGATCGCCTGTTAAAATAACTGAGGGGCGATCGATCGCCCAAAACAGGCGATCGATCGCCCTTCGGCGATCGCATATTTTGCCAAGCGATCGCCTCTCCAGGCGATCGCTCGGCACACGCTCTAGAATTTCTTCCAGAGCGTGACCAATAGGGGCGATCGATCGCCCCCCCCCCCCCCCCCCCCCCCCCCCCCCCCCACAGGCGATCGATCGCCAAGTCCTCTGGATTTTCCAGAGGACTTGCCTCCTCTTTTCTTTTTTTTCTTTTTTTTCTCTTCTTTCCTTCTACTTCTTTCTTTCTCTTCCCTGCATCCCTATACGCCTAACACACCCTTCACAATTTCATCAACACAATTCCACCTACATCAACCATACATTCCAACATAAACTTACTCAAAATCTCATCCATTTCTCACTTCATCAATCACCCAAAATAACGACTCACAACGTATTTTAAAACCCAATTAACTCGAGATGCATTTAAAACGAAATACGTTTTCACGAAAACGAACTGCATGGATCTGTTTGAAAACCAAACATTTCCTCCTGCTAAAATCACCAAGCAGTTCATAAAAATCGGGATAAAAACCTTAACAAAACGTTTTATAAAATCAATTTACCAAAACATCTATACATCATTCTATCAGCTAACCAGAACATGCCCATCCTAATATGTTCGACTATACAATTTTTCCTACGATCCAACTATTATGTCCCAAAATACCTTTACATCATTCTCCACAGGTCAAAAGGTGCCTCGACTGCCCAGCACCCTCCCACGGGCCATCCTTCTTCAATTGCATCACTCCTCGGGTGGAAGGATCTCGTCCCCACCTATGTCAAGATCACCTACACCATACAGACAATCTATGAGTTAAAGCTCAGCAAGTTTCGTAAATGCAAATGCATGCTGTGCATATGAGTTCGTAAATCATGCAACATTTTCTTATCTTTACATAGGTTGTCATCGAGATCTCAACCCCCTAAATGGAGAGGGCACATCCTGCGGTTGGACAACCCTTTCCACCTAGAGGAGGGGGGTACATGTTTGCAACACGTACAGCCATGCCTGAGCCCCACCTCGCATGACCATAAATATACATCAGTTCATATTAGATGTAGTATTGTGACAGACCCTTAGTCGATCCACACAATAGATCAATAGCCCCCTTTCAGGCCACATCGCCATTTTCTTTAAAACATAATGCGAAAATTCATTTTCTATGCGTAATTCAAAACTGTGATAAACAATTTATAGCATAATTTAAACATACTGCATATATACCATCAAGACTATAAAAAACATAACCTGTAAAACAACTAAATCTAACTACCCAGCCAAAGCAATTTAAACAAACACGTCACCAAAGCTCCTCGAGACGACTTCGACGTACGGTGTAGGCCAATCGGCCAGAGTAAGTCACGAGAACTTACCTCGTGTGCGTTGAACTTCCAGCTCCGTCCACGAGCGTTGTTTACCTAAGGCAAATTCACAATTTGTCGTTAAAACGAGTTTGAATCATTAACGTCCAAATTATCGAAATCCTTAACTAAGAAAATGTGATATCCGACTGTACGGAATATTAATATTTTAATATATTGGTTTTTTTATAAATTATGTCAAATTAAGTCGGTTTCGTGAAAAGAAAGCGTTATTATGATGCTAATAATTAATATGAATTTTAAGAAAATTTCGGGAATTTTAGGAGTTTAACGCTAATTTTACGAGAATTACGTTTAGCGTAATATAAAGGATACTTTGGTAAAAATAGTAAACGAGGTCCGAATTGCGAACGGACAGTTTTAATAGAACCCTAGTAATAAGTTGGATTTATTGGCGAAATAAGGAGATTTGGAGAAACCGAATCGTCAGTTAATTAACGAAATAAAGGACGAAACAAATAGAAAATCAAAGGAAGGGCAAAAAGGTAATTTGCCAGGTCAAATTTTAATTAAAAACATAATTTTCTTTCTTCTTCTCCCTCCTTCACGAATCCTCTCCTTTCCTCTGCGATTTTCCGGCGACTCATTCCCTCTCAACGGCATTTCTCCTCTCCAACGTCTATTTGTCCTCCGTTCGTCCTCCGTTCTTCACGATTTCTTCCCCAAACTCGACCCTAGGTACGATTCTAAGGTTTTAGCAAAGTTTGTTTCAATTTTTACGGAGTTTAAATGATTAGGGTTCGTTTAGGGTTTCGTTAAAAAATGTGATTTAGAGTTCGAAATCGATAAGTTTATCGTAGTTGTGGATATATTGAACGTATTGGACGTTATTGGACGAAGTTAATCGATTTAGGACGAATATTAGAGATTGACGAATTTTCGAGTTTTGGGGGAAACTCGTTAATGGCGGTTCGATGTATCGAACATTAATTGGGTGTTAAAATGCTTCAAGTAGTTAAGTTAGAATTTTAGAAATTTCCTTAGTTAAGGTTTCGTTAAATTTGGACGTTTAATGGTTTAAACTCATTTTAACGACAAAATTGTGAAATTGCCTTAGGTGAACAATGCTCGTGGACGGAGCTTGGATTGCAAAGGACACAATGTAAGTTCTCGTGACTTACTCTGGCCGATTGGCCTACACCGTACGTCGAAGTTGTCTCGAGGAGTTTTGGTGATGTGTTTGTTTAAATTGCTTTTGTTGGGTAGTTAGGTCTAGTTGTTTTATAGGTTATGCCTTTAATTGCTTTTATTGTCTTGATGGTACGTATGATGCATGTTTAAATTATGCTATAAATTGTTCACGCATCATGTATTTTGAAAGAGCATGAAAATGAATTTTCGCACTATGTTTTAAAGAAAATGGCGATGTGGCCTGAAAGGGGGCTATTGATCTATTGTGTGGATCGATTACGGGTCTGTCACAATACGACATCTAATATGAATTGATGTATGTTTATGGTCATGCGAGGTATGGCTCAGGCAAACTGTGCGTGTTGCAAGCATGTACCCCCCTCCTCTAGGTGGAAAGGGTTGTCCAACCGCAGGATGTGCCCTCTCCATTTAGGGGGTTAAGAACTCAGTGACAACCTATATAAAGATAAGAAAATGTTGCATGACTTACGAACTCATATGCACAGCATGCATTGCATTTACGTAGAACTTGCTGAGATTTTTATCTCATAGATTGTCTGTATGGTGTAGGTGATCTTGACTTAGATGAGGACGAGATCCCTCCACCCGAAGAGTGATGCAGTTGACGGAGGATGGCCCGCAGGGTGTGCTGGCGCAGTCGATGCTTAACCCGACCCGTGGGGGGTGTATGTATGTGTTTTGAGGGTTTTTGGGGATAATTTTGGGGTAACGGTGGATTAGATAGGTTAATTGTATAGCTAAATACATTTTAGGTTGTTTGGATCTGGATAATGGATTGATAGTTATAAAATGTTTTGTTAAAAATTGTCGTTTGATGAACTGCTGGATTATTGAATTTCGTAGCGTTTTGTTTAGTTTTTAAACCGAACCACGCAGTTCGTTTTTATAAAATCGGGTTATGTTTTAAATATGTTTTGAGTCGTTTATTGGGTGAGCGACGAAATGTGAAAAGAGGTGAGGTTTGAGCTATTATATGTTACACGTTTATGGTGTGATTTGTGTTAAAGTTTAAGGGAAAGATGTGGTGAGAAGTGTGTGCAGGTGAAGAGGAAAGAAAGAAGAAAAAATAGGGAAGGCAGAGAACTTGGCGACCAATTGCCAAGAGAGGCGATCAGTCACCAAGGGGATCGCCACGCTCTGGAATTTTTCCAGAGCGTGTGGCGATCGATCGCCCCAAGAGGGGCGATCGATCGCCTGGTGAACGATCGTTCACCACAACGAGGGGCGATCATGATCGCCCCTCCCTTTTATGACTGGTGATCGATCGCCTGAAATGGGCGATCGATCGCCCCTATATTTTCAAGGGGAATTTCCCATTTTGCCCTCCTTTCCTCAGCCGATTGTTTTTCTTTGTTTTTAAATGTTTTAATATATTGTTTTAAGTTTTATTTAAATTGTTTTTAAGTTTGTTAAATGGTTTAAAAGCATAAACAAAAACGATTTCAATTTTTAAAGTATTATTTCCGCTTGAACGTTAGGTTTAAAGTTACAGGTATAAAAAAAAAATACGGGAAAATAAGGGTACAGTGTTAGGGTCGCTACAAGAAATCTCCAAATTTCTAACTTAACTAATCGAAGCATTTTAACAACCAATTAACGCTCGATACATCAAACCACCAATCACGAGTTTTTCCAAAAAACCATAATTCCTCTAATTTTAACTTTTCTCACAAATCAATTTAACTTCGTCCAACAACGTTCAATACGTTCTTTATATCCACCAACACGATAAACCTATCAATCTCGAACCCTAAATCCCAATTTTAACTAAACCCTAAACGAACCCTAATCGTTTAAACTCTGTAAAAATTGAAATAAACTTTCTTAAAACCTTAGAATCGTACCTAGAGTCGGGATTAGAGAAAAAAACGTGAAGGACAGAAGTTGATCGAAGAGCGTTGATCGCCGGAATGGTGAACGCCGTGAGAGGAGAAAGGAAATCGCCGAAGGAGAGAGGAGAGAAAAAAAACTGAAATCGTGAGTGTCTGGAGAAGAAGAAGAGGATTTTGTTTTTAATTAAATTTGACTTTGTAAATTACCTTTTTGTCATTCCTTTGATTTTCTATTTGTTTCGTCTTTTGTCTCGTTAATTGTCTAACGATTCGGTTTCCCCTAACTCTCTTATTTCACCAATAACTCCAACTTATTATCAGGGTTCTATTAAAATTGTCCGTTCGCAAAACGGACCCCATTTACTATTTTTACCGAAGTATCCTTTATATTACGATAAACGTAATTCTCGTAAAATTGGTGTTAAACTCCTAAAATTTTCAAAATTTTCTTAAAATCCTTATTAATCATTAGGATCGTAATAACGCTTTCTTTTCATGAAACCGACCTAATTGACATAATTACAAAAATGCCATTTACATTAAAATATTAATATTCCGTACAGTGTATTACAAATATCGCTTAGGAGAGTGGAAAATGCATAGTTTATAGGTAGAGTTTCTCTCCTACCTAGTACAATGCGATTTGCGCTAATCTCAAGAACAAATCTATGAAAGCTCCAACCCAAAGCAGACAATATTGTATTGGGAGCACCGAAGGACTATGACTCTAACCCAAAGCGGACAATATTGTACTGGAAGTACCATAGGACATTACAAATGGTATCAGAGCCATTACGCAACCAGAAATATGGTCAACGAGGACGTCTGGCCCAGAAAAGGGGAGATTGTGACATCTCGCTATGTGAAGGTTAGGACAGCCCAGTGTGGGGGTCCAACTCATACCACTAGGAGTGCACAATCTCACATCGCTTGAAAGAGTAGAAAATGCAAGGTTTATAGGTAGAATTCTTCCTCCTATATAGTACAATGAATTTTACGCTAACTTCAAGAACAAATTTGTAACACCCGAAAATTTCTAGTATCAAGTGTAGCCTTAGGTTATTCTCAAGTGTAGCCTTAGAAGGTAGCAAGAGTTGGACTAGGCATTTAAGTTTTAATTGTGAGTGGAGGTATGGTGGAGAGTTTGACAAGTCAAACTTAATTGTGATTGGTGGAAAATCTTTGGTTTGAAAAGTCCAACTATTTTAACCAATAAAATTCAAGCATTTGTGTGAATGAAAAAGGATGAAAAGTGGGTAGTTGAAGGATGTCACGTTGGTTGCCAAGAGGAGGAAAAAGTGAGGGTTAATTGGTAATTTCAAAGGCCATTTAATGAATAAAAAAAGAAGAAGAAAAGGGTTAGGTTTTAAAAGAAGACAAGTGGTCTTCTTCTTCACTCCATCGGCTCTCTCTCCCCCTCTCTTCCATAGCCGACGCCAACCCTCCCATGTTCTTCAATTTTTCATGGCAATCCAAGGTAAAATTTATTGGGTTTTGGTTTATGTACTATGGGATGAAGTTTGGAAGAGTTTTTAGGGTGTTTTAGAAGGTTTTGGTGAGGGTTTGAAAACCCTAAAAGGAGGATTCCGAAATTTGGTTTTCAAGTGAGGGTTTTCTTCCATTTTTGGTTGTTTAAGCCTTAAATATGTTGGTTTAGGTTGTTAGAGTGATAAGATTATGATTTGAAATTTAAATGCACAAAACCGGTTTTTAGGCATAAAGTGCACCGATTCTGTTTGCTGAATTTTGACCTGGCTAAGGTGTTTGTTTAATTGATTTAAGTGTTTTAATGGATAGTAGACGTGTAGAGGTTTCCGAATTGGGGTGGCGCGTCGAAATCTGTTGAAAAACGAGGGAGTTATGACCGTTTGAAGTTGGACGGTCAATTTTGGAGTAGAAATCGGGTTTTGAGTTAAGTTGTAGTTTTAGGTTGAAGTGTTTGTTAGTTTTGGTTTTAGGATCCTTTAGAATTGTATTAGTGATTTACTAAGTTGAGTTTTCATTATTTTAAGGTGATCGAGCGTGAAATTCGGTTGGACGAAGTGAGAGAACATATACCGAGACGTCAGGTAAGTATTGGGTGTCATCCTTTCGCCTTCGGGCCTACACCACAGGACGGTAGGGTTTATTTGTTATTGCTTTACTTCGTGTACATTGAGTTATTGTTTTGCTTGGGGTTGTGTTGTCATGTTGGGTTGTGACGTTGAGTTATTGTTTTGCTTGGTGTTGCATTGGTTGGTTGTCGTGAGGTGTTGCACTGGCTGGTTGTCGTGTGGTGTTGCACTGGTTGGTTGTCGTGTGGTGTTGCACTGGTTGGTTGTCGTGAGGTGTTGCACTGGTTGGTTGTCGTGTGGTGTTGCACTGGTTGGTGACATCGTGTGGTGTTGCACTGGTTGGTTGTCGTGTGGTGTTGCACTGGTTGGTTGTCGTGAGGTGTTGCACTGGTTGGTTGTCGTGTGGTGTTGCACTGGTTGGTTGTCGTGTGGTGTTGCACTGGTTGGTTGTCGTGTGGTGTTGCACTGGTTGGTTGTTGTGTGGTGTTGCACTGGTTGGCATGGTAGTTGGTTAAAGTGTAAGGCCCTTCGGGGCGGGCAACTAAGGCCCTTCGGGGCGGGCAACTAAGGCACTTCGGTGCGGGCAACTAAGGCCCTTCGGGGCGGGCAACTAAGGCCCTTCGGGGCGGGCAACTAAGCCACTTCGGTGCGGGCAACTAAGGCCCTTCGGGGCGGGCAACTAAGGCCCTTCGGAGCGGGCAACTAAGGCACTTTGGTGCGGGCAACTAAGGCCCTTCGGGGCGGGCAACTAAGGCACTTCGGGGCGGGCAACTAAGGCCTTTCGGGGCGAGCAACTAAGGCACTTCGGTGCGGGCAACTAAGGCACCTTTCGGTGCGGGCAACTAAGGCATCCTTTCGGGTGCGGGCAACTAGAATTGTTTGGTCGTGTGGTTGTGTTAAGTTGAGTCAGTTTGTTGAGTTGCATTGGGTGGTGTGGTGTTGTTGTGGTGAGTTGTCGTGTTGAGTGGTGTTGTGTTGTTGTGTTAGGGTAGGGAGGTGTGTGTGTATTGTTCTTGTTTATAATTGTTATCCCTACTTGCTAAGCGTAAGCTTACGTGTGTGTGTGTGTTCTGTGGTGTAGGTGACGGAGCGTTCACAGGTGAGCTTGAGAGCGAGGATCAGGACTAGGGGCAGTCGGAGATCCACGGAGCTCGCCGGTGCAGGCCAAATGTCGGGGCGTTACGACCTAGTCCTTGGGGTGTGGTTTGTATGGGAGTTGTGAAGGTTATGCTTATTTTGTGAGAAATGTGGGGGTTAGTTTGAGGTATGTGTATGTTTGGATATGTTTGGTTAGTGGTGTGGTTTGTTTGGGATCGGATTTGTGGTGTTAACTCGGTTATTTTGTTTGGGTGTACATCGTACTGTATTTGGTTGAGTTGGAGTTTAAATGTCGTTTCTTTTTCAGGTTTTTGGTTTATAAGAATTTTAGACGTTATGCCGTCCGTTTTAATTTTAAAACAAACGACGTCGGGTTTAAGTTTGCTATTTTTAGTTATATTTGGTTGAAGTCGGTTTTCTAAAATTTTTACGGGATTTGAAGGTTCAAGTGTCGGGGAGGTATGGTTAAAGTTTTGTGAATTTCGGAGGTGTTCGGGGTGGAGAAATGTGAGGAAAAGTGGGGAAAAGTCAAAAGGGGTCAAAATATAAGGTTTTTAAGCATTTTGGGTCGAGAAAACCCGAGGAGGCCCGATCGGTCGGGCCTCGGACCGCGAGTGGTCGCGGTGGGGCGCGCAGCGCGTATAGCGTGGGCGCGCGCGGCGCCCAGCGCGGCCCAGCGCCCCTTTTGAGCCCGTTTTTCGTTTTTTTTCAAATTTTCTCTATTTCTACAATGTTTTGACCCGACATTTTTCCGACATATTTTAAACGTATTTTGGCACATTTTCCAACAAAAATCGAGGGTTCGAAAAACCCGAAAACCGAGTCGAAAAATCTACGAAAATTATTTTAAACGATGTTTTAAACGCGGGTTTGGTTTGCAAACGTAGCGCACCGAGCCGGGGCGGGTTCGGGGCGTTACAAAATTCGTGCAGACTTAGACGTAAAGTGGACAATATTGTATTGGAAGCACTGGGGACCTTACAAATGGTATCAAAGATACTGCGCAATCAAAAGTGTGGTCGACGAGGACGTCGTGCCCTGAAATGGGGGAGATTGTGACAGCTCGCCATGTGAAGGCTAGAACGACCCAGTGTGGGGGTGTACTCCCATCACTTGAGAGAATAGAAAATGCATAATTTATAACTAGAGTTCCCCTTCCTACCTAATACAATGTGTTTTGTGCTAACCCCATGAACAAATATATAAATGTTTCTGCTCAAAGCAGACAATATTGTACTAGGAGTACCGGGAGACTAGGGATCCAACCCAAAATGAACAATATTGTACTACGAGTACCGGGGGACTTTACAAATGATATCAAAACCACTACATAACCAAAGGTGTGGTCAACGAGAACGTCGGGGATTGAAATATGGGAGATTGTGACAGCTTGCCATGTGAAGAATAGGATGACCCAATGTAGAGGTTCAGCACATACTAGTGGGATGCACAATCTCACATCGCTTGAGAGAGCGGAAAATGCATAGTTTATAAGTAAAGTTCTCATTCTTACCTAGTACTACGTGTTTTGCGCTAACCCCAATAACAAATTTGTGCAGGCTTTGACTCAAAGCTAACAATATTGTATTGAGAGTATTAGGGGACATTACAAATGATATCAGAGCCACTGCACAACCAGAAGTGTGGTCGATGAGGACGTCGGGCCCCAAAGAAGGAAAGATTATGACAGCTCGCCATGTGAAGGCTAGGACGACCCAGTGTGGGGGTCCAGCCCATACCAGTGGGATGCATAATCTCACATCACTTGGGAGAGTAAAAAATGCATGGTTTATAGGAAGAGTTTCCCTTCCTACCTAGTACAATACATTTTGCACTAACCCCAAGAACAAACTTATGCAGTCTGACTCAAAGTAGCCAATATTGTACTAGAAGCACCGAGGGACTAGGGCTCCAGCTCAAAGCAAAAACTATTATACTGATAGTACTAATGGACATTACAAATGGTATCAGAGCCACTGCTCTGCTAAAAGTGTGGTCGACGAGGACGTCAGGCTTTGAAGAGGGAGATTGTGACAGCTCGTCATGCGAAGGCTAGGACGGCCTAGTGTGGGGGTCCAGCCCATATCAGTGGGGGTGCACAATCTCACATTGTTTGGGATAGTGAAAAATGCATGGTTTATATATAAAGTTTCCCTTCTTAACTAGTAGAACACGTTTTGGGCTAACTCCAAGAACAAATCCACGAAGGCTCCAACTAGGAGTACCTGGGGGACATTACACTTTAAGAGCGATATCTTTTTTCTTAGAGACTTCTTTCTTCTTTTGGTCTTCCTTCTCATTAGCCTTCATCATGATCTTTTGTGTCATAAGAGACTTGATGAGTTCTTTCATCTTAAGCACCTTAAGGTCATGAGCTAGTCGTCGCCTTAGGTTGTCATGATCTTGGTAGACACCTACGAATTTTCTCACCAACTCTTCGTGATGGTAAGTCCTACCAAGAGCTTTCAAATCGTTAATAATATTAGTGAATTGAGTAAATATTTTGCTAGTAGTCTCTTCCTTATCTATGACAAATAACTCATTCTCTTGTACAAACAAGCTCAATTTACTTTTTTTAACTTGATTTGTTTCGTCATGCATGATTTTCAAGTAATCTCTGTATTTCACAAGCATTATTATATTGTTGTACTATATTGAATTCATTTCTATTTAAAACACAATATAATATATTATTACCTTAGCATTTGAACTCAATTTACGTTTATTATTATCGTCGAATTCTAAGGAAAACTTAGGCACATTTAAACCATTTTATTGTTTAATCAGGATATATGGACCATTCTTCACAATGTACCATAAATCATAGTCGAATGACCGAATACAAATACTCATTCTAGACTTACATTACACATAATCTTTACCATCCAAGAAATAAGGTTTAGAGAAAGATTGTCTCTCTACATGTGAACTATTCAAATTGAAAAACCATAAATATTTTCAAATTATAATTTTTCAATTACAATAAAAGTAGATGACCTAGTTTTGATACTAATTGTAGGATTGACGTTAGCCTAAGAGGAGGGTGAATCAAGTTTACTAAATTTTGTCGTGTAATTAAATTTGTTCTTTCATTTGTTATCACAATATATATTTTCTCTCTATATTAGATAAATTAAAACTAATAAGTAAGCACAAGCAATGTATCAAAGAGAAAAGGGTAAGAGAGTGCAAATATATTGTTAATTCGGTTCAGTCAACCTTGCTTACTTCTGTGTTCCAAGACTACTTGTAACGCCCCCGAACCCACCCTGGCTCGGAGCGCTACTTTGCTAACCGATCCCATGTTAAAACATAAACTCCCAAACATAAAAGAAACTTACACAGCTGAATTTACAACTAAACTCCCGAAACTCTCTTAAGTCACACCTAGCTGCCTAGACTCACTAACCTTTCAGCACCACGGCGTCCTTCCCGAAAATTTCGGCAAAGTAACGCCTGAAAATGGCGCCTCCAAAATGCTAGGTACCTGCACACAAGCCAATCCCACCAATCCAACCTACGAACTCACCAAATAGCAGTAAAGAGAAAATGAAAATACTAACATCTGAAAATCCACAATATAAGCGATACATCACCCTAACTATAACTAGATACAACACTCTCAAAACAGTATTTCCATAAACAAAAATCTACAATAAACTATCAAATGACAAAGCCCCACATTCTCCGAAGACCATGGTCGAGGCGCCCCGACAACTGCCTGTACCGGCATGCCCCGTACTTCTCTGACGGCTCCCAAGTCATGGCTCACTCGCTCAGCTCACCTGTAACCGCATCGTTACCTACACCACAGAACACACACACACACGTAAGCTTACGCTTAGCAAGTAGGGGATAACAATTATAGACAAGTACAATGCACACACAACAACCCTAACACAACAACACAAACACCCCAAGGCAACTCAACAAACCGTCTCAACACAACACGACAACACGACCAAACAATACTAGTTGCCCGCACCGCACCGAAGTGCCTCACTCATTGCCATGCCAGACAATGCCACACCACACAACAATGCAACTCACAACACGGCCATACATGATCTTCTCCCACGTCGATCAATGAACCTCGTTCATTATCAACTCATTGGTAGACACCTCCCGAACTGTCATACTTTCAGACACTAATTCGCGACGAGGCGACTCAACCTGACACCTCCCGAAACTGTCATACTTTCAGACACTAATTCGCGACGAGGTGACTCACACAAACACCTCCCGAAACTGTCATACTTTCAGACACTAATTCGCGACGAGGTGACTCACACAAACACCTCCCAACTGTCATACTTTCAGACACTAATTCGCGACGAGGTGACTCACACAAACACCTCCCGAAACTGTCATACTTTCAGACACTAATTCGCGACGAGGTGACTCACACAAACACCTCCCGAACTGTCATACTTTCAGACACTAATTCGCGACGAGGTGACTCACACAAACACCTCCCGAAACTGTCATACTTTCAGACACTAATTCGCGACGAGGTGACTCACACAAACACCTCCCGAAACTGTCATACTTTCAGACACTAATTCGCGACGAGGTGACTCACACAACACCTCCTGAAACTGTCATACTTTCAGACACTAATTCGCGACGAGGTGACTCACACAAACACCTCCCGAAACTGTCATACTTTCAGACACTAATTCGCGACGAGGTGACTCACACAAACACCTCCCGAAACTGTCATACTTTCAGACACTAATTCGCGACGAGGTGACTCACACAAACACCTCCCGAAACTGTCATACTTCAGACACTAATTCGCGACGAGGTGACTCACACAAACACCTCCCGAACTGTCATACTTTCAGACACTAATTCGCGACGAGGTGACTCACACAAACACCTCCCGAAACTGTCATACTTCAGACACTAATTCGCGACGAGGTGACTCACACAAACACCTCCCGAAACTGTCATACTTTCAGACACTAATTCGCGACGAGGTGACTCACACAAACACCTCCCGAAACTGTCATACTTTCAGACACTAATTCGCGACGAGGTGACTCACACAAACACCTCCCGAACTGTCATACTTTCAGACACTAATTCGCGACGAGGTGACTCACACAAACACCTCCCGAAACTGTCATACTTTCAGACACTAATTCGCGACGAGGTGACTCACACAAACACCTCCCGAACTGTCATACTTTCAGACACTAATTCGCGACGAGGTGACTCACACAAACACCTCCCGAACTGTCATACTTTCAGACACTAATTCGCGACGAGGTGACTCACACAAACACCTCCCGAACTGTCATACTTCAGACACTAATTCGCGACGAGGTGACTCACACAAACACCTCCCGAAACTGTCATACTTTCAGACACTAATTCGCGACGAGGTGACTCACACAAACACCTCCCGAACTGTCATACTTTCAGACACTAATTCGCGACGAGGTGACTCACACAAACACCTCCCGAAACTGTCATACTTTCAGACACTAATTCGCGACGAGGTGACTCACACAAACACCTCCCGAAACTGTCATACTTTCAGACACTAATTCGCGACGAGGTGACTCACACAAACACCTCCCGAAACTGTCATACTTTCAGACACTAATTCGCGACGAGGTGACTCACACAAACACCTCCCGAACTGTCATACTTTCAGACACTAATTCGCGACGAGGTGACTCACACAAACACCTCCCGAAACTGTCATACTTCAGACACTAATTCGCGACGAGGTGACTCACACAAACACCTCCCGAAACTGTCATACTTTCAGACACTAATTCGCGACGAGGTGACCCAATTCAAATCACTCCATAAATTAACCAAATAACCAACTTGGCCGAACCAAAAAGCCAGAAAACAGAATCGGCCATCTATGGTGAAAACCGATTTTTTCCAAATGTACTTCAAATCTTTAATCTAACTCCATAACCCACCTAACCCAATTCATCCAACAACTACATCATCAAATTGGAAAGAAATCTAACATTTAAAGTCAAAATTCGGACTCCATGAACTAGGGTTTCCAAACCCTAACCAACACCTACCAAAACACTCTAATAACTCCTAAACTCAACATCTAAACATATACAAACAAAAACCATGTAATTTCTTACCTTAATCCTTGAAGAAATGAAAGAAAAATGAAGAAGAACTCCTCCCATGGTGGCTGCCACGAAATGGGAAGAAGAGGAAGAAAAATTGCTTTTTATCCTCACATTCTCTCTTTTAAAAACCCATTTTTTTCCTACTTTTAATTTTCTCCACAAAATTCTTAATTTTTATAAAAGTAACCTCACTTTTATTCACTTAAATGCCAACGTGATTTCTATCCATAATTCACTTTATTTCAATCATATATTACTTGCCTTTTTCTTTAATTTCACTTCCTATTTGTGCTTTTCAAAAAGTCCTTTTTGACTTTTCCAACTTGTCTCTTTTTTTTCTCATTTAATTCCAACGTGAAGGATCATGAAAAACCACCACCTTTTCAACCCTTAATTAATGTCTAACCATTTCCTATTGGTTGATTTCTTGGTTTCCATACTTTGACTTTTCAAACCTAATCTTTTTGAATGGTCAAACTTGCATTCTTTCTCTCTTTGCATAACTTACATCTAATCCCTTTTATCATTAAATCTTAGATCTATACGCGTTATAGGAAATTCTCGGGTGTTACACTACTCTTTGAAAAACATTTCCACTATAACCCTTCTGGTTACAATCAATTGAACTTCTGGGTGTCAATCAAGCCTTACAATAACTCATCACGGGGCATCACCCTTTTACTTAATTGATCTTACGGACATCAATCAAAATTTTCTGACTCTTCAAGGGTGTCACCCTTTTCTGTTCTACAATCAACAAATATGTGATTTGAGAGTTTAGTACAAGAATTATAACACTCTCAATATGTATAATTTCAAATGTATAACAAGAGGAGATTATATTTTTGGCTCAAGAATGGAGACGCAAATATTCACAACTAAATGGGCAACACTTCGGTGTAAATGTGAGTATGTGTTACAGAGCAAAGGGACCTTCTATTTATAGACACTTAACAAGTTCTCGAGCAGCGGTCACCCTCTATTATTCATCTGGGCATCTGCGATATAGTCGTTAGTGACATTAATGAGGCGATGTGATTTCGGAAGTTAAGTTGGGGGCTACCATGCTGGGCGTCCGTAGAAAAAGACCCCTAAATGAATGCTCAGTGATAAATAACTTCCACCAGATCCCCTAGGTGTCTATGACGGGGTCTGCATCTGTCTCTTGGCGTACGCAAATTAAGCTCCAAAAAACACTGCCTCGTGAGCGGGCTTCCTCATATTGCATAAGACATCCGCGACAGGTGTTCACAACCAAAAGGCTCTCCTGACTAAACGTTCTCAAGTTCTTCTATTTGCATTTGGCTCGAGATTGGGCGTGTGCACTTTATCTCAGGGCACCCGCATGGAGTGATAGTCAACACTTTTATCCTTTGTTAATTTAGTCTTACAACACAATTTTATCATTTGCTACATAGACTTAATAAACAAGTTAGTAAATCTCAATACTCATTTTCATTTTCAAGGGTATTTTCACAGTGAAAATACTTAGAATTCATTCAAACATATATTTATAACTATTCATAACTATCAAAATACTTATAATGTATTCAAATAATTATACTCGTCGTCAAAATAATTATGTTCAATCCAAATTAAGTCAACATTAATCACAATACATAACTTCTCAAACCATACACAAGGTGTTTGCTTGAGACTATAAAGAGCTTTTCTGAGCTTACGAACTTCCCATGACTGATGAGAAACATCAAAAGTAGGCATCATGTAAACTTCTTTTAAAGATCTTCATGCCAAAAAAATATTTTTGACATCCATCTAAGATATATGCCACCGTTGAATGGCGGTTTCAATAATAAGAGTGCGAATTGTAGATGTTTTTTTCACAAAAATAAAAGTCTTATCATAATTCATATTATACTATTAAGAATATCATTTTGCAATCAATCGAGTTTTGTATCGATCAATAGACCCATCAGATTTGATTTTGATCATATAAATCCAATGAGAACCAATGACACAATGGCCTTGTAGCAAAGGTACCAAATCCTAAGTACGAGTTTGATACATAATATTAAGTTCCACGATCATAGCATTCTGCCAAAGGGGATCACAAATGACCTTTTTTAGGAAAAAAAAACTCAACAAGACGATGAATAGAAATCAAAAAGGAAAAAAAAAAGAGTTAGAGTAACAAGAGTAGCAAAATCAGATAGGTTATTAGACTTATGAATACGTGTAGAATGACGAGATGGAAGAGGAGGAGCCACAATCACTGGTGATGACGAAACAACAATAATAGGAGGTGCAGAAGGAGGATCGAGATCTAACGTACTAGGAACTACTACATTATTGACTGACATTTTGTGAAAGACGTGATCTAAAGTAGAACTAGAGGAATCAACATCACAATCAACAATAAAAGAATCATTACAACTCAGATTAGACTTAGTCATATTATAAGTGCTCTTAGGTATAGAAAAAAAATGATATGTTCAAGAAATATAACATGAAGAGAAACATATAATTTTTTACTAATCAGATCAAAATCGATATCTTTTTTGACCTGCGTCATAACTTAAAAAGACACAAATTACATATCGTGAAATCAATCTACTACGCGTAATATGAGGATAAAGAACAAAACATATAGAGTCAGAAACACGTAAAGAGGAATAATCGAAAGTATATCCATATAACTTCTCAAAAGGTGACAAAGCTGAATTTTGTTTGATTGAAATTCTATTAATCAAGTGAGTAGTACTACTAGGAACTTATTTGATAACATATGTGAAGAACACCTGAATCTAGAATCTATGAGGAAAATGATATACTTGATTGCGTGGAGCATAGCTGTAATAATTTGAAAAGCTGATTGCATTATTTGTTTATATTTAAATGATGCAAATATGAAATAATTAGGACACATGAGTTTTAGAGTGCTACAAATGCATGATTAGAAATAAAATAGAGGGTTATGCAAAATGAGAGTTAAAAATAGGGTAATTATCAATTTGAACCCTGTACTATACACGTTTTTTCAATTTGCCCCATGTACTAAAAAAACCGACAAACCGAACCCTGTACTTTGATTCTGTTATCAGTTTTGACCTTCTATTAACAATTTTATTAAACTCTCATTGAAAAAACTATCAAACGATCTTGGATTCAGTTGAAATTTTTACCACATGTTCACTACATAATTAGAAGATAATCTAGAAAATTGCGTAATTTTTTAACATATGTACGATTTATTATAATTTTATTTTAGTATTTTATAAACATATTATAATAAATCATACAAGTTTTAAAAAATTACGAAAATTTTTCTATTATCTACCTATAATGTGGTGAACATGTGGACAAAGTTTCAAATAAATCAAATATCGTTTGATATTTTGTTAAAAATTAATTTATAAAGTAAAGAAGAAAATAAGATTAATTTAAAAAAATACCAAATAATATTAGATTTATTCGAAACTATATCCACATGTTCACCACATTATAGGTAGATAATAGAAAACTTTTCGTAATTTTTTAAAACTTGTATGATTTATTATAATATTTTTATAAAATAATAAAATAAAATTATAATAAATCGTACATGTGTTAAAAAATTACGAAATTTTTCACATTATCTTCTCATTACGTAGTAAACATGCGGTAAAAATTTCAACTGAATCCAAGATTGTTTGGTAGTTTTTTCAATTAGGGTTTAATGAAATTGTTAATAGAAGGTCAAAACTGATAACAGAATCAAAGTATAAGGTTCAGTTTGCCGGTTTTTTTAGTACAAGGGGCGAATTGAAAAAACGTGTATAGTACAGGGTTCAAATCGATAATTACCCTTAAAAATAAAAACTGTTTTCACATAACAGTTTGCATATATTTGCACATTTGAATAGACAAATGTACATGGAACATTATGAAATTTTATTATGACGTCATAAGGAAAATAATGACATTTGAAACATGTGATTTGAAGTTCTGTAGCTTAAATTATGCATGTTTAAAATTGATTTAGTCAATTTCATCGGAAAACTGCATTGTTCTAGTAAATCACTCTAAATTGAATTTTAGAGTGGAAATTTGGAAGGTTATTGAAGGAGAAATGTTTCCAACACCCTACGGTATGTGGCCATGTAATAAAATGAACAACAAATGAGGTGGTGTCACGTGTCACATAAGCATTATTGTCTAATCGTGTCGTTAAGGAGTGATTAAAAGGTAATTATGATTAATTAAGTTAATCTTGGTGATTCGTTTATAACTAATCCAAATTAATTACATTAAGCTAATTATGCTTAAAACCTAATTAACTTATGTATTTTTGCAATTATATGCAAATTAAAGGGTAAAATGGTCATTACCTCAATATGAATGGCAAAATAGTAAATTTTCCAAAGATAACTCTAGAAGCTCTCTTTAAAGGTAAATGATCCTAAAGCACTAAAAATAGTGAATCAAATCTTAGCTTTGAGGATCAATCTAAGATGTAAGTAATTTTAATCCTTAAAGAATTAGAATTTTATGTAATTTGCTAGTATAGGTGGAGATTTTAGCCTATGGATAATGAATTATTGATGAATGTTAATTACGTGAAATATTGAGTGTTGGAGATTGAATGAAGGAGTTGAAATCAGATTTAGAGGTAGGGTTTTTGACTCCGAAATATAAAGGTGTAAATAAGTTTTAAGCTATATGTTGAAAAATTATACAATTTTATTCCATTGTTAATAATTCTAGTTATCCTCTTTAACATAGTTTAGGGGATATAATTAAAGGGTGATTAGGTACGTTGGTAATCATATTTCATGCATCATTTGGTATGCTAAACAACAAGAATGTGCATGATCCATATTACGTATTTATATGCATTCCATGTATATATAGAATAAATGCTTAAACAATGCATCATAAACTACTTATATATACGAATAGTATTAACGGGGGTATGATTAGTCATACTAAAACTCAATATATCTCACCGGTTGTGTATTGTGTGACATATGTAAAGCACGAGAAATAGAATGAGAGTGATTGTAAGTCACCTTTGAGTTGAAAATTTCTAGCCCTCTGGAGGTATATTATATGAAATGTATACACTTATTGGGAACACTACCAATAAGGGGTTACATAATGTGTGCGTATTTACATACGATGAATTATATACATGATCATGTATATTAACTTTCGTAATAAGATGTTAATATGGTACTTGCTAAAGTGGAATTTTTTAATTAAATGAAATTTAATCTATGCATTGAGCATTCAAATAATAGCATTGTGGTGTGAAAGACATGTATCTCACGATATTCATATAATATATTCTTAAGATACGATTAGAAGTCTAGAGTTATATTTAGGAATAGGAGTTGATCTTATTCTTGCAATTGCATAGCTTTGTATTTCTTAAGTATTAAACTTACTTACGGAGTTTTTTTAACTCACCCCATTGCGGTTTCTATCTTTCAAAAATAAGTGATAACCAGAAGGATAAGGCCAAGGCAGATTATAGGGCTAAGAGGCTTAAGATAAGGTTTGATACGGGCTCGAAACTCTTGGGCCAAGTGTATGTGTAGATCTGTTTCCGCTGTGATTTGCGTATAGTTGTAGTGTTTTTAAAAGTCATTTGGTGAACAAGTGTTGTAAAATGTTTTTTTTTCCCCGTACGTTTTCCCGCCAATGCCCTAGTATATATATAGGACTGTACCTCTTTCCTTTGGCAGTGTTGGATTCTCAGTTTCGTTCTCTCACTCTCCCTCTCCCTCTCCCTCTCATGGCTTCTATCAATCTTACCGAGTATGAGCGCAAGCGTCTCGAAAATATTCGCAGGAATGACCAGATGATGGCCGCCCTAAAGCTTCATTCCAAAGCCACTGAACTATCTGCTTCCTCGAAGCGTCAAAGGTCCCTATCTCCTCTCTCCTCTCTCCTCTCTCTCTCTCTCTCTGATGAACATTTTTTCATCTGTAAATTTCTTTGAATTTTCGTGGTAGGGTTGGAGCAAAATCTTTCAAAGTGAGCCCGGAAAAAAAACCTAAACCTCAGGCCCCGACTGTTATACGGCGATCCTTGCGTACGAGAGGGATGCCGCCAGATGTGAAAGCTCTGGAAGATGATCCTGTTGAATCTACCCCCAAGGCGCACAAATCCCTCTACTCTCAATCGAACCCTTCGCCCCGCAAATTGGGGCCTATAAGTATCATGGACGCTAGTCGTCAAAGTGGCTCTCAAAGCAGCCTAATTGATTCGATTCTTAGCATTTCCAAGAAATCCCAACTGCTCGAGTCAATGCCCATAGAACCTGACCGATCAGGGGGATGCAATGGCGAAGAAAGGGGTGGGAGTTTTGCAAGTAGTGCTGACAGAGAAGCAAAGAAGGTTGAAAAGAGTGTGAAGTTGGATTCTTTAACTCTTTATCCGGAGAATATAGCGCGGGTTGTGCCTGGAAGAATTATGGTTGTGCGCCTTTTTCCTTGTGCTCATAGTAAAATGGTAGTGGTGGGTAATAAGTTTGGGGAAGTTGGATTTTGGAATGCTGATTTTAAAGGGGAAGAGGGAAATGGCCTCTATCTTTATCGCCCTCATCCTGGTCCCCTTTCGGGAATTTCCATGTCTCAACATGATTTATCCAAGGTACAATTGGATCTAGTTTATTTTAAACAATTTTTCTTATTCAGGTTTAAGTTCTATTTTTCGGCCACTGTTGAGTTTTTGGTCATAGTGTTGAAGAAATACAGAGATTTAAATGCTTGGATCGTCTTAAAATCTAGGAAATGATATTCTAATCTGTCATATCTGCTAATGATTTTTTCCTGATAGCTGAAATTGCTATCCATTTTGAGAATTTTTCTGAGGTTTTTTTTTTTTTTTTTTTGAAAAAAAATAAACTCATCCATAGGCCACTCATGGAGTGAAATGAATGATAATGATCTTTTGCCACACAACAGGAATTTTAGATCATTTTTCCATTTATTTATATTAATAGCAATTGTATTCCCTTGTTTGATATCTTTAAGATATAGCTTGTTTTTTGTAGCATTTTTGTCTCCGTCGTGATGGGCGTCCAAGGTAAATGGGGCACTGTTTTGAATTGGCTTCATGCTGTTTTTTTTATTCAACTAGTAACACTGTCAATTTATGAGGATAATCCGGCAAATACATATGCTTTTGGCTGTCTATTGCTTTTGGCAAATACATATGCTCTGATTGAACAAGCCAAAATATTTGATAACGTTTCGAAAGTTAGAAATAATGTTCTATTGCTGCATTAAAGAGAAACCTGATGCTCATTGCTTAAATAGTCAAATGTTGATTTCTTCTAGCATCTACTATATGACAATTTGTGTAGTCAATGATTTGTAATTATTAATTTCAGGTCTATACCAGCTGTTATGATGGATTTATCAGATCAATGGATGCCGAGAAGGAGGTCTTTGATCTTGTTTATTATGGTGATGATACTATATACTCTCTCTCCCAACACCCAAATGATGTTAAGTGCTTGTATTTTGCTGAGGGTCGTGGAGGATTGAATATTTTTTGTGATAGGACGGGAAAATGCACAAACCAATTGTTTTTGCATGAAGACAGGATTAATTCTATAGATTTCTCACCTGAGAATCCTAACATCATGGCTACTAGTTCCACTGACGGAACTGCCAGGATTTGGGATTTGAGACATATTGGAGTGGACAAGCCAAAGATATTAAAGATGATTAGCCATAAACGGGCTGTTCACTCTGCTTATTTCTCACCCTCTGGCAGCTTCCTTGCAACAACTAGGTAAATACTTCTCTTCCCACAATAAGCATCAGACTATTGCTCTCCTATTACTGATTCTTTTTACAAGCAGTGGGTGGATGGAAATCATCCTTAAGTAAAATTATCTATTTGTACTGTGGTTTATACCTTATACATAATTTAAGCTCCTGGTTACACCCCTTTCTTGATAGAAGTAGCTACAAAATTCAGTGCCTATAGTAACAATAGTTTCCTGACCCTGATTAAATTAGGAGATTGTGAAACATCTTGTTGTGCTTGTGAAACATCTTGTTGTACTCAATGTATATTATGTCGCATCTTCAAACTAATCAACGCCGTCAGATCCTTGTTGAAGTTAAATCATATGAATTTTTTGAACTTATAAATCTACTAATCAAGCAAAGGTTATCTCAGCAATTTAATCTCTGTCTTACAAAATTATCTGAATTCTTGAGCATTTGAGTTTTGAAATGCAGCACTTTGGGTTCAGTTACATAAATTAGTATCATTTGTAGTCGAGGATTCAAAAAAATGGTGAAATAATGACTATCTTTTTTTTAGTTATGACGACACTATTGGTATATCAAGTGGAGTTAATTTTGAAGATGTTTCAATGGTACAGCATTATAATCAAACAGGAAGGTGGATTTCTTCCTTCAGGTACGTTTTTTTATAAGATTCCATCCTCTGGTTTCATTTAGCAGTGAAGTTTTCTGGACAAATAGCATTTTTTTAGACTTTTTGTAGATTATTTAACACAAGCTGTCGTCTAAAAGCAGAGCGATCTGGGGATGGGATGATTCTCACATCTTTATTGGAAATATGAAGAGAGGAATTGATGTCATCTCGTCATCTCAACGAAAGATAATTTACACTTTACAGAGTCCATCCGTCTCTGCGATTCCATGCAGGTTCGATGCTCACCCAAATCTTGTCGGTGTGTTAGCCGGAGGCACTAGTGGTGGCCAGGTTTACCTCTGGACGTCAAGCTAGCGATTCAATTTTGCCTTCAACATTTACGTTGAAGTTTTTTGGAAATTTGAACTTAGTTTCCTTGTACATTCCAACTCCGACAACAACTTGGGCATTGGTTAGGAGAATCTGTTTGTTTATTATGTAGCTCTTAATGTAGTTTTGACCCTCATTTTGTCGGCAAATTATTTGCCATTGTTCAGCATAGGAATGCAGGAAGTTGAGTTGATGTGTATATTGGGCACTTGTAAACTTAAGAATTGAAGAGCTAATAGAGCTTGACTCGGCCGGAATCCAGTAAGCACTTGAATGACCAATGATTTTAGATATATTATTGAAAATAACACAATCCATTTACATTTTTTTTCCTTTTACATTTGCACTTGCTTCACAAAGATGCTGGTGGGTCAGGGAGGTGGCCGCTGTTTCTCAGATACCAAAGCATCCCTTCAGCCGCATGCTCTGCCGCTGCCTTTTTACTCAAATGCGAACCTCCAAAGGCTTCCAAGGTCGTATCTGGGGTTTCGTCCATTTGCACCACTGCCCTGAAGATGAACCTGCATTCAGAATTTGCATTGTAAGGAAATCATTTTCACCCTCTCCATCTTGTACAAGAACAAAGGCAACGGGGCTTGATTGTGGACTTACGATCTTAAGTGGCTCAGACCTTCTTCTTTGAGACAGTCAAAAAGAGGAGGCGTCCAGTGTTGAGCCGCACAAACTTCATACAAGAGTGACCGGGCTGTCGTTTTACACGAATTGCCTGAAACATAATTTTTATCAATAACCGAGATGATCTCTCGATATGCGACAAAATCGTTCAACCACAGTAAATAACGTCACACTGTTAGCCAAAGATCTTACTAGCTCCATTATCCGATGATGGCTGCCTGTTTACAGGTGTTTTCTGCGAAGGAGGACTACAACGTTCACGAAACAACTGAATTTTAGGCTCCGAGTTTATGTCAAGTGGCCCGCCAACTGTTGCTGGGACGGTTTCAGGAGCTGTCACGGCCATTGGAATTTCATCATATCCAATCAGCTTTGCTTCCATCTTGCAGCTCGATTTCAATGCTTCTTCCAAAAACTTGGTGGCCTCGGAAATGTACCCTTGAGGCTACACAAATGCAACAAGGAGCAAACCCTTAAATATAAAGGAAAAACAAGTCACTAAAAAAAGAAACAACTAAGAACTAAGGCCAAGTAGTATTTACTCTCAACTGAGACAGTATACTCTGCAAAGCAATATTTGTAGCCTTTTTCTTGTTTTCATTGGACGCAGATCCCGTAGCTTTAACTTTGTCTCCCTTGACTTCGACGCTAACAAAAAACATTTTTTCTTTCTTCGATGCTTTAAAATCACAAGTCCAGCCGAAAGATTGGCAAAGTTCTCCTATTTCTCGGAGAGGACTGAGCTGGAAGCTTGACAGCCTCGTCAATTGCTCCAAAAAAGACAGCATTGTCTTCCAGACAAGGTTTAAATCGAATCCCGTGTCGAGAAGAATGGCACCGACACATGACTCCACCAAGTCTCCCAAAACCTGTCAAAGATTGTAGTTGAGTAAATGGAAAGACAAAACAGTACAGAAAGACGAAAGATTCCGACTCCGACTATCATATGTGCATTACAAGCTTTGTCGGTTGTTGAAAGTCCCAAATCGAACTATTTTTTCTCGAAAACAAATTGAATTTTCCACTGAAATGAGCAAGAGAGAGAACAAGCACTTAAAAAGTCTACCTTTGGATACTTAGGCCCTCCGAGTGGAACCGTTCCTCCTGCGGGTGTTTCAATGGACTCAACATAACTCTTTACAGTGTCACGAAGGTTGTTCGAATCGCAGATCAGAAAGTTATGGAATGACCAATGAACAGCTACACTGGCAAATGCTTCATTACTCACAAACACTGATCTCAAGTCTGTCAACTGACCCGGCTTCAACTTCGGATAAGCAGAATAGAGATAAGAGGTGATTAAGTAATCCAAAACAGCATCCCCAAGAAACTCCAATCTCTGGCAAAGAAAATCCCATAAGGATTGAATAACAAACATCTAAAATTCATTCTCAAGGAAAAAGAACAGACTGAAGAAATAAAAAGTAGTACCTGATAGCAGCCTCCTCCATGCTTGTTGTAAGAAGGATGGACAAATGCCTGGAGCACCAAGCCTCTGTAGTTAAATTTATAATCCAATGATTTCTCAAGGGAAGCAATGTCCACACTATCAGAGAGAGGGATGTAGCTTTTGCTATCTGACCAAATTTTATGAACTTTCAAAGATTCAAATTTCATTTGGATCCCAATCCATCTAAGAAATGCAATTGCAGCTTTGAAGCCACTGTCGACAAGGAATGCCCCGACTAGAGCTTCAACCACATCACTGATTGTTCCGTTTTGCAACCAGTGGTGCCTTTTGCTGCAATTAACATCACTAAGATTACCCTGAACTGCTGTGCTTCTTGAACCTTTATTGTGAAGCGCTTCCATAGTTTTCTTGTCACAAACAAATGGACTTGGACGGCCTAAAGCATAGAACTGGCTTGGTTCGAACGATTGATCTCGTATATAGACCTGTGATAATGATACAAGTAGAACATTGTTGAGAGTGAAATAATAAGGGAAGAAGTTAGGGAAAATTACGAAATCAAAAGGGTGAAGTGTCATTGTTAGTTATTGTGGTGCTATACATTAGGCATGTAGTGGGAAAAATGGATTATCATGGAATATTATCGAGTATTGTTGTTTGGGTTTTTCTAGATAGATTATAATTAGGGTTCTGAATCTACAGATTTTCAGATTTGGTTGGTTTTAGGTTAATATTTAAGTCTTAGCGTTGTTGCTAGACTCGTGGTTTATTCGTTTCGTTGTTCTTTAATCTTTTGATCTTCTGATATCAAACACATTCTCAAACTTTGAGGAGGGTCGTTGAGAGAACCAGAGCCTTAGGAGAACTATATTATTTAGGTCACCCTATTGTCCTCGAGGAGGCATCACGCCCACATACATCATCAACAATCCAACCTCCATCGATGTCAACAGCAAAAATCATTGAAACTTAGAGTCTTCATCAATGCCTAGGTCACTCGAGTTTCACCCAATTTCAAAATTTACATCCTAATATATATCAATCTTAATGCACTACATTTCAATTGACAGGTCTAAAAAGAGAATAGTCAAGTCTCATATCCCTTATCTATACAAGCACCTTTTTATTGATACGTTCAGACATGAGATCCTGCCCCTTTGTCATATTTCAAGGGTTCAAGATATTTTATTAGTTTTATAGATGATCATAATAGAACTGAGTATATTTACTTGAACATAATTTAGATGCAATCTAAATTATCATAAAAATTTTCACTATGTTTAAAACTCAATATAACACACCTATATGTATCTTTAGATCTAAAAAGGGTAAGGAATTCATTCATAACACCCACCGAGACTTTTGCACAATCATGTGTCATCCATCAAACTACACCAAAACGAAGTTATCGAACAAAAAAATAGATGTGTTCTGGAAACAACTAAAGCTGTGATGTAAACATACTTAGTCTTAATGTACCTCACCGTTGTTAAGAAATAGTTATGACTGTGACCAATAGTATCAACTGCTTACAACAAGGTTAGAATTTTGCACCCCATTCAAACCCTCCAAGAACACTTTCTGGACTTGAGTATAAGTGGGTAATTAAAAGAGACTTCTCGTCAAAGAAATTACTAGAAATTTAGAGAATTGTTTTCTTTTGGGAGTATCAATAGTTGTATAAATTCACTTAAATTTGTAATCTTCTACGCAAGAAAAATCTTTTCCAAAGACTATAGTAATTCACTGGACAAAGGGAAAAAACATACTTATCATTTGAACTCAATTTTGAAGTTGCATTGTCAAAGGGTGCAAAAACTTGAAAAATAGATTCTCAAGTAAGATTTAGATAAATAACTGCAGAAAAATAATAATTCAGTGGTACCAATGGTATAAGGAAAAAAATATACTTATCGTTAGAACTAAGAAATACCTGTAAGTTCCTACTAGTCGCCAACTTGAGTAAATTAGAATTTTTTACTATATCAGATCGTTTCTTTGTGAGTTCTCCTTCACCCAATGCATCATGCAAAAGAAAAAGATGACGACCAACAGCAAATTTGAGAAAAGCATCACCAAGAATCTCGAGTCTTTCAAGGGAAAACCGTTCTTGACACTTCTCAGTGGTAAGTGCTTCAAGAATCTAATATGGAAATTAATGAATGTTAGGTGACAGATAAGATTCTAGTAAAGATAGACAAGAAAATTCATAATTTTACAGATTTGAAGGCTAAATTCATGCTCTCTTAATCTCAAGTCACATGGCCTTACTCTGTTGACAGTGACTTTAGCTCCCTCTGGGAATGAACCAGAAAGCAAGTGCTTCAGCTCAACAGCAACAAGCAAGTTTTCCAAACGATGCATGATGGATGGTAATAAAGATAGTGAACTTCCTACCTCTTTTGAAAATCCTATTATTTTTAACTCACATAACTCGGGTGGCAAATCAATGAAATGCTCCTCCAGATGTTGTGCTTCTGCACAAATTAAGAAAAAAAAAGTAAATAAATATCTACATTATTTCTTACATCAGAACTGATTAGTTTGAACCGTATAAAATGTAAATAAATATGAAGGATTAGAAGTTCTCATACCAAATCTATCGAATACACAAGCAGACTATTAAAATAGGACGATGACACATCAAGAAATCCTATGGCTCTGGGTATGAGAGTTGTATGAAACTGATGAACGGCTGTTGGTCATATAAACAAATCATCATTGGGAATCAAAACAAGCAAGGTAGACGCCCAACTCCTACTATACAGTGGCGAAATAATCACTCAAAAGATATGAGGAAAGAAAGAAACAAATAAGCAACAAATGATAGCCTGGAGCAAGAACACAATACGGTATTGGGATAAGTTGAAGAATTGTGTTTTATATTAAGAAATATGCTTCTAATGGCTGGGATAGCATCAAAAATCACTCAAGAAACTACTACACTTGGACATACGCTTCAACATTTCATTTATCCCTATCAATCAAATATGACAATGATCTTTTGAAGAATGAGAAAAAGAAAGATAAGTTTATAAGTTGAATAGGAATGTCTTCAAAATATGGGAGGAAGGAATTTTTAAGATGAAAGAGGTAAGGGGTGATATGCTGTGAAAAGGGGACTTTATCTTGATGAATGACCCCAAGGAAAAAGCAAAGCACCTGTATCATAATTCAACAAAAGGTTTCAAATTCATGAGAAGGCTTCACCCAGTTAAAACAAAACTAAAGACGTAGAATCCACCAGATTTATGGATATCATAATTGTGAAGGTCATTTAGTAGAGCATAGTACAAGCCTTAGACATGGTATATTTGATTTATAGGTCGGATGACATTCAGAAGTGTGAAAGAGGCACGCTTGAGGCGTAATTTTAAGAAAACCTTATGTTAAAACGACAACCTTTTAGACCAAAAAATGAACTTAAAGGCATTAGTTAGTGGAACAACACTGAGATCTTTAACGAGTGGCAGAGGAAGGAGTCATTTGAGCATACGATGTCCTTGTTTAAGAAGTCACACTTTTTTTCAGATTGTATACAAGGACACTAAAACTCCATTTAAATTGGAAGTTTATTCATCCCAACATGGTTAATGGCCTCATTTCCAAACTTTTGATGGGTTGAGCATAGCCCTCTCCAATTTCTCTTTCACCCAGTCTTAACTGAGACTTCCTTACCTTGGATGCCATTGTTGGTGATTGAAAATGGCTCTACTACCAAATTGATAAGGTCCTTAATTGAACATAATTCTAGAGAAGAACTTGTGTAAAAAAGTCATCAATCTAACAAAAAAACAATGTTCCTAGCATTCATGAGGCTTGGTTCTCTCACATAAACCTAGGTTTTCCCCCTCCGTTTTGTTAAAGTATATATGTGTACAGTGTTCGGTTTAGTTTGTTTTCAACTATTAGTTAACACATTGCTCAATGCTCATCATTACTCCTACTGTATATCCTGTAAAACTCGTTTCAAAAGACTGGAAAAATAGCAGCAAAGAGATATACAAGTTTTCTTAGTTTTGAATCGCCATAGCTTCTTCTTCTCTGTCTTCCTCTTCATCCCTGTTCTTCTTCATCTTACATTCACAAAGCAAAATCCAACTTGGTATCAGAACTAGAAAATGGCTTCACCCAACTCAACAATACCCTCCTCTCCTTCGACTATCCTCTCCCCTTCTCTGCCCCAATTTCACTCTGCAAACCAAAACATTTCCATTAAACTCGACAACTCGAATTACCTGATCTGGAAAGCCCAGCTGCTGAATATAGTTTTCGCTAATGGCATGGATACCATTCTTGACGGCAGTTATTCCCCACCCCTACCGTTTCTGGATAATCTCTCCTCTCAGCCCAATACTGAGTTCAGTTCCTGACAGCATTTAAATCGGCTCCTTATGAGTTGGATTTTCACTTCGCTCCGAAGAGCTTCTTCCCCAAATAATTTCTTATTCTACCGCCTCTGAAATGTGGACCGCCCTTGCCTGGCGTTTTGCTTCTGCCTCTTTAGCCAAAATCACAGACCTGCGACGCCAACTTTATTCTCTCTCCAAAGAAGGAGTTCTGTGTCCCAATACATCCAGAAACTCACTTACCTGTGCAACACTTTGGCGGCCATAGGCGAACCCGTCTCCTACAGAGATCAAGTCATCTATTTTCTCAACGGCTTGGGTCCCGAATACAACTCGTTCGTCACCACCATTACTAACACGCCTGACGAACCGTCTCTCGAAGACATTTACAGTCTCTTGCGTTTTGAATTCTGTCTAGAGAAACAAAACTCTGTTGGTCATTTTTCCATTCCAACTCCGATTATTGCTCAGACAGCAGCTCAATGACCAGCTGGGTTCCTCAGTCGTCGGACTTCTTTGTTTCCAGACCTAGCGCTCCGTCACCCTTCCCTCATCCCGGTTTCGGTCTGTCCCAACCGCCATCCCAACAATAGGCCCAAATGCCAAATCTGTAAACGGGTGGGCCACTCCGCCCCAAACTGCTACCACCACCTGAACCAGTCTTATCAGCCTGGCCCATCCAACCCGGCCCTCCTTATTTCAACTGCCCCGCCCAAGCCCATTATACACGAGCCCAACTACCCGACCCATTTCCCTATACCCAAACCCAAAGTCCATATTACCAACCCGACACGCATTTCTCCTTCAGTCTTCCAGACCCGACTCCCGACCATCTTGTTTCTCCTCGCGCTCTCTCTGTCGGTCTGTTGTCAACGCCTCCGATCGTCGATCCCTAGATTCTAGACTCTGGCGCCACTGATCACTTCTCTCCACACTCCACTGCTCTCCTCCATCCTCAGCCCTACTCCGGCTCCAATGAAGCTGTAACCGCCGACGGTATGTCAGCTAAGATTCTTCATATTGGTCTGCTGTCATTCCTTCTTCCAGTCGTCCCCTTCATTTATCCACTGTCTGTCATACTCCTCAATTCTCTTACAATCTGCTTAGTGTTAGTAATCTTTGTCTTGAGAATTCGGTTTATGTTGAATTTCATGCTCACTGTTTTTTTGTCAAGGATTGTGTCTCCCATCAAACTCTCCTTCGGGGCTTCCTCCATGATGGCCTCTACCAGCTTCAACCCACTGTTCGCTCTCTGTCCGCCAGCGTGCCACCTTCAGCGTCCTCCTTGTCTCAGCTTTGGCATTTTAGATTAGGACATTCGGCTATGCCTATTTTGAAACGTGTATTAAACTCGTGTAATGTTCATTTTGTAAAAGATGAAATGTCAAAATTTTGTACTTCTTGCCAAATGAGTAAAACTCATCATTTGTCTTTTTCGATTTCTGACTCTCATGCACGTTCTCCGTTTGATCTTGTGCATACTAATATTTGGGGACCGTCCCCTATTCTCTCTGTCACTGGTGCACGTTATTTCTTGTTATTTGTTGATGATTGCACTCGGTATACATGGTTCTTTCCGTTAAAATTAAAAAGTGACATCTCCACCATTTTTGTGCAATTTCACCGCTTTGTTCACACTCAATTTGGCTGTCTTATTAAAGACTGTTCAATCCGACTGGGGAGGGGAGTTTCAATATCTCTC
Organism: Begonia masoniana; assembly: GCA_022432975.1. NCBI lineage: Eukaryota > Viridiplantae > Streptophyta > Magnoliopsida > Cucurbitales > Begoniaceae > Begonia > Begonia masoniana. Next base: position 9,944,247 of record CM039512.1, on the reverse strand, counting down.
CCATCTCTTTAAGTCTCTAAGTGTCCATCATCGTGTCTCGTGTCCTTATACTGCCAATCAAAATGGTCGAGTAGAACGTAAGAACTGTCATGTTGTCGAAACCGGTCTTGCTCTGTTCTTCCATTCCTCAGTCCCACATCACTTCTGGCCTTACGCCTTTGCTGGCCTCATCAATCTGTTACCGACCTCAATTCTTAAAGATAAATCTCCTTTCGAGTACCTGTTTCATTCTGTTCCAGATTACTCCTCTCTACGTGTTTTCGGCTGCCTTTGCTTTCCTTTTCTTCGCCCATTTAATCAACATAAATTGCAGCCTCGTTCGCTTCCGTACGTCTTCTTAGGACCCAGTTCCCATCATAAAGGCTATCTATGTCTCGATCCTAAATCACTTTGTTTGTATATTTCTCATCATCTTAACTTTGATGAGTCGACTTACCCTTTTGCCTCCTTGACCACCCCTCCTAGTCCCAAATCTCCTTACTCCTTACCCTTTGTCCTCAGTCCCATACCTTCTTTTCCCACTACACCCACCAGCCCCATAGCTCTACCTACCTTCACCTTACCATCTTCCCCCCAACCCGAACCGCCCCCACCTCCCTCTTCCCCTATACCACTCCCTCCCTACCTTACCTGCCTGCCCTCCTATCCCCACCCCCAATCCTAATCCCCCTCTTTCTAATACCCATCCTATGCGAACCCGATCCAAAGCAGGTATTTTCAAGCCTAAAGCCCTTTTCGTCCAATCCTCCATCGATCCCAAAACTTTTCACCAAGCTTCCAAACATCCACAGTGGTTAGCTGCTATGCAAGAGGAAATAGCCGCCCTTCGTGACGCCCATACTTGGACCCTCGTTCCTCCTCCACCAGGGGTTAAAATCATTGGCTGTAAGTGGGTTTTCAAAACCAAGCTCAACTCTGATGGCTCACTAAACAGGTATAAAGCTCGCCTAGTAGCCAAAGGCTACGATCAGACGGAGGGCATAGATTATGAGGAGACCTTTAGCCCCGTTGTCAAACCCACGTCTGTTCGTACCACTCTCTCTTTAGCCATCTCATCTGGCTGGAGCATTCAGCAACTCGATGTAAGTAATGCGTTTCTACATGGCGACCTATCTGAAACGATTTTTATGCAGCAACCTCCCGGCTTCATCAGCTCCTCTTCGTCTGCTATTTGTCTACTACACAATGCTCTCTATGGCTTCAAACAATCTCTCAGGGCCTGGTATACTAAATTATACACAGCTTTATTGGATTGGGGTTTCTCAGCGTCCAAGTCAGATTCGTCACTTCTTATTCGTCGTCGCCCTTCCTCGATTATTATTATGCTCGTACATGTTGATGACATCATCGTGACTGGTAACTCTGCTCCTGTACTCAATCAACTTCTTGTCTACTTGCACTCAAAATTTAAGGTGCGGGATCTTGGCCCGTTATCGTTCTTTCTTGGGATTTCATTCACTCACACATCTTCTCGTATGAGTCTCTCGCAGTCCAAATATATTTCAGAGCTTCTGCACGGGGCTAACATGGGCTTCTGTAAACCAATTCCTACTCCAATGGTTTCTGGTCCCATTTTATCTAAACAATCTGGTACTCCTCTTCCTGATGGTTCTCTCTACCGAAGCGTGGTTGGTGCCTTGCAGTACTGCTGTCTCACTAGGCCTGACATCGCTTTTGCCGTTAACAAAGTCTCACAGTTCATGCATTCTCCTTCGGATATTCATTGGCAAGCTGTCAAACGGATTCTTCGCTACCTTCAAGGTACCTCCTCTTTGGGTATCTCCTTTTCGCCGTCTTCATCGTACAATTTGACATGTTTCACAGATGCAGATTGGGCATTCTGCCCCGATGACCGTAAGAGTACCCGCGGATTCTGTATTTTCTTGGGCTCCAACCTTATTTCTTGGTCCTCCACTAAACAAAAGGTTGTTTCAAGATCGAGTACTGAATCCGAATATCGAAGTGTTGCAAACGGTGCCGCAGAAGTGTTATGGATCCAATCTCTTCTAACTGAGTTGGGCATTGTCTCATCCGAGGTCCCTCTTATCCTCTGTGACAATCTGAGTGCAACGTATCTGGCCTCCAACCCCATCTTGCACTCCAAATCCAAACACGTGGAGATCGACTTTCACTTTGTGCGGGAAAAAGTTCTCCAAAAGACTGTCTGTAAAATTCACTCCATCCAATACTCAACTTGCAGACGCTCTCACAAAGCCTCTTCCACCATCGTCTTTTTCGACATTCTTGTTAAAGATCTTTGGCCTTCGGCCTTGCTCTTGAGGGGGGATGTTAAAGTATATGTGTACAGTGTTCGGTTTAGTTTGTTTTCAACTATTAGTTAGCACATTGCTCAATGCTTATCATTACTCCTACTGTATATCCTGTAAAACTCGGTTTCAAAAGACTGGAAAAATACTAGCAAAGAGATATACAAGTTTTCTTCTTCTCTGTCTTCCTCTTCGACCCTGTTCTTCTTCATCTTACATTCACAAAGCAAAATCCAACTCCTTTCCTCTATCTCTAACTATTCTTTTCTATTCAAATCTCATTTATTCAATTTCTTTTTTCTTATATAAGAAACAACATATAGTGAAAGAAAAAACCAATAGAGAGTAAGAGAACCACCCTCCTCAAGACAGAGAGAGAAACATTTAATTTAAAACAATTTCTCTTCAATTAAATATAACTAAACTAAAAGGATAAATCGTAAAAAAAATCGAAACAATAGTTACACTCAATAATAGTGAAAATAATATTATTCAAAGATCGACAATTGCCTTTGTTCTCAAGAAGAAAAGCATTACAATGAAGTCATGCAACCCAAAAAATATCAAAAGCATCTAATCTAAATATTAGTTTCCGCTTTTTAGACCATTTTTCCTTCTTAAAAAAACATATGTAAAAAAATTCTGAATTGTAGAATACATCTCTACATTTTGATTGAAAAGAGATCAAAAATGTCTTCAATAAGCTCACAATTGGTCATAATGTGAGGGCTAGGTTTTTCATGCACCTTAAAGATGAGACGACAATGTGGAGAGAACTAAATGCATTACTCTTCTAGATTTAATCACCAGTATACAGTTTTTCCTTCACAACAATCAAACGAACACTTGGATTTTGTGATGTGCTAAGGCCCAAGCCTCTAACACAGCAAAGTACACATTTTATTTATTTTAGTAATCTTGTTTATGCTTTATGTTGGTTAAGTTTGGATTTTAAATGTTGTTATTCGTGTATAGAATTATGCTCTAGCCGTGTATAGGTCATTTTTGGGAGGATATTTTGAGGATTTTATTTGAAGTCAAGTCCAAGTTTTGGTGGACTATAAAGCTCTGTTTTGAATATTGAAGAATAAAAATAGAAATTTCTTTCTAATGTCCTCTTGAAATTAACTTCTTGAGGATTGTTTTTCTTAGGGTAATTTACATGGTAAACCCCAAATTATAGGATCATTAACGAAACAACCTTCAACTATTTTTCTTAATAAAATAAACTTTAAACTATCAATAATCTGATAACACAAACCCCACGAGCTCTCGTTCTCCCGTGTATCTTTTTTTTAAAAAGATCTCCCAGGAACGGGAGCCTGTTCCCGAGGAGAATCTCCAAAACATTAGCATTTTTACCATAAAATATACCAAATGATATCAAATTTTTCTGAAATTTACCACATATCTAGCATATCATAGGAATAAATTATGGAAAGTTATGTGATTTTTTAACACTTTCACGATTTATCAAAAACTATGATATGGTAAAAATTTCAAAAAATACAAGATCATTTGGTATATTTTCCGGATAGCCACTAATATTTTGAAGATTCTCTAGTCGAGCGTTCCAGATAAAGTGCTCAGAAACGAGCTCCCGTTCTCGAGCGTTCTGCTCTGGAAAGCTCAAAAACGAGAACTCGTTCTGGAGAACGGGAACTCGTTCTGGAGAACAGGAACCCGTTCCCGAGGAGAATCTCCAAAACATTAGCATTTTTACCATAAAATATACCAAATGATATCAAATTTTTCTGAAATTTACCACATATCTAGCATATCATAGGAATAAATTATGGAAAGTTATGTGATTTTTTAACACTTTCACGATTTATCAAAAAAAATTACATCTTTTTCAAAAAGTAATTCATTAAAATTACTTATGTCATCCACAAATTATGAAACTTTTCATAATGTTTTTCTATGATATGGTAAAAATTTCAAAAAAATACAAGATCATTTGGTATATTTTCCGGATAGCCACTAATATTTTGAAGATTCTCTAGTCGAGCGTTCCAGATAAAGTGCTCAGAAACGAGCTCCCGTTCTCGAGCGTTCTGCTCTGGAAAGCTCAAAAACGAGAACTCGTTCTGGAGAACGGGAACTCGTTCTGGAGAACAGGAACCCGTTCCCGAGGAGAATCTTCAAAATATTAATGGTTATCTAATAAAATATATCAGACGATATCAGATTTTTCTGAAATTTTTACTACATGTCCAGCATATCATAGGAATAAATTATGGAAAGTTATGTGATTTTTTAACACTTTCACGATTTATCAAAAAAATTACATCTTTTTTACAAAATAATTCATTAAAATTACTTATGTCATCCACAAATTATGAAACTTTTCATAATGTTTTTCTATGATATGGTAAAAATTTCAAAAAAATACAAGATCATTTGGTATATTTTCCGGATAGCCACTAATATTTTGAAGATTCTCTAGTCGAGCGTTCCAGATAAAGTGCTCAGAAACGAGTTCTGGAGAACAGGAACCCGTTCCCGAGGAGAATCTTCAAAATATTAATGGTTATCTAATAAAATATATCAGACGATATCAGATTTTTCTGAAATTTTTACTACATGTCCAGCATATCATAGGAATAAATTTTTGAAAATTTCGTAATTTTTTAACACTTTCACTATTTATCATAATTTTTTACATCTTTTTTACAAAATAATTCATTAAAATTACGTATGTCATCCAAAAATTATGAAGCTTTCTAAATAGACTTTAGTTATACTCACAATTGAAGTTGGAAAATGGCTAGTAAAAAGAAGTTAGCATGCATTTATCTAAAAATTATCCCAATTTTTTTTAAAGAATAGTCTATTGTAAAAGTTTCATAATTTTTGGATAAATGCATGTTAGTTTTTTTGTGCTAGTCGTTTTGCAGCTCAAATTAAGAGTATAAGTAGAGTCTATTATGAAAGTTTCATAATGTTTGGATAACATATGTAATTTTAATGAATTATTTTGTAAAAAATACGTAAATAATCATGATAAATCGTGAAAGTGTTAAAAAATCATGAAAATTACCAGAATTTATTCCAATAATATGGTAGACATGATATGATAAAAATTTCAGGAAAATCTGATATCGTTTGATATATTTTCTGAGATAGTCATTAATATTTTGGAGATTCTCATTAAAAACGGGCTCCCGTTCTCCAGAACGTGCTCTCGTTCCCTAGAGTTCATTTTTTCAAAAAGATACACAAGAGAACGAGTGTCCGGTCTCGAAAATGGACTCTCGCTGGGATTTGTTTTGTCAGATTTTTGATAGTTTAAGATTTGTTTCGTTAATGACCTCATAATTTAGGGTTTACCATGTAAATTATCTTTCTTCTTATTATTCAAGGGTGGTGAGCTCGAGCTTGGCATTTGGTGGTAATTTCATCTAACTTTCTCAAGTTATAACCCAAAGTAAGTTTTCAAACTAAAGTCTTTTTCGAACTATCGCCCATTTGTCCGATCACCCACTCCCGAGACACATTTTCTACTTATTTATTTCTAGACTTCCACCCTAACCGCGGTACCCCACATCCGAAAGTCTTATGCAACCCGATCATCTCCTTTCCGCACACACAGCCCTCACCAGTGCCCACCATCTCGTTTTCAAGTAATTTGATATCACAATCCCAAATTTTTATATCATTTTGGTTGGAACTTCTTTTTTCTCCAAACAAAGTCAAAAATGGAGAAATCCCTACAAGCATAAATAAGCTGAGAGAAGAATGATCTAGAAAAAAAAGTTTGATGAAGGATCATAAAGTCATTTTGGTGTTGACAATACTCGTTCTTAACAAGAAAGAAGAGATACCCACATGAACATTGGAACTTGACTAACACTAGGATATTCATCTCTCTTCGAAAGGTGAGATACCAAGGATTGTGAGCTTCATTAAGCAATAGCTTAATTTTTATAGCGAGATAGATGATAGATGCTTAGAAAAATAGCAAAAAAAAAAAAGCATACCCAATCCACCTATCTTCCCAGAATGGAACAAGACTCTAATTCCCCACCTTGAAAGAAATGTAGTCATGAAAAGATAAAAAATAGAAAAAAAAAATATGCTTCCAATGATTGTGAAATGAGACGCAACCACAAGAAATCAGCCTCTAACTTGAAATGCCACACATTTTGACAAACAAAGCTTTGTTTTTGATCTGAAAGTTACCAATCCTAAGAGCTCCTTTCAATTTAGGATTGACAAGGTCATTTTATTGGACAATGGGTATACTCAAAGCATTTCATTACTTATGTATCAATGTTCGAACAAAAATACTAGTATGCATCAAAAATCCCAAGTTAGCAGACAGTGCGCTACAGTTGCTGGCGAACTTGCTTTGGGAAAAAATGTATTAATAGCTTATATGTCAAAGGAAGGTTACAATTCTGAGGAGTTGCTTTAATGATAGTCGTTACGTTTTCTCTTTCACTCGTTGTATGGGGAAGAAGTGGGCGTATTCACTTTACCATTGAAACAGTGGTTAGTATTTCCTTGTCACTAACCATTTTATTCAGCATCTTAGTCACCTTCCTCCAGAGTTCGAAGAGAGAGAGCTAGCAAGTTAGATTGTTATCAAGCACGGCATGAATCAAAATAAGTCTTCTACCTCTAGAAAAACAACTTTTTTTCCAGCCATTTAAGTGTTTCATATCTTTCTGTGTAATATTGTTTCATAACTATTTGAAGATTAAACTATCATTTAATTTATAGGAGGTTTATCAACAGTTTCCTAATGGCCCTTGCAAAAGGGGCAATATTTGGTGATAATCTTCTTATTTTTCTTCCAATTCTCAAAGTGCATGAATGTGACTCCAAAAGCCACTTGAAATTTTGAAAAAGCCCCAACTATATCTCTCAACCAAACTAACTAAATCTCTCAACCAAACTCATATTGGATTGATAAGTAGTTTCCTCATGATGCCTTTGTGATAAAGACATTATGGGATTTCTCTTTTGTATTTGATTGCATGTACAAATTTCATGTTTACAAAGATTCAAGAAAACACTACATTTTAGCAGGAATCTCGTTCTTTCAAAGTAAGATCAAAGAAGTGAATGTTAATGGAAGGAGATGAGGTCAGATTAAAAAAAAATGCAGGGAAGATAGCGAGAGAGGAAAGAACCCATTATGAGCTTAAGTGATTACCCTTCACAAAGAAAATGAAGAGGCACGTTTTAAAAGTTTTTATAGCTCAATTAGATTCAAAAGAATAAATAACCCTTATAGAGCAAGATTCCAAAGATAGACCCGTTCATAGTCCAATCTATGCAATATAGGCATTTAAAATAATTTTTTAAAAAAAAAACAGAGAGATACCATCAATCTACCTATACTTTTAATGACACTGTCCCACTAAGCTCGTACAATTTCATTTCTTCACCACAATGCTCCCAAAAGAGTATTTTTATCATTTTATCAAACATCTTTGCAACTTTTCTAGATATTTTGGAAAGAGATAGGTAATATGAAAGAAAGATCAAGAATTGCATGACTAAAAGTAACCAACTTTATGTCTGGGGAGATGAGGAACCAAGAAAGTCCCTTATAAAAAGGGAATCTGAGAAGCTCAAAAAACTTCACGATTATACCAAAAAAATCCAAAAAATCTCATATTTCCTAAAATATGTATGGTTGTGTCTTGTGAAGAATAATGGAATGGATCCAGCCACATTAGACAAGAGTAAAACTGAATAAAATTATAGGTGCTACTATTTATTGTATCAGATATTCAGTTCACATGCACCAAGACTTTTATAAATATGCAACTCAGAAGAACAACATAATAAATAACATAGAAATGAAAAATACCAAGCAGTCGCATGATGGGACTTTGTGTATTGGGTAGAAATGATGGAAAAAGTCTTTAAATAGCATCTTGAAGTAAATATGGGAATAAACCATGCAAAATGCATTATGCAACAAAGTGATAAACCTCTTGTACTTACATATTCTAGAAGGCGAAAGGAGTAGAAAGGAAGTGTATGAAATAGTTGTAGTAGTTGCGTACTGTTGAACATTAACTGAATTTAGCAATTATTCAGCTAAGTCAGTTGTTAGGGTTAATAAGTAGGGGACGAAAGGGAAGGGAAGGTTATTGGGGATTTTCTGTAAAGTGTGGAGAGAGAGGGACTCTCGAATAACCCTTCTCGGTGTGTGTAGTGTGGCAGATAGCTAGACTACTGTTGTACTATATTGTTGAATCTTTGAAGAAATCTTACAAAAGGCATTGTGAGTGGTTGAGAACATATCACAAAGATGAACTCAGAGTAAATATAGACGATCTTATTTAGAAAAAATGTAAATACAGACCAGAAAAAAATTTCAAAGATAATTTTTACCAAAATTTTCCGGATTTCTGTTATGTAGCAAGTTGCGACAGTGAAAGAGTTGCTTTGCCCGCAGAAGAGGTTGTCCAGGGTACTTAAGGTAAATTCCAAACCTAGAATCAACGAGTACAGAATAATTTAAGAACTTGAAGAAAATTGAAAGCATAATTTCTTTTTACATTTCCAGCTGCCTCTCCATATATTCATACAGATTTTTTTTGTCATCTAAAAATAAAAATGTGAATACCTAAATACATGATGTTTAAAAGGCTACTTACTTTTGAATTAAGTGCTCGACATAGATTGTGGGGCCAGAGTTTGTGTATGGACTGTATCCGTTCTTTCCATAATCAATATCAGCAATAAAATAGAATACCTTCTTGTGTGGTGCATATACTAAACTATTCTTAACATCACTTATACTTCTACAACCATCAGCAAGTTGCAACTGAGTCCTAGAAGGAAGTCTTTCTCTGTTCCAACTATCCATTCGATCACTAAAAACTGGGGACGATAAACATCGTCTAATAATTTCCCAATCTATCAATTCTGAGCAGCTTTTCTCACTAAAAATCATTGGAAGCAATAAATAAAAGGTTGATGAGCTAGATTCTGATGCGCTCTTCTGTCCCAAGGGAACAAATTGATGAACGAATTCTGATCTGTCAAGGATGATCTTGAGGAACATTTCTTGAAATTTTTCTGCTAACTTAATCTGCTTAAGTGGAAATCATAGGGTTACAAAAAATGATAGTAACTAAATATGAGCAATTTTGAAAGGGAATATATCTACCTCATCCTTGTTAAGTTTCACAGGTCCTAAAGTTTTTAACTTTACCATCACAGATCTGCCACGGGAAAGATGGAGATCAACTTCCATTGCCTCAGCCTCCTTGGGGAGTGGTGTTTTAACAAATAAACCAAATTCTTTATAGATCCTGTCGTTAGGGTCAGGACTCAATTTTATAAGGTAAACATTGAGTGAAACATTATTTGAATCAGTCCAGGCATCTTTTAGAGCTCCAGGAACTATCATCTCATAAATTTCTTCTCTTGAATCACATCTTTGATTACTGATAAAACCAAAATCATCATCTGTCAACAAACAAACTATTGATCATAGTTCATTCATCATAGCTGAAAAAAAAATGCTGGGTTTTGCTGAAGTCCAAACCTTCACAGCTATCAGGATCGGCAGATGCCAGATCCAGTTCTTCTGCATTGGCGTCATCTGTTATAGGCAACAGAAAGTCATTCACTGCACCGAGTTTATGCAATTCTTGAATTGCTTTTAGACAAGCATCTTTCTTGGCAGCTTCTTTTGAAGATTGTGGTGTACTGCTAACTTGATGCATTGGAGCATTAGAGGGTAAAATGATATGGCAAACAGTTCCCCCCAAGTCATCAAAAAAGAAAAACTTTGGTTTGGGCTCAAAGTACCTGCAATTTACACATTAGTGTTGTTTTTAAAACTAAAACTTATTACGTTCGATGTGATCAGGTGATTTTTAAAGAGGCCTTACTCATCATGCGGAAGTTTTGAGCAATATTGGTGCAGCAATGAGACGCTGTACCCAGAAGTGATTAAGGAGCCGGATGACTCAACTTTATAGATGCTTTCTTCACTACCAGTAAATGTTTCACTGGATGTTCGCGAAGAAACTTCCTTATCTATTCGATCTTCATCCACACGGAAGTTTTTTATCAAATCAAGCTCCCTTTGATTGCCGCTGAAATGTAAATAGAAAACTACAATCATTTTAAATGAAGTTGTGAATTGAAGACCAGTGAAACTTAATTGTAAGATTAGGATATACCTATCAACCAGAAACGCATATTCAGACTCAGGCATTCGTGCCCGGCCTCTAGATTGTATAAAGCTAGCTACAGTTTCGGGCATATCAAATCGTATGACTAGACAACATGTCTGAATATCTAGTCCTTCTTCACCAACTCTAGTAGCAACCAAGAGATTTAACTACAATATAGAAGAAATAAAGAAATTAAAATAGATTTCAGCGAGTATGTAACTAATCAGCTGCATAAATCCAGTAAAAGAATATTAGTCAAGACAAAAAATTGGTGACAAAGCCTCATAGTTCGCCCATTATAGAAGGCACTGTAGACATTTTTAGTCAATTATAAAGAACATATAACAATATAATGTGAAAAGGAAGATAACAAAGTTACAAAATTAGCTATCTGGCTATCTGGTTTCATTTCAATGTTATTCTCTTCAACAATAAAAAGGCAACTACAAATCTTTAAGACAATATTAATATCATTATTGCTAAATGTACCTATTGTTCAGAGTTTTTTATAATTTATTCATTTATATTAGTTCTCTTTAATTGAAGAGAAATTATTTTAATTTGAATGTTTTTTTTAAAGAAAAGTTTTTCCTTTCTTTTCTTTATCTTCTTTTTTTCAATGTAATAAAAAATAATAATAATTACAAATTTAGCTGCGTAATTACAAGTAATTAGGTTCATTTTATAATTGCATACCTTAGGATCCGTCTCTATCAATTGAATATAAAATGGGAATGTAAACAAATTGCTCAACTTGACTTCTCTTTCTAGTTTTTTTCCTTAATTTACATATTTTCTAATTACAAAGACTGCCAAGTAAGGTATCAAACGTACTTGAATAATTATTGAATTGTTTCTCTCAGATATTTTATTTATCTATCTCTCTTCTCTTCTATCTTCTTATCTCATACATGTTAGTCAGTCCTATATCATGCCATAGTATAAAACTCGAATATATTTTGTTCTTTTATTTTCTTTGATAAGAAACAAAATTTGAACCTCTCCGGATCGAAACTTTTCAATGATTGCATTCATGGTCTTCCTTGACATACTCTTCACCCCGGCATGGACTCCGATAAGAAAATGGCATTTCCAATACACCAGAGACTTAAGATTCTGAAGGATGAATGACAAAGATCTTGCAATCACAATTCTATTTACAAAAATTATACATTTCATATTTGGTCGAAACCTGAGAAGAAAAAAGTAGTTAGTTTGAGAACTGAGTAGATTTATCCATAAAAACAAAATTAATGACAAAATAAACATAAGATAAACAAAAAAAAAAAAAAAAAAGCTCAAAAACAAAACTTGCACTCTGGTTTGTTAAATGTAAGACACTTTGATTAGGCAGGCCTACATGCGGCAAGCCTGGAAAAAAAAAACAAAAATTGAGCTTGGAGAACCCTAGGCAGAGCCATCTCAGAGCCAGCTAGCTTGCTTTCACGACTCACAACTCAGACATAATATTTAAGAAGTCCCTTTTCTCCTCCCTAATTTTAATGTATACTTTTGGAGTACTGCAGAAATTTTACATTAAACTATCACTTATTTCAAGAATCTCAGATCTTTTATTTGCATTAACCTTTAATTAACTATTATCTAATATTTTGTAAACAATTTCAGCACTTTAACAAATAACAAAAAAAATCAAGAATGTGATAGGCCTCCCATCCGTTGTGTTAGGACAATTAAAAAAAAGAAGCAAAGAATGCTCAAACACTAACCTTGTTAAATGTAAGACACTTTGATTAGGCAGGCCTACATGCGGCAAGCCTGGAAAAAAAAAACAAAAAAAAAAAAAAAAAAAAAAAAAAAAAAAAAAGCTCAAAACAAACTTGCACTCTGGTTTGTTAAATGTAAGACACTTTGATTAGGCAGGCCTACATGCGGCAAGCCTGGAAAAAAAAAACAAAAATTGAGCTTGGAGAACCCTAGGCAGAGCCATCTCAGAGCCAGCTAGCTTGCTTTCACGACTCACAACTCAGACATAATATTTAAGAAGTCCCTTTTCTCCTCCCTAATTTTAATGTATACTTTTGGAGTACTGCAGAAATTTTACATTAAACTATCACTTATTTCAAGAATCTCAGATCTTTTATTTGCATTAACCTTTAATTAACTATTATCTAATATTTTGTAAACAATTTCAGCACTTTAACAAATAACAAAAAAAAAAAAAAAAAAAAAAAAAAAAAAAAGCTCAAAACAAACTTGCACTCTGGTTTGATCAAGAATGTGATAGGCCTCCCATCCGTTGTGTTAGGACAATTAAAAAAAAGAAGCAAAGAATGCTCAAACACTAACCTGAAAGTAGTTAAAATTCCAACAAGGCGTAAAAGCTTTTTTGAAAAGAACGGCTCCTTAAATATGTCAACACAAGATAGATCTGTTGAAATGATCATTGAATAAAGATCACTTGGAGCAAAACAATCATTAGATAACAGAATTTGGAGTTCGAAAATCATTTCAGCAAAATTGAGTACCTCTTCCACACTCAGAAGCGAAGAGTTGAGCAGCTTGTGCTAAATATTTATCACATAAAGTGACGTCATTCTGGTTTTCTTCAGCCTCGATTAATTCACTCCACTCCGAGCGATCACCACTCAATAGAATTTGACTTGCCTAAGAGGATGCGGGATGTCACACAAAACTAGTTTAATAAAGTACCTCATTCGTTCAAAAACTCAGGCATAAAGCCAAAAAAGACAGGTGGCTAAGTGGATAACTGATTAAGAAAGAGCCAACATTTGCAGGTTTGGAGCTACTTGATTACAAAGTATAGTAAAACCAAAATAAAGAATTCAAGTAAGTGCATCAGTCAAGAATACAACAATAGACAATATAATCTTACTTGTAATGCTCCCCAGAGACCAAGACTTCCGATACAAAGTTTGATATTATCGTGTACTCTACATAATAGCTTTTTTGTGCTCAAAAGAGTTTGGTGAGCAGCCGCCTCTCCACCAAGCATTGATATGCACTGCTCTTGTAAGAATTACCTAGCAAACCATTATAACTGGAAAATATAATCGACCAAGATAATATGAAAAGTTACCTGCCGTTTTATGTCTTCAAGTTTATGACAACAAGTCATAAAAGAGCTAGATAAATTATTTTCAACAGGACCGTAATGATAAACTTTCACAAGAGGAGAAGACACAAAGGCTTCCAGATCATCTCTATCTTCAACAGTGTAAACCTACGTAATAAGAACAAAACTTTATATGTGGGAACACCAAATCCATTAAGGCTGCATAAAAGTAACATGTTTTCTTAAATCGTGATACTAGCGAAGAAGAAATGATAAATGACCATAATATTTCTCAGGCTAATAGTTCCAACAACCTACCTTTGCATCAAGTAAACTCTCCAAACTATTAATGCTTTTTGATAAGCTTCCCTCATCAGAAGCAACTGAATAGGAAAAACAAACTATCATAAAGCTGCAAACTACAAAACTCTATAGCTGATAACACAGCAAAGTAGCGTTTGCAACCAAGGTGAAGTAATAATACCCAATTGTTTTGGAAGCATGAATATCACCCTCAAAGATTAGATGGAACAAGTTAAGTTGTAAAATAAGCTTCAAGAAGGTAAAGATAATGCAGACTCTTTCAAACTACCAAATTCCAACTCAATTTTTGCAATTTTTTCAAAAAAAGACCAACAATCAGTTTATTGTACTTGAAAGATAGTAATTGACAAACAATTCAATAAACCAAATTTGAAAAATTGAATAAATCAACTTCAAATTACAATTTTTTTCCAAGGGTAACACTATGTTTACCCTTTATTCTTAACTTTTAATTTTTACCTCTTGACGTATATTCATTAATTGGTACAATTAATTAATTATTTTAATTATTTGTAATTTATAAAATTAATTGCATTAATTAATGAGTTTCACGTCATAAAGTAAGAATTAGAAGGCAATTGTAGCATTACTTTTTTTTCAATCCACTAATTGTACAATTCACTTTTTTTTAATAGAAAATGAAACTATATTGAATAAAAATAAAATAAAAAAGGAGGATAGTGCTCCTCTAATTTGCAATTCACAGAACATACGAATGGGGGATGGATAATAAATAGTAATAGGTAGCATTAATGCAATACTATTTGAAAAAGTACCACAAGAAAACGTGTTGCTAAAAGAAATAATATAAAACAACTAGTAACGGATTTCCATATAAAGAAGCATAATTGTAGGAACATCAACTATTGAAAAACAGAGTATGCTTACATATCTGATCAAATGCCGGAGGATGAATTACCTTTGCCTATAACTGGAGAAGCAGTCATGCCAAATACTCGGGGGAGTTTTGTGACATTGGTTACGTAGAAAACCTAAACAATTCCATGATAATCTATGTAAAGTAACTTATTGAGAGGAAATATCAAAACTTACAACTAAAAAGCTTTTCACCTTCATAATTTGTGAGTAAGGATGATTGCTATTGACTTGAGCATGATGGCATTCATCAAATATCAGCAGTGCAATGAACTCCATTTTGATAAAACAGTGATGTAAGTTACGGAGTAATATTTGAGGTGTCATAACAAGAACCTACATTTGACAATTAGTGAAAAGAGATAGACGAGATGAAGAGATATATTTTTTCAATTGATAATGAAATATGTAAGAAAAACAAAAGAATATGTAAAAGAAAGTGAGCTAAAAAAAATCCAAAATTTGGGGACTACTATGAAAACTTTTGAATTACTATCTGGTTTCTTTTTAAACTTTAATAAAAGTAATATCGTGGTAATCAATGTTGATAGTAGGAACAATACCTCGCTGGGAAATGGCTCTAGAGATTCTTTTTAGAGACTAATTTCTAATGGGATACAGAGATCAAGTGAATGTGGTTGTATGACTTTTGGTTAGGCTACTAATATTGCTAATCATGTTTCATTTTGCAATTTTTGAAAGTATATTTCTTTTTTTTTTCATCTTTTCAGGAATTCATTGCTTTTCAAGATGGAAAACGAAGCCTCAATTTGATTTCACTATCACTAAATGATCTTATAGTTTTAAGTTTTTAAGATTTATTAGTTTAGGTTAGTTCTCTATAATTAATTGAATGGATTATTGTAAACTAAGTGTCTCAATGTGCTTCAGTTCTTTCTGGAATCAGTTCATCTCTACTCTTTTTTTGTCATTTTTTCTTATTAATTACACATCGTTTCTTATTAAAAAAAAAAAAAAGCTACACCAAATAAATTCAACATATAAGAAGATTAACATCTAGTTTGTCTTTGTCAAAAAAAATAATCGTAGACAAGACAGTGTCCTTTTTGGCCGATTCCCTCATTCCATCATCAACCTTCTCAGCATATTCAACATAACTCAACAAATCCGAAGTCAGCATCCTCACACCCATACCCAAAGTGAATGGAAGGTGAATAGATATACTACTTTTCATAAGCTCAAGATGATCAAAAAATATATTAACAGTTTTTTTTCTATCTATTCGTAAAGCATATTAATATTGAGCAAATTGATAGTTTAGTTATGATGAAAACGGATCAGCTTTTTTTGCAAGAGAATAAATCAATTAGTAAACCTATAAGGATGCAAATATTTGCCACTTAGAAATGGCCACAAAGAATGAAAGTGTGAGAATCTTAGATAATTGATTTCTATATTATTAACTGACCCAATTATAATAATGCAAATAAACTTCTAACACAATCCTAGAATATTTAATCAACCAAATATTACACAGCTTTCCGAATTAACAAAACTTTCATAATTAATAAAGGTAGTCATTGTATGAAAAAATATTTTCCAATGGAAGTTCAGTATTACTATAAAATCATCAAAAGAAAGATAAAGAATAAAATTCAATAACTTAAAATCAATTAAAAAAATAAATTACCTCATATTTTTTTATTTCTTCCTCCCAATCATGAAGACTCTTAAGTCGCTTGGAATTACCACAGTAGACCCCAGTCTTGAAATTAGTAGAATTTTCTATCACCCCGGCTTGCTATAAATTAATAAAGACTAATCAAGCACTATAGTAAGTGAAAAGATATTTGGCATATACTTGACCTTGGTTTGTAATTTCATCTTTTATCCTTGTAATGAGCTTGATTAACTATGGCAAATAGAATTCACATAAACCACCACATAGGATTCTAATTTTACTCAAGCAATGCAAGGATTTTCATGCAAAATAATTCTCCACTCTTCTCTTTCACCTGCTGAACTAGAGCAACTGTTGGAGCAAGAAAGACGCATATATTCCTCTGGGGCTTCCTTATCAAGTGACCCATTGCATGAATCAGTAACACAGCAATGTGGGTCTTCCCACAACCTGTCCCCAAGTACACAATTATATTCTCCTCCAAAGCTTTATTGCACAGCTCCAGCTGAAACCTTCATTATTGAGTAGATGGAACTCTTAATAGAAAGAAGAAAATAGATGATAGAAAACAAAAATTTTAACCTCAACAGAGAGAGAGACAGAGTATCACTAATGTGATTGGCTAACGCGATCAACTCAGAGAAATGAAGGGAACAATAAATAGTGAAAAGACGAAATGGGTAAGTTATAGCACGTTAGTTAGTTGAAATGTGTCTGGGTTTTGACTAAGAAGATTAAAATTTTCGAGAATAGACGATAATCTAGAACACTTAAATGTAACAAAAATAAGATTTTGCATTTCATCCCGCCATTTTTACAATATTAAACGCAGACATCAACATAGTTGGAGAGTTCAGCATAACTAAAACAGACAAAATGAGCAAAAAATACAACAAAAAAGAAGGTCCAAGAAAACGCACTTTCTTGCTATCTTTCGGGGATCTTTCTCCGGCATTCTCCCATCGGGATCGGAATCTCCTTTATCATCAACCGAAGGGACATTCCTAAACCCATCGACAACTGCCGAAGTAATAGCTGGCAATGTCGATCCACCAAAGTTCATCGTACTCGATTTTCCGTTGGGCATTAGACCAGAGTGAAAAGACAAAAATCACGCAGCTAAGAAAACCGGAAAGTATTTTCCTCGAATGTTTCAGCCTTGATCGCCACTTCCACACTCTTTCTCCGCAACTAAGACGTGTAGATTAAGCAAAAGTAGAAATCGTGAGAAAGAGGAAATATGGATACTGAAAAATTATGGAGAGGATTGAAAAAGGGGAGACGGTCGAAGGGTAAGTGAGCAAGGAGTGGCTTGTATAGGGACGATTAGAAGAAGTTGGAATCTTCCTCGAAAGAGGAAGACCAAGAACGAGACTTCTCTCCGAAGTCTTGTTCCTACTTCAGAGGCAAGTCTTCTTGCTAAAACCAAACCAAACTGAAAATCTGGTTCAGTTCGGTTTCAATCACCATAAAACCAATTTTGGAACCGAACTGATTTTGGTTCGGTTCTCAATTCCTTCTTTCAAAAATCGATCAAAATCGAACCGAATCAAATTTATAGTATTAATATAATTTTTTAAATTTTTATATTGAAAATTATAAATCATATAACTAAATTTGTCAAAATCGACTCGAGTTTAAACCGGACAAAACCGAAATAAAACCAAAAAATGAAGGACCGAAACGTAAAAAACTGGTCTGGCTCGAGTTCAGTTCCGAAGCTGATCAGTTTGGTCTGGATTTCAAAAATTTTGAAACCAAACGGATAGGTTCGGTTTCAATTGGGGTGGAACCGAACCGCAATTTTACATTTACATAGGAGGTAAAAATAAAAAATAAAAATAAAGGTTAAACAAAAATGAAATAAAGGTCGCGATAGTTTTTTTTTCTCAATTTTTTGTTTTTCATTTTTTTAATGGATTATTCTCCTGTGCTTTTATTTTATTTTTTTATATTCTTATGGTTTTTTATTTTATTTTGATTATTTGTATTACATTTTTAACACATATAAAGCTTAAACTTAATCCAAATCTTTTTCTCCATGCTGATGCTTTTGTTTGATTTATATTCTTAGTCTCCTTGGCTGCTCAAATTATAATACATAGACTCTAGCTTTTTATTTTATTGTCATTTCATTTGCTCTAGTTTCACCAATAACATGTAAAACACAAAAACTATATAATAATCATGTTCTAAAAAAAATCCAACCGATTCTCATTTTAACGAGACAAAATAAAGGGAAGTATGTAGTTAACGAAATTTCGATGAAATTTTTGTTCAACCCACACGTATGCGTATTGTACTAAACTATCAAGTTGGATTTGTGTAACCAGGATCAGACCGTGTGGTCTCTCCTGCACTCCCGGATCGGGTCCCGCCACGTGGCTTCAGCCTAACGGCACCATGTGTACTCATAATCTTCTTCCCCATGGTTGAGGAGTTTTAGTCCTCCCCCACACACTCGAACTCAAGACCTCCAGACTACAAGTGTGAGTACCACTTGAGTTAGTAGCTCATTAGCAATGTTTTCGAGTTTTTATTTATGTGCGAATCTCATTTCTTATTTGGTTTTTAGTTTTTTGTATTTTTTATTTTTGAGCAATTTTGTATTCATCCTCTAATTATATATCATTATCTCACTTTTCTTACTATGTGCTTAAATATCATCTATTAGTTTGTGTAATTATTAGAATAAATTATAAATAGTAAAAATAAGATATTAATTGTTCTAATTAATGACCGTGATGGAAAATATAAAATTAGAGGGTAAAATTGACATTACTCTTATTTTTACTTTTTATAGAGACACATGGGAGAAAAAAAAAAAGTCAAAACAAAAATCCAAAGTCTACTCATGTAATGAAGTCCTGTGAGTCTTCGTTCTCTTCAATCTTCATTTTATAAATATTTTATTTATTTATTTTATTTTTTTCTTTTCTTTTCATGGTTTGAAGTAGTTTATGAGATTCCTAGGGAAAAATGCAAAAAAAGGAATAACGTTTGGAAAATAGGCACAGAATGGACAAAGGTTTGGTTTTAGGCAAAACAGGGAAAGTAGTTTGAGAAATAGGCAAAAAAAGTAAAATCGGGCGTTTTTTTGTTTCTGTCACGGCGAGAGGCCGGCTGGTCCGTTAAAAAATAAATGAGAGGCCGATTTGTCCATTAGACCAGCCGGCCTCTCTCTTTTTTTATTTAAAAAAATAATATTTTTATTAAAAAAAATAAAAGTGAGGCCGACTGGTCCGACGACAAGCCGGCCTCTCTCTTTTTTTATTTAAAAAATTAATTTTTTATTAAAAAATAAAAGAGAGGCCGGACCAGCCGGCCTCTCTCTTTTATTTTAAATTTTTTTATTTAAAATGTTAATTTTTTTTTTAAATAAAAGAGAGGCCGGCTGGTCCGAGGACCAGCCGGCCTCTCATATTTTTTTTATTAAAAAGTAAGGAGAGACCAGCCGGCCTCTCCTCTTTTTTGATTAAAAAAAAATTCTTTTTTATTAAAAAAATTATGTTTTGTTTTTTATTAAAACATAAAATCTTTTTTTTATTAAAAAAAGTAAGGAGAGGCCGGATGGTCCGGCCTCTCCTATTTTTTTATTAAAAAAAGTAAGGGAGATTTGATTAAAAAAAATTCTTTTTTTATTAAAAAAATTATGTTTTGTTTTTATTAAAACATAAAATTTTTTTTTTATTAAAAAAAGTAAAGAGAGGCCGGATAAGACCAGCCGGCCTCTCCTATTTTTTTATTAAAAAAGGTAAAGGAGATTTGATTTACTAGTACGTAAAAATAATAAATAATTACAATCCTCTCATTGCATGATAATTAATAAATAATTACATTCATAATTAATCAATAATTACAATCATAATTAATAAACCATAATTTATATTTTCAACTAACTAATACAACTAATTACAATCATAATTAATAAACCATAATACAATCATAATTAATAAACCATAATTTATATTTTCAACTAACTAATACAACTAATTACCATCATAATTAATAAACCATAATACAATCATAATTAATAAACCATAATTTAGATTTTCAACTAACTAATACAACTGTGAGAATCGACGAAACTCTTTATTTCATAAGTTTGCTCGTTTTCCATCCGTGTCGCATGTAGTCGCCATCCACAACCTTCTATACATTTAGCCGTCAGTCTTCGTTTATCCCATTGATGAAATTTGATGTCATACCCATTTTGTAACGAATATTCACATATTTCATTTTTAATTTCTTGTATACAATTATATTTTTTTCCCACATAAAAATTCATTGATACAAAATTTTACCTTCGGGTGAGGAGGGTGGATCGTTCGGGAGGGAGGAGGAGAAATATAATATTCGATGTGTGTTTGAAGTTGCATTTGAGCAATTTTTATAGGGTAAGAGTGGCCGGCTGGTTTTCGGACCAGCCGGCCTCTACTTTATATTTTAATAAAAAACAAAACACAATTTTTTTTAATAATAAAAAAAAAATTTAATAAAAAAAGAGGAGCCGGCTGGTCTTCGGACCAGCCGGCCTCTCCTTTACTTTTTTTAATAAAAAAAAGATTTTATGTTTTAATAAAAAACAAAACAGAATTTTATTAATAAAAAAAGAATTTTTTTTTATCAAAAAAGAATTTGAGAGGCCGGCTAGTCTTCGGACCAGCCGGCCTCTCCTTTACTTTTTTTAATAAAAAAATAGGAGAGGCCGGCTGGTCTTCGGACCAGCCGGCCTCTCCTTACTTTTTTAATAAAAAAAATATGAGAGGTCGGCTGGTCCTCGGACCAGCCGGCCTCTCTTTTATTTTAAAAAAAAAAATTAACATTTTAAATAAAAAAAAGAGAGAGGCCAGTTGGTCCTCGGACCAGCAGGCCTCTCTTTTATTTTTTAAGAAAAAATTAAATTTTTAAATAAAAAAAAAGAGAGGCCGGTTGGTCGTCGGACCAGCCGGCCTCTCTTTTATTTTTTTTAATAAAAATATTATTTTTTTAAATAAAAAAAGAGAGAGGCCGCTGGTCTGATGGACCAGCCGGCCTCTCCTTTATTTTTAATAAAAAAATGAGAGGCCGGCTGGTCCGCTCTCGCCGTGACAAAAACAAAAAAACGCCCGATTTTTCTTTTTTTGCCTATTTTTCAAACTACTTTCCCTGTTTTGTCTAAAACCAAACCTTTGTCCCTTTTGTGCCTATTTTTCAAACGTTATTCCTTTTTTTGCATTTTTCCCATTACAAAAATCAGTAGGAAAAGCATGCATATCAACGCCATCTCAGTGCTTCACCTGAACAAATCATGAAGGCCAACACAGGTCCCTCAGGCGAGGTTGAGCTCCCGGCAGCCGGAGAAAGCGTTGTGCAATATGGCCGAATGCTCGTCTTCCGGCCGGAGAGAGTTTAGGCAAAGAAAACATGGTCAAGATTTTTAAGCGCATTAGATTTCCATCTCATACGAATCCAAGTTTAAATTGCAACAACAAGCTCGAACTCGAGATAGAAAAATCCAAGGTGGGTATTTCGGTTTTTCTAGCATTTATCTAACTCGATGATACAAAATAAAAGACAGAAATCTGCTGAAGTCTTAAAATAATTAGCAATAACTCAATTATAATGAATCAACTTGATCATCATCTGGAGTTGGAGGCATAATCTTCTTCCAAAACCAATGCTTTCTCCAAATCAGAAACATCTCTTCAATAGGAACCCCCTTGGTTTCAGGCAAAAAGATGTAAACAAAGATGGTCATCACAGTTATCCACCCAGCAAAGAAGAGGAAGACCCCATACTTGAAAGCACAGAGCAGAGAGAGGAAGGACTGGCCTATTATGAAAGTGAACAGAAGGTTTACCGCCACTGTAATGCTCTGTCCGGCTGATCGTGTCTCCAACGGGAATATCTCGCTCGGAACCGTCCATCCAAGCGGTCCCCACGACCATCCAAAGGCTAAAACGAATAAGCAAATCACGACAACCATTAGTATCGAGTCGCTTTTCGATAGTGCTTGGTCCTTGCCAAACTTGACGCCTAAGATGATGGAGACAACCACCTGTTTTGTATTCAAAAAAATGAACATTTATAAATCAAACAATACAACTCAACACACAGATTTAACGTGAAAAAAAAAACCAGACATGTAAGAATATCACTGTATGAAGATCTAAATATAATGAAAAACAATAACTTAAATGAGATTCGTAACGTTGGTCTATCAGTCAAATTCAAAAGAATTCAAGTTACCAAACTTTATCACAGACAGTAATCATTATTACCAATAAGCTTTCTTGAATCCTATGTTTTTTTATATGTAATTTCGACACACTTTAAATGAGCATTGAACAAACTTACTTGGCATATAATCATTTGTACTCCTCCGGAAATCAATAAAACTCTTCGCCCAAGTTTATCGACCGTGGCGATAGATATCAAGGTTGAAGATGCAAGAACTGCTCCAGTCAAAGCCGAGGAGTAGAGAGAAGCATCTCCTCCAAATCCCATACTCTGAAACAATACCGGAGCATAAAACAAGATCGAGTTTATGCCGGTAAGGATCTGAAAAGTAGGCATAAATATCGCCATAACAAGCTGAGGCCTATTTCTCCTCTCGAGAATGTTTCGAAAAGGGTGCTTGATTGAATTTGCAAACTCGCTCGCTTCTAGAATGTCCTGAAATTCGGCATTCACATCATCCGTGCCTCTGATTTTCTCGAGAATTCGTCTCCCTTTCTCTTTGTACCCCCTTTCCATTAAACTATTGGGTGTTTCAGGGAGGAGAAATCCACCCACTGTCATTAGAGATGCCGGCAATGCAGCCAAACCAAGGGAGAGCCTCCATCCCCATGGTTCAAGCTTTTGTGTTCCATAGTTTATCATGTTTGCCGAAAAGATTCCGAGCGTAGTTGCCAATTGGAACATCATATTCAGGGCTCCTCGAAGATGAGAAGGTGCCATTTCTGATAAATATAGCGGAACGGCCTATAAGATCACATAGAAAAGGGCAGCATATCAAGATTAAAACCAAAAGAAGTTTTAGACTAATACATAAAAGATCTCAAATGTTAGAGTATAAATTACGGACTTTAATTTCAAAGAATGGTAAAGAAAGTACTTGATTTCCGAAGCCGATGCCAACGCCTAACATAATTCGGCCGAGGATGAGCATTGTCAGATTGAAGGAGGCAGCATTAAGAGTCGCCCCGATGAGGAAGCTGATCCCACCGCAGATTATACTTCCTCGACGACCGTATTTTCGAGTTATCGGGGAAGCCATTAATGAGGAAACTAGACCGGCAAGATACAAGGAGGAGGTAAACGCTGCTAGGCCCTGATTGTTGTACTTGCAGTAATTATTTTCATGAGCTTCTTTTTTGTTTCTGTAAACTTCTGGGAAAAATTTCTTCAGAAATCCATCCATTGATGTCACCCCTCCTGTTGAATGTCATCAGTCAGCAAAATTCTCTCTCTCTCCTCCCTCTCTCTCTCTCTCTCTAGAACACACAGTCACGATCAAAGATGCCGTGGTTTTGACTAATCTTTTTTTGATAGAAACAATATTTAAGGAATCCAGAAGGTAATTATTCAAACAAAGCATCATCTTCAACCTCCTAATCGAATCTAGGCAGTGAAATTCAGAAATACTCAAAAAATTTGTAGAAAAATAAACTGATTTTGTCATAAAAAAGGCAAAATAAAAAACCCTTAAACGAATCTTCATAAAGTTTGAACCTGGAAAAGAAAAGTTACCTGAAATTCCAATATCATACCCAAAAATGGAGCCACCAATTGCAGCAACAAAGCAAGAAACGACAACGTAAAGAGTAACTCTTCCTTGATACAGCCCTGCTCTCTCTTTCGCCACTCCCGATGGGGCAAAAGACCCACCCGCCATTTTCGCTCACTCAATGAACCTTCAAAATCTCCTGAGAATTTCTTCAAATTTGCCGGTGAAGGCGAACACAGAAAACCTCCAGTAACAGAAGATCACGTACAGACAGTATAAGCAGTTCAGGAAGCTGTTTGTTGACCGAGATGATCAACTTTTATAAAGAGATGGAAGGGATGATCGAAAACTACGGCAAGTTGGATGATTTATTATACTATATTGACTAATAATTCGTATGAAAAAAGTCAATGAGATCAATTTTTAATAAGACGACAGATGTGAAATACTGGAAAGTGGAGCAGTCATTATTACATTTGAGTGTACATATGGAGCCGTTATACTTCATGGATATGAACGAAGCTGCATGGTCAAGTTGTCCATTCAGAATCTTGGTAACGGATAGGAAAAGACAATCTCAAATGATGAGTGAATAGCCCAGATATGGTTTTTGTTTTTTTCTTTTTAAATTTAGTGAGATTCGAATTCTGACATGAACAAATCGATTGGATGCACGATTGACTTGGATTAAGATTATCGATTGGATCCACGTTAAAATTTTCGTTTTGACTAGGATTAAGATTTTAATTTTTTGTATAAATATATGTTTGAGTCGCAAAATTAATTGTACTTTGATTTTGATTACTTAATTTTTTCTTCTTTGACTGTAATTTTTTTTAGAAACGATTTTTCACATAAATTTTTGTGTCCATGTTTTTCTGCACTTATCATTCTGACAGTACTGTTGATAAAATTTTATAACTTTTATTTTTTTTACATGTTAGACATTGATTGGTAGAATAGTTAAAATAATTCAATAATTACATTAATCAATGTTTAATACGTCAATAAGTAAAAAGAGAGAACATGAAAATAGTGTAATAAACTTAACATTATTAACTTATTAATTATTCACATCTAGAAAGATAGTATTTTAATCCAACTAGATCGATAATGTTTGACTAAATATATTTTTTATTTGTAGCAAGAGATTAATACTATACCAAATCTAGATTAGTTTAGAGAGATGATTACGAGACAGCTGTCCTCCTAACTACACAAAAAGAACAATATAAAAACACAAAAAACTTAATTAATATTATGAGAATTATACGTTATTTTTCATAAATCCAGACATTAAAGATAACATCTATGTTGTTACTGATAGCATAATTAAAACCTAAATGCTACTCAATACTATTATCTCATTATAACATTGTTAATTCAACCATACTTGTTAATTAGAAAATAACTGTTTAAACTGTACTAACCTTGATCCATTGTTTAACTATGTTTTGCTTTCAATGTTGCAGAATCTCGATTTTTCTCTTTAAACCTTTCTCCTTGATTTTCTCTATGATGATTCAGAGAGTGTGAGAGATAGATTGATTAGAGTAATTAATTAGTCTTTGATTCTCTAGTTAGAATGAAGAAGAAGACAATCATTCAAAGGCAATCCTTCATACTCACCATTTCCCTTATGTCTCTTCATTCATACCTCTTCAATCAAACCTCTTCAACTATAATGTATATTATCTTAATAAGGTTAAGGAGAGGGAATTCAAACCCAATTGACATTATTTCTTTTATACTTAACAACCATTACATTAAACACTTTAATATAAAGTCAATGTAACTATAATTTACATGAGCCACAAATAAATTATTAAAAATAATCTAACAGTTACGTTGTAACACCTCAATTTAAAAATTCCCAATTTGAAACCCTAAATTTAGAAACCCTAGAATTTTCCCCAAATTGATTTGAAATTGAGCGCCGAATCATAATTTGAAAATTTAAATATTAATTAAAAACTTTAATTGTGCGGAAGCTTTGTAATAAATTTTGTCAAAATCTTGAAACCATTGCATAATTAACACAATTAAATAATAATAAAGTTTAACATAATAATTCAAGTCTTAAACTAAAATAAAACATTAATATCGTTTAAAAATTTAAGGATACTAATTTAGATCTTTTTCTTCGAATTTAACAATATTTTCTTCATCTGTATACTCGCTTGCCACTGGAGGGTTCTCAATAGCAGCTATTTCTTCCTAAGACAAAAATTCACCTACATCACAAGTTAAAACTATGAGAAATCTCAGTAAGTAGAAATACGTGTAAGTTGCAAAACTTTTACTTTTACCGAATCCTGTTAACAGTTACAGACTGGTTGAAAGTCAACCTTCTTTTAAGACTTAGTCAGACATCTCTGGCTTCGCCTTCTTTTACTTTTACTTTTACTTTTAAGACTTAGCCATTTCTGGCTTCGTCAACTTTTACTTTTAACAATCAAGCTCTTGCTATCACGTATTTGCCGTCAATTCCATCATTTTCATACACATGCAAATGTCCTACCCATTTTATTTTTTTAAACAATTCTGTGTCAATATTCTAACATGTGTGCTCAATAATCAAAAACGTGTAATAAAATAAAACAGTAATAAAAAACATAATATCTATCTTGTGATGTAGGGTCGTAGGCAAATATGTTGTAAAACGTTGTATTTACACTTACCTGGATTCCGAGCAGTTAGGGTTTATAGGAATTTTTCCAATATCCAATATTTCAATAATATCTTGTTTAATTGAAATATTGGTATTAATTTCTATTTAAATAAATCCAAGCTGACAGAGTTTGGGCAGAATTTTCTTACGTGTGATCGTGGGTCGAATTGGGTCGATTTTGACAACCTCCAGGAATTTTCTACCGGTTAAATATTCGATCGGTCCGGCTTGATTCA
Source organism: Begonia masoniana (assembly GCA_022432975.1). NCBI lineage: Eukaryota > Viridiplantae > Streptophyta > Magnoliopsida > Cucurbitales > Begoniaceae > Begonia > Begonia masoniana. Next base: position 9,917,330 of record CM039512.1, on the reverse strand, counting down.
GGTGAAAATTTAGTTCGTGTCCGGTTCAGGTGAACAGTGCCGGTTCGGTTCGGTCGGATGAACAGTGCCAGTTCGGTTCTGTTTGATGAACAGTGCTAGTTTGGTTCGGTCGGATGAACAGTGCCGGTTCGGTTCGGTTTGGGCTGAATTAGTTTGGTTTGGTTCGAGTGAACCGGTTCAGTTTTAAAATAAAACTGAACCCACCTCTTCCTATTCTTCTTCTTCGCGAGGGTAGAGAGCAGAGAGAACATCTCTCTCTGTGATGTCGAATGGCGACTAGAGAGAGAGGGAGAGCTCGAGTGGCCGAGAGGAAAGGAGGTCGGAATTCGGCCGGTCGATGATGGAGGGCATCAACCGAGAAGAGAGGATTTCGACGGAGAGGAGTTTGGTCGAGGTATGGATTTTCGCCGGTGAGTTTCGATCGAGGGAAGCTTCGTCGGAGCTCGATCGTTTGTTCGGGAAAAGCTTCTCGCTGCCGAGAAATGAAGCTCAGTTGAGAGAGAAAGCTTCGCGGGAAAAATGTTCGGCCGAGGGAGAGAGTTTCGCCGGAGGGGAGTTCGGTTGAAGGTCGGCGATGTTCGCGGTGGTCGGAGGTCGGGTTGGGTTTTTCGACGAGGTAAGTTTCTTTGCTCTCTGATTTCAGAATGAATGCATTGGTTGGTGAGGTTTTTCTTCCTCACCGATCAACGATTTAAAGAGAAATATCCCAACATTTCCTTAAATGTTGGTAGATGAATTAGGTAGGTATAAATTTTTGTGCTGGTTTTTCCTCCTATCCCAATTGAATTTGTCAAAACGTCGGTGTGATATTTTGATTGTTACATACGTGATAATATAATATAACATAAAATACGACAATTTTTAACTAATCATATATCCTGTACACAAGTAACTAATGAAAAATAAAATGGAATACGACCTTACTTAATGTTCTTATATTTATTTTAAAAGTGAAAATCACGTAACAATGACGATAATAATAAGCTAAAACTGTGTGGGTTGTGACAAGACTTTCGAATCCAGAGTAAGATGATTGTAACTTATGATTATTTTAGTAGAATTAATTAATTGATGGAGCATGTTGTGGAATAAAGAAAAATTGAATCCACTTTTCAGAGGTCATGCTTACACAAGTATCGTCTAGCATTAATCTTATAACTTTTAAATGTAATGTGAAGTTAGAAAAAAGATGAGGTTGTCACACAATTTAAAGTTTACTAGAATATTTTTGACATGAAATGTTACAAATATGCCATGAGATCAGAGTTTACTTTTTAGTGATCAATATTAAATCATTACATTAAAACACTTGCCAATCTAGAGAGAATAATAATAAAATTAAATTAGTAATGATAAATTTATTTTCTATTATTATATTCTAATTCTTACCTCGTTACATAACAATCATTAATTAATATAAATAATTAAAATAAAGGGTTTTTTCTTAAAAAAAAATCCTAAAATAAGGGTTGATGATAAAAAAAAACCCCAAAAAAATACTATTCATCGAATAAAACCTTAAAGTATAAAAAACATGCAATTTCAACCTCGTAGGGGAGAGTGAGGAGGCCGTCCTTTGTTACTGAGTACGGCCGGTCCATTTGGACCGGCCGTACTGGACTCATTTTGCAACTTTTTACAAAATATGGAGACCGAGTACGGATGGTCCAGCTGGACCGGCCGTCCCCCTATGGGCAAACCTCGTGACTTTTGTCATGAGTTTTGTCATTTAGTGGGGAGTACAGCTGGTCCAAATGGACCGGCCGTACTCGAAGGGAAAAAACCCGTGACAATAGTCACGGGCCGTCCTCTCCACCTTAACACCCGTGACCAGGGTCACGGGTTCCGTCCTCTAGTGAGGCGAGTACGGAACCCGTGAGTGGTTTTCCTCGTCGAGTACGGCCGGTCCAGATGGACCGGCCGTACTCGACTCCCCTATATAAAGCCCCAACCGCGGCTTTGAAAAATCACACCTTCTATTCCTCAATTATCTTCAATTTTCATCAATTCTCTCAATTCTCTACCTCGTTTCGTATTTCGACGATATTTCTCTGCGTTCACCTACCACGTACGAAGGTTGTTTTTTTTATCATTTACTTTAGACAACCCAAAAAAAAAACTCGTATACAAAATGTTAATACAAGATTAAATTTTTTATGACATATTATTTATGCATTGTATTTTTATTGTTTATATCAAAATTCTGAAAGTATGAATATTTTAATTTATGTTTATTTATTTAAATATTTCTAATACTTTTTTTCGATTACCGATGATTGTTTTCTCGATTAGCGTACTCTCCATGTTTTAACTTTAAAAACTAAATTTTATTTTTACGTGAACTTGACAGGATCTTACCATGAAATTTTTGTCCCAAGATTTTCAAAGAAAGTTTGAGCACGATATGCGAAAACGCTCAATAAACTTTTGTATGCATGTAGACTTTAGCGGTTGGGAGTCGTTGGACATCAAAGAGATGTTTGAGAACATCGGCCTAAACGAGATCAATGCATTGACAGGTGAGACCTGCGAGAGAATAGTTCGCTTGTTCTACGCCAACCTAAGAGCATCAGGGACAGATGGAGTTTTAACTGGTTTGAGGACATAAATTTTTGGGTTTGAATTTATGATACGGGCAGAGCAAGTGAATGAAGTCCCGGGGTTTAACATAGAAGAGGCGGAGCGATATTATCATGCTTCTCGAGATTGCCCTTTTTTTACATTGCCCGAGGGAGTAGTGTTCCTACGGCAAATTCACTGCAATCCCAACGTTGGGGCGTTCGTGAAGCCAAGAGCGAACGAGTTGAATGTTAGAGGTCGGGTTTGTTGACTTAAATGGTGTTTAAGTCTAAATATGTTTTTGATGATTGTGATTAATAAGAAATATATAAACTGCATAATTGATTTACTATGTTTAGTGCACTTATCTGGAAATTCCCTTTGAAAAGGGTATTATGTTTCTGACGTTTTGGGCTAAGTGTTATTAGTCCGAATACACAGTCGTCCAATCTTACAAGGCAGATGCAGTCGTCCAAACTTACAAGGCAGACGCAGTCGTCCAAACTTACAAGGCAGACGCAGTCGTCCAAACTTACAGCAGACGCAGTCGTCCAAACTTACAAGGCAGACGCAGTCGTCCAAACTTACAAGGCAGACGCAGTCGTCCAAACTTACAAGGCAGACGCAGTCGTCCAAACTTACAAGGCAGACGCAGTCGTCCAAACTTACAAGGCAGACGCAGTCGTCCAAACTTACAAGGCAGACGCAGTCGTCCAAACTTACAAGGCAGACGCAGTCGTCCAAACTTACAAGGCAGACGCAGTCGTCCAAACTTACAAGGCAGACGCAGTCGTCCAAACTTACAAGGCAGACGCAGTCGTCCAAACTTACAAGGCAGACGCAGTCGTCCAAACTTACAAGGCAGACGCAGTCGTCCAAACTTACAAGGCAGACGCAGTCGTCCAAACTTACAAGGCAGACGCAGTCGTCCAAACTTACAAGGCAGACGCAGTCGTCCAAACTTACAAGGCAGACGCAGTCGTCCAAACTTACAAGGCAGACGCAGTCGTCCAAACTTACAAGGCAGACGCAGTCGTCCAAACTTACAAGGCAGACGCAGTCGTCCAAACTTACAAGGCAGACGCAGTCGTCCAAACTTACAAGGCAGACGCAGTCGTCCAAACTTACAAGGCAGACGCAGTCGTCCAAACTTACAAGGCAGACGCAGTCGTCCAAACTTACAAGGCAGACGCAGTCGTCCAAACTTACAAGGCAGACGCAGTCGTCCAAACTTACAAGGCAGACGCAGTCGTCCAAACTTACAAGGCAGACGCAGTCGTCCAAACTTACAAGGCAGACGCAGTCGTCCAAACTTACAAGGCAGACGCAGTCGTCCAAACTTACAAGGCAGACGCAGTCGTCCAAACTTACAAGGCAGACGCAGTCGTCCAAACTTACAAGGCAGACGCAGTCGTCCAAACTTACAAGGCAGACGCAGTCGTCCAAACTTACAAGGCAGACGCAGTCGTCCAAACTTACAAGGCAGACGCAGTCGTCCAAACTTACAAGGCAGACGCAGTCGTCCAAACTTACAAGGCAGACGCAGTCGTCCAAACTTACAAGGCAGACGCAGTCGTCCAAACTTACAAGGCAGACGCAGTCGTCCAAACTTACAAGGCAGACGCAGTCGTCCAAACTTACAAGGCAGACGCAGTCGTCCAAACTTACAAGGCAGACGCAGTCGTCCAAACTTACAAGGCAGACGCAGTCGTCCAAACTTACAAGGCAGACGCAGTCGTCCAAACTTACAAGGCAGACGCAGTCGTCCAAACTTACAAGGCAGACGCAGTCGTCCAAACTTACAAGGCAGACGCAGTCGTCCAAACTTACAAGGCAGACGCAGTCGTCCAAACTTACAAGGCAGACGCAGTCGTCCAAACTTACAAGGCAGACGCAGTCGTCCAAACTTACAAGGCAGACGCAGTCGTCCAAACTTACAAGGCAGACGCAGTCGTCCAAACTTACAAGGCAGACGCAGTCGTCCAAACTTACAAGGCAGACGCAGTCGTCCAAACTTACAAGGCAGACGCAGTCGTCCAAACTTACAAGGCAGACGCAGTCGTCCAAACTTACAAGGCAGACGCAGTCGTCCAAACTTACAAGGCAGACGCAGTCGTCCAAACTTACAAGGCAGACGCAGTCGTCCAAACTTACAAGGCAGACGCAGTCGTCCAAACTTACAAGGCAGACGCAGTCGTCCAAACTTACAAGGCAGACGCAGTCGTCCAAACTTACAAGGCAGACGCAGTCGTCCAAACTTACAAGGCAGACGCAGTCGTCCAAACTTACAAGGCAGACGCAGTCGTCCAAACTTACAAGGCAGACGCAGTCGTCCAAACTTACAAGGCAGACGCAGTCGTCCAAACTTACAAGGCAGACGCAGTCGTCCAAACTTACAAGGCAGACGCAGTCGTCCAAACTTACAAGGCAGACGCAGTCGTCCAAACTTACAAGGCAGACGCAGTCGTCCAAACTTACAAGGCAGACGCAGTCGTCCAAACTTACAAGGCAGACGCAGTCGTCCAAACTTACAAGGCAGACGCAGTCGTCCAAACTTACAAGGCAGACGCAGTCGTCCAAACTTACAAGGCAGACGCAGTCGTCCAAACTTACAAGGCAGACGCAGTCGTCCAAACTTACAAGGCAGACGCAGTCGTCCAAACTTACAAGGCAGACGCAGTCGTCCAAACTTACAAGGCATCTCGCAAAAACTGTAAGGCAGGGGATTGACGCCCGTGAAGTTCAATCCAGAAGTGTGAAAGACAGTTGATTGGTGCCCGTGAAGTCCAATCAAGTTTTTCTCGTGGAAGAGAAATACTGAATCTTCAAGGAAGAAATCCTTGAAGCGTGGACGTAGGCAAGGTTAGCCCCCGAACACTGTGTACAAATCACGGTGTATTTATTTTTTTTCTCTCTATATGTAGATTTTGAATCAGCAAGCATTATTTTTAAGTAACTTATTATTGCACTAAGAAACACGCTATAAGAGAAAGTTCTAATTCACCCCCTCTTAGACAATAACAATCCTACAATTGGTATCAGAGCGGGTTTAATATTGTCTATATTGTGATAGAATTAGAAATGACATTCAACATGTAACGCCCCGAGTTTTCTGAACCCGGTTTGTTACTCATAAACCCGAACATAACTAAGAAACTTTGGACCAAATTTAAAACTTCGCTCGAAAGTCAAAATTTGACATTTTCTAAAACCTCAAAACATTTAAAGACTTGCAGCGGAAATCATTTGAGCAAAAATAGAGTTAAATAAAACTATAGAACAATGCTTGAATAATCAGTTGAGATGTTAAGGAATAATCGGCTAAAAGAAATAAAGGTTTAAATCGCGAAATACTTTAAAAGTTGCAAAAGTCAAACGCATCTGCCGCTGAACAAAGTCAACGGAAGAGGCTGAAACAGATAGCAGAAGGCTTCTTCCGGTGATGAAACGACAAAACATATTACTCTCATCCACTGATAGTTTAAGTACTCGACATCATCTGATAGGTTTAACAAACGACATCCACCGGTCATTAAATGACAAAACTTCTACTACATCATCCAATGGATTTAATGTAGGATCGAGATTGTCTAAGAGGGGGGGGGGGGGTGAATTAGACTTTTAAACTTAATTTAGTAATCTAGATAATTTCTCTCGTGTTCTTAAAACTTAAAGGCTAACAGCAGACAATCAAATAAAATTGAGAGAGAGAGAAATTAACACCAGGATTTTTAACGTGGTTCAGCTAAACTTGCCTACGACCACGCTCCAAGGCTTCCCCTTGAAGATTCTTAACCTTCTCCTCAACGAGAAAACACAGATCGAAATTCCAGGCTTCGATCTACTGCCTTTTACACAGATTTGGATTGTTCTTCACGGGCGACAATCCACTGCCTTTACAGTTTTTGAGTTTGTAAATTTCAAGCACAAACTACACTCTCACAGGATTGAATCTCAAGTTAAAATTGAGAGGTGTAGAAGAAATACAGAGTATGATAGAATTCGCAAGTTAGGGCTCAAGATTCAAATTCGCAAAAAGTTGTTCCTTCGTGCTCTAACCTCGGCTTAAATACTCTGTCTGTTTTCTGCCTCACAGGATTGAATGCTTCTTTCTACAAGTGGAAAAAAATGTTACCGTTGGGAAGCATCCGTACTAACGCAGATATCCGTTGCATCTGAAAATGCTGTTCGTCGTCGCCATTAATGTTCTAGAGTTAAGGCTGAAAACGACGTCACTGTAGCTTCGCGGTTATTTTGAATTCTGGCGGAAGATCACCGGTTGAAGTCTTTAAAAAGCTATCGGCATGAGTATTTTCAAACGCCATCGGTAGATGCAACATGATAAGCTATCGGCAGATGTAAGCTTTGAACTCCTTCGGCAGATGTATATTGAAAAACCATCGGCAGATGTACCATCGGCAGATGTATATTGAAAAACCATCGGCAGATGCATCTTGAAACTTCATCGGCAGAAGCAACATTTCATTGCTTGAACCGGTATCGGCAGGTGTAATATTATAAGCGCTGAACCGCCATCGGTATGTGTTGCTTTAAGAAGCTGAACCAGCATCGGGAGATGTAACGTTATAAGCGCTGAACCGCCATCGGCAGGAGTAGCTTCAAAGCTCCATCGGCAGAAGCATCTTGACATTCCATCGGCAGATGTGAGCTTTGAACGCCATCGGCAGATGTCTTTAGAAATTTGTCGTCTAGCGATCGGTTGAAGTAAGCTTTGAGAACTCGAAACGCCATCGGTAGATGTCTTCTTTTAAATACTTTGCCTTTGTCGTTTAGCGATCGGTTTGAGTAGTCTTTTAGCGATCGGTTGGAGTAATCTCTTCTTTGTCGTTTAGCGATCGGTTGAAACAATCTTTTCTATTTCACCGGTGGATGTAAGCTTTAAACACCAACGGATAATGAAATACTTTGTTTATCAATTTTCAGCCCTGTTTTACTATTTAGCCCTATACACTTAACCAAATAGTTTAAACAACTAAACCACCCTTTCCAAGGGTATTTCCAACAGAAAAATTCTCATATATTAAACATAATCAAATTACATACAAATACATCATCAAAAATATTCTTAGACTTAAACACTTTATAAGTTAACATTTAATACTCGATATCCACCGGTCACTAAACGACAAATTACATTCTACATCATCCGATGGATTTAACACTCGACATCCACCGGTCACTAAACGACAAATTACATTCTACATCATCCGATGGATTTAACACTCGACATCCACTGGTCACTAAACGACAAATTACATTCTACATCATCCGATGGATTTACAAAAGACATCATCCGATGGCTTTTACAAAAGACGTCCTCCGATAGACCAAAAACACACATTTCCTACACACATCAACTGATGACGTCAGCCGGATGATTCAATCCGCCAACATCTATCAGTGAACAAAACACACAACATCCACCAATGGACAATAGAACAACAACTCAACATCTACCGATAGACATCATCTACCGATAGAGAACAGAGCGACATTTCAACTACTCCATAGTATACAAACACAACTCTAACTACAGAAAAGAATTTACTCACTTCACTGAGACCATTCAGAAACACTTCAAACCATTGCATTACTAAAAACCCAGTGAGTACCAACATTAAATCCCAACAGAATACTATTATCAGAAAAATCTCAAAACGTATTCAAAGCATTGAAACCACTACTGTCATGAAAGCTCAACATACTTAAATTGAAACATGGTCAACTAGACCTTCACACCAACTGACATCAGTTAAACCGCCCCATCAACTGCCAGATTGTTGCAAAGTTGCACTCCTCCAACCAGTCTAGTCCTCAGCTAACTCAGTAAACACACCTGCTGTCGCTTCTTCACCTACATCACAAAACTCATCTATTAGCTTAATGCTAAGTAAGTAAAGCAATAATGTAATGTAATGCTGAATCATAAATTCCTAAGTATGCAGTTTCTACTTTCTCATCTCAGTTGCATATTCATCGTTCTGATCTGATCCCCCTGTGAAATTGGGAGTTGGATCACTCCTCCCAAAGTATAAATATCCACTGACTCATTAAAGGGCGGATTACTTCCCTTAACAGTAAATCTGATTCACATAGCTGTTTTTGATCCCCCTGTTCGATGGGAAGCGGATCAAGTTTCCCAAAGTCTGAATATCCACTGTCTCATTAAGGGGTGGATTACTTCCCTTAACAGTAAATCTGATTCACATAGCTGTTTCATTATATTCATTCCTTACCATGCCAACATGCATTCAAATTCATTTTCGTATACTTTTAAAATATGATGCATGACATACTGACACATTCAAGTAAACAAAACTCTAATGTTTTGTGATGTAGGCCCGAAGGCACAAGCATACTTCACTTACTTGGCTCTTGGAAATTTTCTGGTTGTTAGTTACTTCAGAAATCTGCTCACCTAGGTTCACAACAGAACATCAATCAAACCTTCACTAAACTTTGCCAAGAATCAAACAAAAGTTCGAGGAATCCAGTTAGACACTCTACTACCCGAGCATTCTCATTTATCACTAAAATCCGAACCTTCGCTCAATCTCAGCATCCTTAAAATCCTCACATTGTACTCCCTCAGGTATCTAACCGCTATATCATAAGAGAAATAAGGAAAACTTACCTAGGTTGAAGGAGAATCGGGCGAGGAAAATCGCCTAGAGAGCTCGGCTGCTTGAGCTGAAAACCCGAAGAGGAAAACTATGAAATGGTGGCGGCTACAGTGCATTAAACTCAATCCCTCTTTCCTTAAATACGTTATCCACTTTTGAAAATTTGTAATTTACTCTAATGCCCTTGTCTAGTCATACAACAACCCTACTTTAATTATTGCCTAATAAAGTGTATACCATTAATAATAAAAGAGCTGGTTCGATAGAATCGGGTGTTACAATCTACCCTTCTTAAAAGAATTTTGTCCTCAAAATTTAGTACCTGAATAACTCTGGATGTTGGTCCATCATGTCTTGCTGGCGTTCCCAAGTTGTTTCATCTATATTCTGGTTGTGCCACAAGACTTTCACTAGTGGAACCTCTTTGTTGCGCAACACCTTCACTGCATAATCCAAGATTCTTACTGGTTTCTCCTCATAGGTAAGGTTAGGACGAATTTTAATACTCTGCTGTTCCACAATCTGAGATGAATCTCTTATGCACTTCTTCAACGTGGATACATGGAACACATTATGGATTCCTTCCATAGAGGTTGGTAGCTGTAACTGATAGGCTATTTTCCCAATTCTTTTCAAGATTGAGAATGGTCCAATAAACCTGGGGTTCAACTTTCCTTTCTTCCCGAATCTCACAACTCCTTTGAATGGTGATACCTTGAGAAAAACTTCATCACCTATCACAAATTCCAATTCTCTACGCCTGCAATCTGCATAACTTTTCTGTCGGCTTTGAGCTACCAAAATTCTCTGTCGGATAAGGGCAACCTTCTCAACAGTTTTTTGCACGATGTCAGGACCAAGCAACTGTGCTTTACCAACTTCATCCCAGTACAAAGGTGATCTGCATTTTCGTCCATACAATGCTTCATAAGGTGCCATTTCTATTGTTGCCTGAAAGCTGTTATTATAGGAAAACTCCACCAATAATAAATATTTACTCCAAGATCCTTGAAAATCCAATATGCAGGCACGAAGCATATCTTCTAATGTTTGGATGGTTCTTTCGGATTGTCCATCTGTCTGAGGGTGAAAAGCTGTGCTAAAACTAAGCTGTGTTCCCATAGCCTTGTGCAAACTTTTCCAAAACTTAGAAGTGAATCTAGAGTCTCGGTCTGAAACTATAGTACTTGGAATTCCATGCAGTCTAACAACTTCATGCACATACAACTCAGCAAGCTGATCCATCGAGTAAGTCACCTTTATCGGTAGGAAATGAGCTGATTTGGTTAGACAGTCAACTACCACCCAAATTGCATCATGTCCCTTTGCTGTTTTAGGCAATCCCACAACAAAGTCCATCGTTATTTGTTCAAATTTCCATTCGGGAACTGGTAAGGGTTGTAACATCCCTGCAGATCTCTGGTACTCAGCTTTGATCTGTTGACAAACTAGGCACGATTTCACATATTCAGCCACACTTCTTTTCATACTTGGCTACCAATAATGTTGTCTGAGATCCTTGTACATCTTTGTACTCCCAGGGTGAACAGAGAACCTGGAAGAGTGTGCTTCAGAAAGAATCTCATCTCGAAGTTCATTAATGACAGGAACAAACCATCTATTTCTAAACTTAAGGATTCCATCGGCAGAATAGTTAAAATCTAACTTGTCCGAAGAATCCGTGCTTAACTTGTACTTGTTACACTCTTCATCATTCGTCTGAGCTTCCTTTATTTTCTCTAGAATAGTAGGCTTCAAGGTTAAGGCTGAAAGTATAACTGATACACTGGATACTGCTTCTAGGTTAAACCTTTGGAATTTTGACTCTAAGGCTAATGGTATATTGAAAATCATAGTTGGAGTTTGTGTTGTTACTCTACTCAAAGCATCTGCCACAACATTTGCTTCGCCGGGATGATATTTAATCTCGAAATCATAGTCCTTTACAAATTCCAACCATCGACGTTGCCCCATGTTTAGTTCTTTCTGTGTGAAAATATACTTCAGGCTCTTATGATCTGAAAATATCTCGCAAGATTGTCCATACAAGTAATGCCTCCAAATCTTAAGTGCAAATGCCACTGCAGGTAATTCTAAGTCATGTGTAGGGTAATTCTTCTCATGTGTTTTCAACTGCCTAGAGGCATAAGCTATTACCTTTCCCTCTTGCATCAAGACACAGCCAAGTTCAACCTTAGATGCATCACAGTAAATGCTAAATTTACCATCTTCAACTGGAATGGTTAAAATTGGAGCATTGATCAGTTTCTGTTTCAGGGTCTGAAAACTATGCTAACATTCGTCAGTCCATATATATTTCACATTTTTCCTTATTAACCTAGTAAGGGGTGTAGCAATCTTCGAAAATCCTTCAATGAACTTTCTATAATATCCTGCTAGTCCAAGAAAACTCCTGATATCTATAGCATTCCTCGGTTGGGGCCATTCCTTAACTGCTTGAACCTTAGCTGGATCAACAGATATACCATCCCTAGAGATAACATGTCCTAGAAAGTGAACTTGGTCCAACAAAAATTCACACTTAGAAAACTTGGCGTATAGTTGGTGCTGTTTTAATACTTCCAACACCAAGGTCAGGTGCCTAGCATGCTCATTCTTAGTACGTGAATAGATTAAAATGTCATCTATGAACACTATGACAAACTTATCCAAATACTCATGAAACACTCTATTCATGAGATCCATAAAGGCTCCTGGTGCATTTGTCAATCCAAAGGACATGACCAAAAACTCATAATGTCCATACCTTGTGCGAAAAGCAGTCTTTTGAATATCTTCAGATTTAACCTTCAACTGGTAATAACCGGACCTAAGGTCAATCTTAGAGAAAACTCTAGCACCATTAAGTTGGTCGAATAAATCACCAATCCTTGGTAATGGATACTTGTTCTTGACAGTTAACTTATTTAATTCTCTATAATCAATGCACATACGCATTGATCCATCTTTCTTTTTGACAAAAAGGATAGGTGCACCCCACGGTGAAAAGCTAGGGCGTATGAACCCTTTCTCCAACAGATCCTCCAATTGCTTCTTTAATTCCTTAAGTTCAGTTGGTGCTAATCTATATGGATTTTTAGACACAGGTTCGGCGCCGGGGTAAACATCTAAAACAAATTCAATTTCTCTATCTGGTGGTAAACCAGGAAGGTCATCTAGAAATACTTCGGGAAAGTTCTGGATAATTAAAACATTTTGAGGATTTGCTTTTCCTACAAGTTGTGTGTCTAAAACACTAGCTAAGAAGCACAAATACTCTCCACATACGGAATGTCTAGTGTTAATAGAAGTCATCACAGACATTTCCTTACTATTCCTTGAAGCTTGAAAGGTATGCTTCAAACTACCAGGGGGTGGAAGCTAACTATTCCAGTCCTACAATCAATCGTGGCGTGGTGTTTAAACAACCAATCCATCCTAGGATTACATCAAATCCCATTATATCCATATAATAAGATCAGCAGGTAACTTACTTCATCTACTACACATTCGCTGTCAACATCACTGGTTAGAGTGCATTCGTTACCAGAGGTAATGCAACATTAAACACATGCATGGAAGGGGTGAACTGTACATCTAACTTAACAAGCAAATGCAGAGCTATAAACAAGGCGTTGCACCAGAGTCCTATTAAAGTAAAAGCAGTACAGAGTTGATCAATTATTGCCTGACAACCACAGTAGGCTGGTCTTCTTCCCCGACTCCTCATGAGATATCCTCGTTTAATCATAGCAGGGCCAATCTTAAGAACTGGACAGTCTCTACTAATATGGCCGACCTTCGTACAATTGTCCACTCTGGTGATCCTAGGGCTTTCGGCATTCTTTTAATTGTGTCCAACCTCCTCACAGTTGAAACACTTCCCAAAAATCCCAGTCTGCATTTGCCGGGGGTTCTTCAACACTTAGACACTGGGGAAAATTTCCTGACCTTCCTGTACCTTCCCTCCTGTTCTTTGACTACGCTGGCCTTCACTTGGCCTCTGCGTTCCCCTTTGATGATGTGGCTGGAACCGACTTTTGGGGGACCTCTTTTGGTCCAGACACTTTCCTTTCTGCTTCTTCACTTCCCAGCATTGGACACAACCTCCCTGAATTCCAGCCTGTTATACCAAAAAATTTAACCCCTCGGTAGATTTCTGTTTCATCCATGCAACCCAAATTTTGAATCCTTATATCCCGTTCCCTTTAAGCAAATGTCCCAGCAAACCGACAGGGACCTCGAACTTCCTACTGTACTCGTCACAGACCCTGTCCTTCTTCAAGTTTAACATTCCAACTTCTTTGCAAGTTTGGCAGTACTGTTGAAATCTTCTCGTAGAGCATGTCTTTGACTTGCACCAAGGCATCGCCCAGCCATCATGGTGTCTCTATTGTTTCCCACTAGAGTTTAGCTTTCACCAGCCCAGTGAAATGTTGCCAACGTGACCTTGTCTCCTTCTCCAATGTTGGCGCACCTAAACATATTTTCAATCGTCCTAAGCCACCCTTCGCAAGAATAGATCACATGACTGCATCGAACTGTGGTGGTCTTAAGTCTCCGAATCTATCTCCAGCATTTTCAATCTTCTAGAACCCGAGAAATTGGCACTTCCTCTTGCGCCTCTCGGTTAACCCGTACTCTCCTAGTTGGTCAGACTGTTGGTGCACTAAATCATTTTGCTGACGCACTAATCTTGTCAGCTGCCTAATCACACTATCTCCATCTCACTTCTCACATTTGGCATTTCTCTTGGCACTCTGTCTCCCTGGGACGTCTGACCAGTATACTAAATTCCTACACAAGTTATTACACTCTTAAATAATATACATCAACTAAGGTTACATAAACACTTACCGTGTTGAAGTACATTCCATGCAACGATTGAACTGATGAGTACTCTTTTGAACGGTTTTTTTAACTGAAGGTCTCTGATACCATACTGTAACGCCCCGAGTTTTCTGAAAACTACGCGTTTTTGTACTCATAAACCCGAACCGTAACTAAGAAACTTTGGACCAATTTAAAACTTCGCTCGAAATCAAAATTTGACATTTTCTAAAACCTCAAAACATTTAAAGACTTGCAGCGGACATCATTTGATCAAAAATAGAGTTAATAAACTATAGAACAATGCTTGAATAACATTTGGGATGTTAAGGAATAATCGCCAAAGCAATAAAGGTTTAAATCGCGAAATACTTTAAAAGTTGCAAAATTCAACTCATCTTCCGCTGAACATAAGTCACGGAAGAGGCTGAACCGATCGCAAAGGCTCTTCCGGTGAACGAAACGACGAACATATTACTCTCATCCACGATAGTTAAGTACTCGACAACAACGACAATCCACCGTCACTAAACGACAAAACTTCTACTACATCATCCGATGGATTTAATACTCGACATCCACCGGTCACTAAACGACAAATTACATTCTACATCATCCGATGGATTTAACACTCGACATCCACCGGTCACTAAACGACAAATTACATTCTACATCATCCGATGGATTTAACACTCGACATCCACCGGTCACTAAACGACAAATTGCATTCTACATCATCTGATGGATTTACAAAAGACATCATCCGATGGCTTTTACAAAAGACGTCCTCCGATAGACCAAAAACACACATTTCCTACACACATCAACCGATGACGTTAGCCAAATGATTCAATCCGCCAACATCTATCAGTAAACAAAACACACAAATCCACCAATAGACAACAGAACAAGACTCAACATCTACCGATAGACATCATCTACCGATAGAGAACAGAGCGACATTTCAACTACTCCATAGTATACAAACACAACTCTAACTACAGAAAAGAATTTACTCACTTCACTGAGACCATTCAGAAACACTTCAAACCATTGCATTACTAAAAACCCAGTGAGTACCAACATTAAATCCCAACAGAATACTATTATCAGAAAATCTCAAAACGTATTCAAAGCATTGAAACCACTACTGTCATGAAAGCTCAACATACTTAAATTGAAACATGGTCAACTAGACCTTCACACCAACTGACATCAGTTAAACCGCCCCATCAACTGCCAGATTGTTGCAAAGTTGCACTCCTCCAACCAGTCTAGTCCTCAGCTAACTCAGTAAACACACTGCTGTCGCTTCTTCACTACATCACAAAACTCATCTATTAGCTTAATGCTAAGTAAGTAAAGCAATAATGTAATGTAATGCTGAATCATAAATTCCTAAGTATGCAGTTTCTACTTTCTCATCTCAGTTGCATATTCATCGTTCTGATCTGATCCCCCTGTGAAATTGGGAGTTGGATCACTCCTCCCAAAGTATAAATATCCACTGACTCATTAAGGGCGGATTACTTCCCTTAACAGTAAATCTGATTCACATAGCTGTTTTTGATCCCCCTGTTCGATGGGAAGCGGATCAAGTTTCCCAAAGTCTGAATATCCACTGTCTCATTAAGGGTGGATTACTTCCCTTAACAGTAAATCTGATTCACATAGCTGTTTCATTATATTCATTCCTTACCATGCCAACATGCATTCAAATTCATTTTCGTATACTTTTAAAATATGATGCATGACATACTGACACATTCAAGTAAACAAAACTCTAATGTTTTGTGATGTAGGCCCGAAGGCACAAGCATACTTCACTTACTTGGCTCTTGGAAATTTCTGGTTGCTAGTTACTTCAGAAATCTGCTCACCTAGGTTCACAACAGAACATCAATCAAACCTTCACTAAACTTTGCCAAGAATCAAACAAAAGTTCGAGGAATCCAGTTAGACACTCTACTACCCGAGCATTCTCATTTATCACTAAAATCCGAACCTTCGCTCAATCTCAGCATCCTTAAAATCCTCACATTGTACTCCCTCAGGTATCTAACCGCTATATCATAAGAGAAATAAGGAAAACTTACCTAGGTTGAAGGAGAATCGGGCGAGGAAAATCGCCTAGAGAGCTCGGCTGCTTGAGCTGAAAACCCGAAGAGGAAAACTATGAAATGGTGGCGGCTACAGTGCATTAAACTCAATCCCTCTTTCTTTAAATACGTTATCCACTTTTGAAAATTTGTAATTACTCTAATGCCCTTGTCTAGTCATACAACAACCCTACTTTAATTATTGCCTAATAAAGTGTATACCATTAATAATAAAAGAGCTGGTTCGATAGAATCGGGTGTTACAATCTACCCTTCTTAAAGAATTTTGTCCTCAAAATTTAGTACCTGAATAACTCTGGATGTTGGTCCATCATGTCTTGCTGGCGTTCCCAAGTTGTTTCATCTATATTCTGGTTGTGCCACAAGACTTTCACTAGTGGAACCTCTTTGTTGCGCAACACCTTCACTGCATAATCCAAGATTCTTACTGGTTTCTCCTCATAGGTAAGGTTAGGACGAATTTTAATACTCTGCTGTTCCACAATCTGAGATGAATCTCTTATGCACTTCTTCAACGTGGATACATGGAACACATTATGGATTCCTTCCATAGAGGTTGGTAGCTGTAACTGATAGGCTATTTTCCCAATTCTTTTCAAGATTGAGAATGGTCCAATAACCTGGGGTTCAACTTTCCTTTCTTCCCGAATCTCACAACTCCTTTGAATGGTGATACCTTGAGAAAAACTTCATCACCTATCACAAATTCCAATTCTCTACGCCTGCAATCTGCATAACTTTTTCTGTCGGCTTTGAGCTACCAAAATTCTCTGTCGGATAAGGGCAACCTTCTCAACAGTTTTTTGCACGATGTCAGGACCAAGCAACTGTGCTTTACCAACTTCATCCCAGTACAAAGGTGATCTGCATTTTCGTCCATACAATGCTTCATAAGGTGCCATTTCTATTGTTGCCTGAAAGCTGTTATTATAGGAAAACTCCACCAATAATAAATATTTACTCCAAGATCCTTGAAAATCCAATATGCAGGCACGAAGCATATCTTCTAATGTTTGGATGGTTCTTTCGGATTGTCCATCTGTCTGAGGGTGAAAAGCTGTGCTAAAACTAAGCTGTGTTCCCATAGCCTTGTGCAAACTTTTCCAAAACTTAGAAGTGAATCTAGAGTCTCGGTCTGAAACTATAGTACTTGGAATTCCATGCAGTCTAACAACTTCATGCACATACAACTCAGCAAGCTGATCCATCGAGTAAGTCACCTTTATCGGTAGGAAATGAGCTGATTTGGTTAGACAGTCAACTACCACCCAAATTGCATCATGTCCCTTTGCTGTTTTAGGCAATCCCACAACAAAGTCCATCGTTATTTGTTCAAATTTCCATTCGGGAACTGGTAAGGGTTGTAACATCCCTGCAGATCTCTGGTACTCAGCTTTGATCTGTTGACAAACTAGGCACGATTTCACATATTCAGCCACACTTCTTTTCATACTTGGCTACCAATAATGTTGTCTGAGATCCTTGTACATCTTTGTACTCCCAGGGTGAACAGAGAACCTGGAAGAGTGTGCTTCAGAAAGAATCTCATCTCGAAGTTCATTAATGACAGGAACAAACCATCTATTTCTAAACTTAAGGATTCCATCGGCAGAATAGTTAAAATCTAACTTGTCCGAAGAATCCGTGCTTAACTTGTACTTGTTACACTCTTCATCATTCGTCTGAGCTTCCTTTATTTTCTCTAGAATAGTAGGCTTCAAGGTTAAGGCTGAAAGTATAACTGATACACTGGATACTGCTTCTAGGTTAAACCTTTGGAATTTTGACTCTAAGGCTAATGGTATATTGAAAATCATAGTTGGAGTTGTGTTGTTACTCTACTCAAAGCATCTGCCACAACATTTGCTTCGCCGGGATGATATTTAATCTCGAAATCATAGTCCTTTACAAATTCCAACCATCGACGTTGCCCCATGTTTAGTTCTTTCTGTGTGAAAATATACTTCAGGCTCTTATGATCTGAAAATATCTCGCAAGATTGTCCATACAAGTAATGCCTCCAAATCTTAAGTGCAAATGCCACTGCAGGTAATTCTAAGTCATGTGTAGGGTAATTCTTCTCATGTGTTTTCAACTGCCTAGAGGCATAAGCTATTACCTTTCCCTCTTGCATCAAGACACAGCCAAGTTCAACCTTAGATGCATCACAGTAAATGCTAAATTTACCATCTTCAACTGGAATGGTTAAAATTGGAGCATTGATCAGTTTCTGTTTCAGGGTCTGAAAACTATGCTAACATTCGTCAGTCCATATATATTTCACATTTTTCCTTATTAACCTAGTAAGGGGTGTAGCAATCTTCGAAAATCCTTCAATGAACTTTCTATAATATCCTGCTAGTCCAAGAAAACTCCTGATATCTATAGCATTCCTCGGTTGGGGCCATTCCTTAACTGCTTGAACCTTAGCTGGATCAACAGATATACCATCCCTAGAGATAACATGTCCTAGAAAGTGAACTTGGTCCAACAAAAATTCACACTTAGAAAACTTGGCGTATAGTTGGTGCTGTTTTAATACTTCCAACACCAAGGTCAGGTGCCTAGCATGCTCATTCTTAGTACGTGAATAGATTAAAATGTCATCTATGAACACTATGACAAACTTATCCAAATACTCATGAAACACTCTATTCATGAGATCCATAAAGGCTCCTGGTGCATTTGTCAATCCAAAGGACATGACCAAAAACTCATAATGTCCATACCTTGTGCGAAAAGCAGTCTTTTGAATATCTTCAGATTTAACCTTCAACTGGTAATAACCGGACCTAAGGTCAATCTTAGAGAAAACTCTAGCACCATTAAGTTGGTCGAATAAATCACCAATCCTTGGTAATGGATACTTGTTCTTGACAGTTAACTTATTTAATTCTCTATAATCAATGCACATACGCATTGATCCATCTTTCTTTTTGACAAAAAGGATAGGTGCACCCCACGGTGAAAAGCTAGGGCGTATGAACCCTTTCTCCAACAGATCCTCCAATTGCTTCTTTAATTCCTTAAGTTCAGTTGGTGCTAATCTATATGGATTTTTAGACACAGGTTCGGCGCCGGGGTAAACATCTAAAACAAATTCAATTTCTCTATCTGGTGGTAAACCAGGAAGGTCATCTAGAAATACTTCGGGAAAGTTCTGGATAATTAAAACATTTTGAGGATTTGCTTTTCCTACAAGTTGTGTGTCTAAAACACTAGCTAAGAAGCACAAATACTCTCCACATACGGAATGTCTAGTGTTAATAGAAGTCATCACAGACATTTCCTTACTATTCCTTGAAGCTTGAAAGGTATGCTTCAAACTACCAGGGGGTGGAAGCTAACTATTCCAGTCCTACAATCAATCGTGGCGTGGTGTTTAAACAACCAATCCATTCCTAGGATTACATCAAATCCCATTATATCCATAATAATAAGATCAGCAGGTAGACTTACATTCCCTACTAACACATCGCTGTCAAACATCACTTGGTTAGAGTGCATGCGTTCACCAGAGGGTAATGCAACATTAAACACATGCATGGAAGGGGTGAACTGTACATCTAACTTAACAGCAAATGCAGATGCTATAAACGAATGCGTTGCACCAGAGTCTATTAAAGTAAAAGCAGGTACAGAGTTGATCAATATAGTGCCTGACACCACAGTAGGCTGGTCTTCATTCCCCGACTCCATCATGGAGAATATCCTCGGTTTAATCATAGCAGGGCCACTCTTAAGAACTGGACAGTCTCTACTAATATGGCCGACCTTCTTACAATTGTAGCATCTGGTGATCCTAGGCTTCGAGCATTCTTTGAATGTGTGTCCAACCTCCTCACAGTTGAAACACTTCCCAAAAATCCCAGTCTGCATTTGCCGGGTGGTTCTTCAAACACTTAGGACACTGGGGAAATTTCCTGACATTCTGTACCTTCCCTCCTGTTCTTTGACTACTCTGGCCTTCACTTGGCCTCTTCGTTCCCCTTTGATGGTGTGGCTGGACCGACTTTTGTGGGACCTCTTTTGGTCCAGCACACTTCCTTTCGGCTTCTTCCACTTCCAGAGCAGTGGACACAACCTCACTGAATGTCAAGCCTTTAATACCAAAAAATTTAACCCCTCGGTAGATTTCTGGATTCAGTCCATGCACAAATTTGAATACCTTATCCTCGTCCCTGTAAGCAAAATGTCCAGCAAACCTGGACAGGGACTCGAACTGCCTACTGTACTCGGCTACAGACCCTGTCTGCTTCAAGTTTAGAAATTCCAACTTCTTTGCAGTTTGGACAGTACTGTTGAAATACTTCTCGTAGAAAATGTCTTTGAATTGCGACCAAGGCATCGCCAAGCCATCAGTGGTGGTCTCTATTGTTTCCCACTAGAGTTGAGCTTCACCAGCCAAGTGAAATGTTGCCAACGTGACCTTGTCTCCTTCTCCAATGTTGGCGCACCTAAACATATTTTCAATCTTCCTAAGCCACCCTTCAGCAATAACTAGATCAGATGACTGTCAATCAAACGTGGGTGGTCTTAGTCTCCGGAATCTATCTCCAGAATGTTCATTGCTAGAACCCGAGTTGGCACTTCCTTGCGCCTCTCGGTTCAACAGTACTCCTAGTTGGTCAGACTGTTGGTGCACTAAATCAGTTTGCTGACGCACTAAATCTGTCAGCTGCCTAATCACACTAGGCTCCTCTTCACTTCTCACATTTGGCATTTCTCTTGGCACTCTAGGTCTCCCTGGGCGTCTGACCATTATACTAAATTCCTACACAAGGTTAATTACACTCTTAAATATCTATCAACTAAGGTTAACATAAACACTTACAGTTGTTGAAGTACTTCCATGCAACGATTGACACTGATGAGTAATCTTTTGAACGGTTTAACTGAATGTCTCTGATACCATACTGTAACGCCCCGAGTTTTCTGAACTCGGTTTGTTACTCATAAACCCGAACATAACTAAGAAACTTTGGACCAAATTTAAAACTTCGCTCGAAAGTCAAAATTTGACATTTTCTAAAACCTCAAAACATTTAAAGACTTGCAGCGGAAATCATTTGAGCAAAAATAGAGTTAAATAAAACTATAGAACAATGCTTGAATAATCAGTTGGGATGTTAAGGAATAATCGGCCAAAAGAAATAAAGGTTTAAATCGCGAAATACTTTAAAAGTTGCAAAAGTCAAACGCATCTGCCGCTGAACAAAGTCAACGGAAGAGGCTGAAACAGATAGCAGAAGGCTTCTTCCGGTGACGAAACGACAGAACATATTACTCTCATCCACCGATAGTTAAAGTACTCGACAACAAACGACATCCACCGGTCACTAAACGACAAAACTTCTACTACATCATCCGATGGATTTAATACTCGACATCCACCGGTCACTAACGACAAATTACATTCTACATCATCCGATGGATTTAACACTCGACATCCACGGTCACTAACGACAAATTACCTTCTACATCATCCGATGGATTTAACACTCGACATCCACCGGTCACTAAACGACAAATTGCATTCTACATCATCTGATGGATTTACAAAAGACATCATCCGATGGCTTTTACAAAAGACGTCCTCCGATAGACCAAAAACACACATTTCCTACACACATCAACCGATGACGTTAGCCAAATGATTCAATCCGCCAACATCTATCAGTAAACAAAACACACAACATCCACCAATAGACAACAGAACAAATACTCAACATCTACCGATAGACATCATCTACCGATAGAGAACAGAGTGACATTTCAACTACTTCCTAGTATACAAACACAACTCTAACTACAGAAAGGAATTTACTCACTTCACTGAGACCATTCAGAAACACTTCAAACCATTGTATTACTAAAAACCCAGTGAGTACCAACATTAAATCCCAACAGAATACTATTATCAGAAAAATCTCAAAACGTATTCAAAACATTGAAACCACTACTGTCATGAAAACTCAACATACTTAAATTGAAACATGGTCAACTAGACCTTCACACCAACTGACATTAGTTAAACCGCCCCATCAACTACCAGATTGTTGCAAAGTTGCACTCCTCCAACCAGTCTAGTCCTCAGCTAACTCAGTAAACACACCTGATGTCGCTTCTTCACCTACATCACAAAACTCATCTATTAGTCTAATGCTAAGTAAGTAAAGCAATAATGTAGTGTAATGCTGAATCATAAATTTCTAAGTATGCAGTTTATACTTTCTCATCTCAGTTGCATATGCATCGTTCTGATCTGATCCCCCTGTGAAATTGGGAGTTGGATCACTCCTCCCAAAGTATAAATATCCACTGACTCATTAAGGGGCGGATTATTTCCCTTAACAGTAAATCTGATTCACATAGCTGTTTCTGATCCCCTGTTCGATGGGAAGCGGATCAAGTTTCCCAAAGTCTGAATATCCACTGTCTCATTAAGGGGTGGATTACTTCCCTTAACAGTAAATCTAATTCACATAGCTGTTTCATTATGTTCATTCCTTACCATGCCAACATGCATTCAAATTCATTTTCGTATACTTTTAAAATATGATGCATGACATACTGACACATTCAAGTAAACAAAATCCTAATATTTTGTGATGTAGCCCCGAAGGCACAAGCACACTTCACTTACCTGGCTCCTTGAAATTATCTGGTTGCTAGTTACTTCGGAAATCTGCTCACCTAGGTTCACAACAGAACATCAATCAAACCTTCACTAAACTTTGTCAAGAATCAAACAAAAGTTCGAGGAATCCAGTTAGAAACTCTACTACCCGAGCATTCCCATTTATCACTAAAACCCGAACCTTCGCTCAATCTCAGCATCCTCAAAATCCTCACATTGTACTCCCTCAGGTATCTAAAATGGCGGCGGCTACAGTGCATTAAACTCAATCCCTCTTTCCTTAAATACGTTATCCACTTTTGAAAATTTGTAATTTACTCTAATGCCATTGTCTAGTCATACAACAACCCTACTTTAATTATTGCCTAATAAAGTGTATACCATTAATAATAAAAGAGAGCTGGTTCGATAGAATCGGGTGTTACACAACACCAACACCTCACATGTAGAAGACCAATCCATTACTAGACCTCCATTCTTTGATGGAAATAATTATGTTTATTAGAAGTCTAGGATGAAAATTTTTGTTCAGACTATGGATTATGATTTATGGAATATCATAGAAAATGGACCATTTAGGGCTATGAAAACTAAGAATGAGATTAGCATTCCTAAGACCTCTCATGAATTAACTGAGTCCGATAAAAGAAATCTAAGTTTGAATGCTAAATCTATAAACACACTGTACTGTGCACTTAGTAGAGATGAGTTTAACAAAGTTCAAGGATATGATAGTGCACAGAAAATATGACATTTATTAGAAGTTACAAATGAGAGAACTAACCAGGTTAAATAAAGTAAATTGAGTATGCTTGTACATGAATATGAACTTTTTTCGATGGAGAAGGATGAGACTATTTCCTCTATGTTTACTCGATTTACTAACATTACTAATGACTTAAAAGTTCTTGGTAAGACTTATTCAGGTGAAGAACTTGTGAGAAAGATCCTTCGGTGACTACCAAGAGCCTGGCAACCGAAAGTAACAGCTATACAAGAAGCTTGAGATCTCAAGGTTCTCAAGTTAGAAGAACTCATTGGCTCTCTAATGACTCATGAGATAACCATGAGAGCCAATGACAAGGAGGATCTCAAAGAGAAAGAGATCAACAAAAAGAAAGACATTGCACTCAAAGCCTCTTCAAGCAAACAAGAGGAATCTGAGGAAGATGTTGATGATGAGGATATAGCTCTCATTACGAGGAGGTTTAGTAAATTCCTTCAACGCAAAAGGATACAAGGAATGAGATTTTCAAAGAGTGAGAAATCCCAAAGAGAAAAGGAGATCACATGTTTTAAGTGTGGGAAGCCGGGACACATGAAGGCCGATTGTCCACAAGCTAAGAAATGTCTCAAAAAGTTTATGAAGAGAGCAATGAAGGCTACTTGGGACGACAGTGAAAGTGACACTTCATCCGAAGATAAAGAAGTTGCAAATCTTTGCTTCATGGCACACGAAAATGAAGTTAGTTCCTCTTCTAGTGATAGTGAAACTGATGATGGTGAGTTAATTGATGCTTTTAATGATTTAGTAAAGTAATTTGGCATGCTAAAAACTAAATACAATCTGTTGAAAAAGGAAAACGCAAGCTTAGTTGAAAAACATGTGAAGGAAATCAGTTTGCATGAAAAGAAAATTAGTGATCTTAAGATTAGAAATGAAAATTTAAATGACATTGTGCTTAAGTTCACTAACGGTAGCAAGAACTTAAACATCCTGTTAGGCAGTCAGAGAGTTACATTTGATAAAGCAGGTCTAGGATATGAAAAATCTAATAAAAAGAAAGTTTACAAGAATTTCTTTGTTAAATCATCTATCTGCCATGCTTGTAATGAAGTAATACATAAATCCTATGAATGTCCACTAAAATTAGAAAAGACTAAACCTGGCAGGGGATTATAATGGGTTCCTAAGGGAACCAAACCTAACACTAGGACCCAAAAGATTTAGGTATATAAGAAGACAACTTGATTACTATTTTGTAGGTTGATTGCTCTCCCAGGAAAAATCAATGGTACCTCGATAGTGGATGCTTGAGGCATATGACGGGAGACTAAACAAAGTTTGCTGTTGTCAATAAGAAGAAAGGAAACATTACTTTTGATGGAAACCAAAAGGGTAAGATTGTTGGCATCGGTAACATAGGTAACAGCTCTAACCCTATTATTGAAAATGTGTTATTAGTAGAAGGGTTAAAGCATAATTTACTTAGTATTAGCCAATTGTGTGATAAAGAATATAAAGTAACTTTTAAATCAACTTCTTGCATAATTAAGGATATCTCAAATAACAAGATTCTGTTTAAAGGTTATAGGAAAGAAAATGTTTATATTATTGACTTAGAAAATATTGTTTACTGTGATGAGAAGTATCTTGCTGTGAATTTGTTGGTTGATAGTTGGACTTGGTATAGAAGATTAGGACATGTAGGAATGAATATTTTAGCTAAGATTACTAAGGATAATTTAGTTAGAGGGATTCCAAAAATATCATTTGAAAAAGATAAAGTTTGTGAAGCTTGCCAAATGGACAAGCAAATCAAAAGTTTCTTTGCATCAAAGAATACAATTTCTACATCCAAGCCTCTACAACTTCTTCACATGGACTTTTTTGGTCCTTCAAATATTGCTAGTCTAGTAGGCAAACATTATGCCTTTGTCATAGTAGATGACTTCTCTAGATTCACTTGGGTATTCTTTTTAAAGTCAAAGAATGAAACTTTTGACACATTATCTAACTTTAGGAAGAGAGTTCAAAATGAAAAGGAGCTCACCATTATTGCTATTCGTAGTGATCATGGTGGAGAATTTGAAAATGAGAAATTTGAACTCTTGTGTCTCAAATATGAAATTGAGCACAATTTCTCATCCCTTAGAACCCCTCAACAAAATGGAGTTGTTGAGTAAAAAAATAGATCTCTTCAAGAGCTGACTCAGACCATGCTCAATGAGAACTCTCTTCCAAAGTATTTCTAGGCAGAAGCTGTTTCCACAGCTTGCTATGTGCTAAACGGGGTCTCCATAATACCTATTCTACAAAAAACTCCTTATGAGCTTTGGAATGGAAAAATCTCTTCGGTAAAGTATTTTAGAGCCTTTGGATGTAAATGTTTCATTCTAAACACCAAGAATAACTTTGGAAAAATTCGATTCCAAATCTGATCTTGGAATCTTTCTTGGCTATTCTCTATCCAGTAAAGCATATAGGGTGTTCAACAAAAGAACACTAGTTGTAGAAGAATCCGTACATGTCAATTTTGATAAGACCTCTCATTCCACTATCAATGTGGTTGATGATGATGTTTTAGAAAAGCAATTGGATTTTCTCTCCTTAGACAAACCTGCAGAAACTATTCAAGTAGAAAATTCCCTAGAGCTTTCTTTAAAATCTCTAGAAATTGTCCCAGTCAAGGATGAAAATGATGTTCTTCCTAGAGACTGGAAATATGTTAAAGATCATCCTTTAGATGAAGTTCTAGG
Source organism: Begonia masoniana (assembly GCA_022432975.1). NCBI lineage: Eukaryota > Viridiplantae > Streptophyta > Magnoliopsida > Cucurbitales > Begoniaceae > Begonia > Begonia masoniana. The sequence goes on along the minus strand of CM039512.1, from coordinate 9,891,057 downwards.
TGATCCAAAATTAGGAGTCAAAACTAGAGCCTCCCTTAAAAATCTTTGTGCTAATGTTGCTTTCATATCTCAAATAGAGCCTAAGAAGTTTGAGGAAGCCCAATTGGATGAAAATTGGATAGTTGTTATGCAAGATGAGTTAAATCAATTCAAAATGAACAACGTTTGAGAACTTGTTCCAAAACTCGATGACCATCATATTATTGGAACCAAATGAGTATTTAAGAATAAGATGGATGAAAATGAGATTGTGGTTGGAACAAAGCTAGGTTAGTTGCCAAAGGTTACAACCAATAAGAAGGAATAGACTTTGAAGAAACTTTTGCACCCGTAGCTAGACTAGAATCTATTAGGATGCTCTTAGTATATGCTTGCTACAAAAACTTCACACTCTTTCAAATGGACATTAAGAGTGCTTTTTTAAATTGTTATATCTTAGAAGAAGTTTATGTAGAGCAACTCTTAGGATTTGAAGTCTATGACAAACCTGACCATGTCTATAGGCTCAAGAAGGCTCTAGACGGACTTAAGCAAGCTCTTAGAGCTTATTATGATAGGTTGAAGAATTTCTTTGAGTAAAGGAAGTTCAAAAAGGGTAATATCGATTCAACCTTTTTTACCATGCAAAAGGACAGAGACATTCTTATTGTTCAAATCTATGTTGATGACATCATATTCGGTTCTACAAATGTTTCACTTTGTGATGAGTTTGCCACTGTTATGCAAAGTGAGTTTGAAATGAGTATGATAGGGAAGTTAAAATTCTTCTTAGGATTTCAAATTTGTCAAAAATCAGATGGTATTTTCTTCTGTCAAGAAAAATACATCAAAGACCTCCTAAAAAGATTTGGATTAGATTCCTCTAAGTCCTCTAGAACTCTCATGAGCACAACTACAAAATTGGACAAAGATGAAAATGAGATAAGTGTGGATATTAAGAAGTATAGAGGTATGATTGGTTCTCTATTATACCGAACGGCTAGCAGGCCAGATATCCTATTTAGTGTGTACTTGTGTGCTAGGTTTCAAGTTTCCCCTAAAGAATCTCACTTAACTGCTGTCAAAAGAATTTTCAAATATCTAAGTGGGACATATGATTTAGGCTTATGGTACCCGAAGGGTACATCCTTTGATCTTATAGGATATTCTGACTTCGATTATGCTGGGAGTCTAGTAGATAGGAAAAACAGGAGTGAAACTTGTTAATTCCTTGGTGAGTCTCTTGTTTCCTGGTACTCCAAGAAGCAAAATTATGTTGCACTTTCAATAGCCAAAAGTGAATATATTGCTGCTGGCAGTTGTGCACAAATGTTTTGGATGAAACAAACTTTGGAAGATTACAATCAATTCTATGATAGGATTCCAATTAGATTTGATAATACTAGTGCAATTAACATTTCAAAGAATCCTATCCAACATTCTAGAACCAAACACATCGAAGTTAGATATCATTTCATTAGAGATAATGTTCAGAAAGGGGATATCTCATTAGAATTTGTCAATTCTGTAGATCAGTTAGCAGATATCTGTACCAAACCATTAGATGAGAAGACCTTCAATAATATTAGAATTAGGTTAGGTCTCATTAGGATTGAGAAAAATTAAGTTTCATTTTTTTCCTGATTGGAAAAATTGGCCAATAAGCAGTGTGGTCAATTAAGAAATGGACGATCTCCACGATTTACTCCTCTCTGGAATGAATGGACGTTGTCACAATGGATGTTGACAATTGACATTGTCACAATGGACGTTGTCAATGGACGTTGTCATAATGGACGTTGATAATAGACGGTATCACAATGGTCGATAACAATGAACTTTAAAAGAATGGACTATAAATTCTTTCGAAATGTTACATAAACCCTAACTTTTGACAAATCTTCTAAAACCTCTCGACCCCTCTCACTCGTCCAGCGATTCCTATTCTTCTCTGATCGTCAGCTCCAGTCCAAAACCTCTATAAACTCCATCTCTATTCAGAAGTCTCTATCTTTATCAATGACATCTTCCTCTCGAGCAGCACAAGTTTTATCAAGGAAAAAGCAAAAGACTTCTCATACCGTGGATACCCAGTCTGTCACTGTTCCTCCTCCTCTTCAATGGCCAAATCATGAGTTCATTAATCAAGCAGCTCTTAATAGGTATTATGAAGGTTTGGAAATCAAACCTCTTATTCGATCCAGAGCTGTAGTCTTTAGAGATTTGACTGGTCTAGACATAGAGAAACCATTACTTAGGTTGGGGTTAATGGGGCCGTTTGATACAGAGACCCCTTATTGTGTAACTCCGATTAGAATGTTTTATGCAAACCTAGAACATTCTACACGACCCCTCATTCTCAGGAGTTATGTCTATGGAAGACATATAGAACTAACTCAGAAAATGATTCACGACATCCTTCATTGCGAGTTTCTGAATGGTTCACGGAGATTCTTTAAGGCAGCAAATAATCCGTCTTTTCTTGAGAGGTCAGTAGGCAAGGAGTTAATCAAACTGATTGCTAAGGATCCTACCAACTCTCCCTTAAAGTTGAAGAGCGAGGATTTAAACCTTAGGGCTTGAGTCTTGCACCAACTGATCCACTATAACATATTGCCCGTAGATGGTCATAGAGACTATGTCAGTGGAATGGATCTCTTCTTGCTTTGACAGATATTTAAAGGTGAACCATTCCATGTTGGATACATTGTTTTAAATCGGATGCTTCAAGTTGTATGCAATGTGTCCAAGTCTCTGCCTTACAATCTTCTATTTATGAAAATTTTTCAAAGATTTGGAGTCAGATTTCTGGAGTCTGACAAGCTTTTATCCTTGAAGAAATCCGACTTCCTTTCATCCTCCACCTTGTCAAGAATGGGAATAACAAGAAATGATCAAGGTGTGTTGGTTGAAAAACCTAGCCGAGGAGGTGTTTCAAGGCACTTAATCATTGCCGACGAAGAAGAGGAAGAAAGTGCTCAAGATGACACTCTCATTCCTGTTATTTCTGCCACCTCCAGTTCTTCTTCTTCAAGCTCCTGAGGAGGTCAGTTATGTGCACACTCACACTCAAGAGCCTGTGAGTGATCCTGAACCTCATACAGTCCAAGCTGATTCACCTCTCCAGCCTCTTCCACGTCCAACCAGTCCAATTCCTGCTCCCTCTCATCCTCAGATTCCTCATCATCTTCCCATGTTCCTCCTCTCTCTAAAGGTCCTCACACTTCTCCAGTGCGGACTTCTATGTCTGAGGAACTGCAGGATGAGCTTCGAGCAAGCATAGCCAGCCTCGAAACTGGTCTTAAATCTTTTCAATCCATGTATCTCTCCCACCATGCTCAATTTGAAGCGCTTGTCCTTTCACAACTGGAACATCTCGCGGCTGCAATTCAAGGCCTGCACAAACGCTTTGATCTATCGAAATCAAATCAAAGTTCAGTTATTGCTGATATCAACAACCGCATTGATCAAGCTGCAGTCGAGCATAGTAAAGCAATTGATGATGTCATCTCTTCTGTTCGATTCCATTCCAATCTTGTAACAGCTCAATTGCAGCGAGAATCTGATAGGGTTATCACTTACATTGGAGATCTCAGTACCCTTTTGACTAAGAGTGATGGTGAGCCTTCTCATGGGGATGAGGCTTTGGACGCTGGTGGAGCGACTCCTGAGCCACTGCGTGTTCCTGCTCCGTGTATTGATCAGCCCGGGACCGCTTCTGATCCCCCTCCAGAAGTTGATCCTTCTATTGCCGTTGAAGCTGTTCCTGTTGAAGAGCTCTCTAGTCAGGTGGAATCCCCTCCTGCTCAGGGTGATTTCCTTAGTCAACAAGGGCCTCTCATGGGCTGGGATACTCCCTCTTCCCCTGAGAACTAGGCATATTCTTTATTGTATATTTTTTTCCACTATGCATATCTTTTTTTTACCAACCCTATGAATGATATCTTTTTATATATGGTGTCCAACTGTGACTGTTTTATTCTGCTATCTCTAATATGTTGTGCTGAATGTCATTCCTCCTAAGTGCTTATTTTTTGATAATGTCAAAGGGGGAGAAGGATATAGAATTTACAGAGAAGGGTATAGAATTTACAGATTGCATCATTAAGCAATTACTGAATTATTGATAAGGAATACTGCATAGAGTATGGGAGAGTAAGTAACTTCTAACTGAAATACAGATTAGTATGTTGAAACAGATTATATATTTGTCATCATCAAAAAGGGGGAGATTGTTGACTTAAATGACGTTTAACTCTAAATATGTTTTTGATGATTGTGATTAATAAGAAATATATAAACTGCATAATTGATTTACTGTGCTTAGTGCACTTATCTGGAAATGCCCTTTGAAAAAGGTATTATGTTTCTGACGTTTTTGGCTAAGTGTTATTAGTCTGAAGACGCAGTTGTCCAATCTTACAAGGCAAACGCAGTCGTCCAATCTTACAAGGCAGACGCAGTCGTCCAAACTTACAAGACAGACGCAGTCGTCCAAACTTACAAGGCAGACGCAGTTGTCCAAACTTACAAGACAGATGCAGTCGTCCAAAATCAAGACAGACGCTGTCGTCCAATGTACTCGTCCAACGAGCAAGCGTCCAAAATAGTCGACCGAAGTGTTCCAAGGCAGAACAACGAATTCATGCGAAGCATTAGTCCGAAGAGCATTCATCCAACATTAGACTAAACGAATTCGTCCAAACTCGAACGTCGAGAGTCTTAACAATGCCGAATTAAAGACTACGAGCGATAGCGACTCCAGAACTCAACGACTATTTTTCTGCGTACGGATGCTCTCCAACGGTCACATTTTTGAATGAGACGCGGATTTCAGTCAAGAGTATAAAAAGAAGATTGAAGCTCGGGAGAAGAACTTTTGCCAATTTTTACAATTATTGCTTAACTTTTACGAGCAAAAAGTTCTGTAATACTCTGCGACTTTTTTTTACATCTCTCTGCCCTAGAACTTGAGTTTTTATCTTGTGAAAGTGTAATCGCTGTGCTCAATATTTTTCTTCTTGCAAAAATTGTAAGACAGTGGATTGACGCCCGTGAAGTTCAATCCAGAAGTGTGAAAGACAGTTGATTGGCGCCCGTGAAGTCCAATCAAGTTTTTCTCGTGGAAGATAAGTAGTGAATCTTCAAGGGGAAAATCCTTGAAGTGTGGACGTAGGCAAGGTTAGCCGAACCACGTAAAAATCACGGTGTTATTTTTTTCTCTCTCTATAGATTTTGAATCAATAAGTATTATTTTAAGTAACTTATATTGCACTAAGAAAACAAGATTATAAGATAAAAGTCTAATTCACCCCCCTCTTAGACAATAATGATCCTACAGGGTTCTCCGAAACATACTCGCCCACACCCTTCTGCCGCGAGAGGGCCATCGAAATCATATGAGCTGCATGGACCTCTATGTCATGGAGAAGCTATGCAATAGAAAGCCTTTTGACCGTGATTTCTTGATTTTAAATCACATGCATGAGGTCGGGCGGGCACCCAGGACTAATCTCTCATATGGGGCATTGATTTTGAAGCTCGTTGTGTGAGCTGGGATTCGCATACCGCTTGGAGAGCAGATAATCCTCCGTAGATCTACCGACGTATTTGACATGACCCAGTTGATACGGATGGGCAACGTCGAAGTCGATGGCGAGTGGGTGCTGAAGAGAAATCAGTGGGCATCCACCTCTTGGGCAGTGCCAATGGATGAGACTACATCGCCGCCAAACGCCCCCCAAGAAGATAAGAGAAGCGGCTGGGATACGAGGCATTATCTGCAACAGCTATATCACATGCAACAGACGCATCAACAGCAGTCGTATGATATGCACCAGCAACCGTACCAGCAACAGCAGCAGATATATGAGATGCAGCAAACACACCACTAGCAATAGTACCAGCAACAGCAGCAGATGTATGAGATGCAGCAGACACCATCAGCATCTGCAGGAAGTGCTGGAGATACAGCAAAGCCAGCAACGAGACATCCAGCAACTCATAGGAAGAGTGGATGAACTCGTCGTAAGATAGGGTGAGGTGATCGCTTCTCAGAGAGAGGTGACGCAGGCACAGGATTATCTCGATGAGTCTTACAAAGACATAAACGAGAGGTTCCAGACTTGGATAGCTGAACAACGCCACGAACTCTGACGATGATGCCACTCATGCGTAGTCTGCTTAGTTGTTGTATGTAAATTTGATGTACTTTAATTATAATTAAATATGAAATTATATATGTTTTACAATTTCGTAAATACATAAATTCAATCATATTTTAGAAATAAATAATTTAAATACTTGAATAAATTAAAAAGAAACTCTTATTTAAAAGAATTAATACTTATAGAATAAATGAATAATTAAAAAATAATAAAAAAAATTAATACATGGTATATTAAAAAAATTTACAAATTTTTGTCACGGCCGCGTGTCGAAGATTCCTGCATCCCGTCAAATGTGTTAAAGCCCATGAATGTGTCATGCGAAACAGCGCCTGAAGTTGATCCCCGATTAGGACAAGTGCGAGTATTATACCCCTGCTGCCGACATATACCACAACGCACGATTGAGTTCCTCTTATTGATTCTCGAGCTTGACGGCTTTTCGGCATCTCGCACTCTTGTCTTCTTCGGCCTACCAGGTTGACGCTGTCTTTTTGGCAGGAGGATTTCGTTCATATTCGTACGATCGGCCACATTATTTGGCCACTGATGGGACGAATATAGTGTGAGTACATCTGCAGGTATCTTCCTGTGTAATAGCATGCATGCACGTAGTCTTCCGACGCGACTCTTATCCAGTACATGCAAAGAATGAAACGGACACACGGGATTCCTGTACGCTCCCACCTAGTGCAGTTGCACACACCCAAAGTCATGTCCACCTTGAATTGTTCGTATCCATTGCTGACTTGAAATCGTGTAAACTCCCGTAAACGTTGCATGCCAATTTCCATATGCACTCTTTAGCTATATCAAGCTTTGTTCTTATCTTGGGACACAGATGTCGTTTGAATCAACCAGCTTCTCATATTTCTTCACGATGCGAGTCATCAAGCGCGTTCGGATCATCTTGAACATGGTCAGAATCGATTTGTCCCTGACTGGCAAAAGAAGTGCATTGAATGACTCGCACAAATTATTCAATCCCATATCACATTTGGGATTCGGAGAGAAGGCATAACTAGCCCAATATTTCAGCTTTTCTGCTCGAAGCCATTCGTGGGCTTCCGGACATAGCCGGTGTAGTTTTTGCATTTCATGCTCGAAATGGGCCTCAGTGGGTGCTCCGGCCGCATTCCACATCGCATCAAATGATTTTTGAAATTCGCATACATATGTCGAAGGCAGAAGCGGTGTTCAGCATATGTGAATTGATCTCGAATAGCTCTCTGTAACCCCTGATATTTGCACGAACAATGACGTTAATAAAAAAATATTAAACTCCCAACGCCACAAAATTTTGAAATAACATATAGAAATGTATCATACCTTTTGTCGATCTGAAATAAGTATCCAACCGTGGCCATGATGAGTGTTGAGTTCTTGCTTTAATATATGCAAAAATCATGTCCATGAGTCTGCACACTCAGACTCGACGTTGGCAACAGCAACGGGGTAGATTCCATCGTTTCAATCGATGCTGACGGCTGTGAGTAGTTGGCCAGCACACGACCACTTTAGATGACAGTAATCCAAGCAGATAACGGGTCTCCCGCACTCCAGCAACCCAGTCTTGCAAACAGCCATGCACATATAGAATCTTTGGAATCCCAATTGATTATGGCCCACTGGGTTTCTATCGATTTTCACTGTGCTGCCCGGATTTGATCTAAATATTTTAGCTACGTACGAACACAGTTGCCCGTACTGTTCATCGCACTTCCCTTCATTGAGGGTTCGAGCTATGCTTCTTACTCTTGTGGCAAGACTGGATGAAATGTCGACGGTGAAGTTATTCCTCACTGTCTACATAATAGATGGGATGTCCTAGGTAGGGTGACTTTTAAACCTGTCCAGGTAATGGTTCGCCAGCCATTTTGCTTAAGCGCATCGATTTTCAACTTGCCTCGAACAGCAGTGAGAGTCGATCAAGCTCTTTATTTGAAACGTTCGCTCATTTTGTATCAACGAAGCATGCAGTCGCCACCCATATCCATCTCCTTATTCAGCCGTCAGTCGACTTCTTTCACATTTAATGAATTTAATACCATAACAATTTTTTAAAGAATATTTGTCTATCTCGTCTTTCAGTTCCTGTAAAGAACCATATGTTTTACCCTTGTGAAATCCCAGTGAGATTTGTTCTCTTACCAGTATGCTTTCCACCTCCTCGTCATCTAAGCCAACCGGTATTCGAAGCTCATCGTCCAGCGTTTTGGAGGTCAAATAGACGAATATTTCTTCATTTGCCAGTGGGTTATCGAATGCTCGTACATCACCATATGCAAGCGTGTTGTCCAAATCCCAATCCATTTCGGCATCACCAGTTGATCGCACATCTAAATCAATCGATCTACTTGAGTCAGAATCCATCTTCGTCGCTAATAAAACAAACGTTAAAAAAAACAGATGCAATCCTATTATTTATAGTGTAATATCTAAATATCTGGCAAATGATTAAATCGAAAAAACTTTCATACCTGGCAGGTGAACACATAGAAATATCATCGGGGCAGGAAAATAGTCTTCGGTAATCGAAAAAATAGTATTATAAATATTTAAATAAATAAACCTAAATTAAAATGATTAAAAAAAAATCTTTGTACTTGGTAGGTGAATACGGAAGAATATCGTCAAAATAGGAAATGAGTGAGAGAGAGATTTGAGAGAATTGTGAGAGAGAGCTTCGAGAGAATTGGGAGAAGTGGGGAGAGAAGTGTGTGTTTTTTTCTAAAGTCGGGTGCGGCTTTAAATAGGGGAGTCGACGGACCGGCCGTACTCAATGGGGAAGAACCCGTGACAAGAGTCACGGGTTCCGTCCTCTAGTGGAGCGAGTACGACTGGTCCAAATGGACCAGTCGTACTCGCCCCACAAAAAAACAAAACCTGTGACTTTAGTCACGGGTTTTTACGGTGCGAATACGGCCGGTCCGACTGGACCAGTCGTACTCGCACCACTAGAGGACAGAACCCGTGACTATTGTCACGGGTTTTTTCCTTCCGAGTATGACCGGTCCATTTGGATCAGCCGTACTTCCCACGAAATGACAAAACCCAGACAAAAGTCACGGGTTTTGCCCATAGGAGGATGACTGGTCCTCCTACCAACCGTCCTCTGTTATCGAGTACGGCCGGTCTAGCTGGACCAGCCGTACTTAGTCTCCATATTTTACAAAAAGTTGCAAATTGAGTCCAGCTGGACCGGTTGTACTCGGTAACGAAGGACAACCTCTTCACCCTCCCTGCGAGGTTTAAATTGCATGTTTTCGATATAAGATTTTACTCGATGAATAGTATTTTTTAATAATTTTTTTACCACCAACCCTTATTTTAGGATTTTTTAAAAAAAAAAATCTTAAAATAAATTATTAATTACAATAATTAATAAGTGTCACGTCAAGATCTGAATAAAAAATAAATTTAACATTGTTCTGATCATCCTACACGAAACAAAAGTCTAAATCTAGGGGTCAAGATAAGCAAGCAGTCTAAATCTCATAATCGAACCTGTTTTTTAACCAGTAAAGGGTGATTTCTCTTTCACAACCGCTCGTAGGGTGGCTTGAAAGCTGACCGGAAGGGCCAAAGCTGGCGAGTCTAACCAGAGACCACCTAATTTAGGATTGGTCAGGCAAACTGCTGCCCCAGGCTTTGGTCCACCCCAAGGCTCGTTGGGACCGACTTGAACATATTTCAACCAGCCGAGCTGGCCACGAGTCTTACTCAAGGGGATGCTAAATCTCGGAAAAATGATTAAAACTAATCAGACAATTTATTTCCTCTAGTCCTAAGTCAATAATTCAAATGATCATCATCAGTTTAGATCTCACAGAGTAGTCCATTTTTTATATCAAAATGGTCATATTTATCATTCGCCATTTCCATCTTACAACAGAAGATAAAGCAAAACTAGAATGCTTATTGTTCTTGAGCTTTAGCAGGTTCCATGAAAAATTAAACTTAAAAAAAGGATAAAAACTAAGACATGATAAATTTGTTAGAGAACGAAAGTACTTTTTCTTACACCATTGCTGGGTCTTGTTGTCTTCCATGAAAATGCCTCAGTCCAGCTTCACAGAGGAGAACAGGTAATGAACGAACCAGAAGGACGAGAGAAACCCGACAGTTCCAGTAGCGAGCATGATGGCGAGAACCATGAAGAGTGAATATCCCAAATAGAGAGTGGCCGAGACCGGCCCGCTCAAGCTCTTAAGATCGAAGACAAGATAGTTGATGGAGTACAAAAAGATGTAAATGGCAACTGAGCCAGAGGCAAAGAAAGACTTCCACCACCATTTCCAGTCCTCCACACAAAGATGCATATATGTTAGAACCAGAGAAACTTCAGCACAAACAACAACGAGGAGAATCATGACAATGAAGAGAAACCCGAAAACATAGTAAACCCGGCCCATCCATATGCTAGACATGATGAAGAAAAGCTCAATAAATAAGGTACCGAAAGGTAGAGTGCCGGCCCCGAGAACTAGGAGCCACGAAGGGTATTTCTGGGGCGGGATTTCTCGAGGAATTTGGTTTGTTCGAATGGGGAACTCAATATGGGGAGCCTTTGCCCCGAGATACCCACCGACGAGAGTAAGTGGGACCGAGATGCAGAACCAAAGTAAAAGGAGTATAACAAAGAGAAAAAACGGAATGGCTCCGGTGCTATGACTACCCCACAATAGGAAATTCAGAATGGTTAGGATCAAAAATGAAATTCCGGGGAAGAAACAAGCAACCTTCCACGAGACCGAAACCCATCCTCTGCAGTCGCCTGAGCCGAGGGTCCGCCATAGACGGATTGCCACATACCCAGCTGCAACTCCAAGAATCAAGTAGAAGATAAGCATGCCTGTAATAAGTGTCCCACGAGAAGCCGGAGACATAAACCCAAGAGTGGCAAAAAGAATGGTCACGACTGCCATTCCAAGAATCTGAACTCCATCTCCGACCATAACGCACAAGAGTGCAGAAGTTTGCTGGAGCCCGGAAGACATCGCCCACAACAAGCTTCCACCCGGACAATTCCTCGTTCATCTGTGCCTGAGCCTCCTTATCAAGCTCTTCATATCTCGTGAGATCTCTACGAACGGTTCTGAGAAAAATAACAAGGACTATGCCAGCAAGGAAAGTTATTACCATCAAAGAATTCAAGATTGAGAACCAGTGGACTCTGGATCCCTCCATCTTCAAATAAGCATCCCATCGTGACGGCCACTTGATGTCACTCTTCTCGAATGACACTTCGTATGTAAAAGTAAGAGGTTGCCCTGTGTTAATTGGCATTGACACAGTTGTTGGGTCACATTTTATGGAATTTGGGTACTTCTCATACATCTTTAAGTTCTTAGTTGAGTCTAAGTTGTGTTGAACACTGCAAGGAACGACCTCAAATCCAACAACCATGTATCCGGGCACATTTTGATCCCCTCGTGCAAATGTTGGGACCAATTCTGCAGCATCTCCAGTTCCCATTACATTTGCCATATTGGTCTCTTCATATTCATGAACAAGAACAGTAAATTTGAGATGGTTAAAGATGTAGTAGGCATCCTTAACCTTCACTCCGATAGGATATCCAGTCCATCTCAAGACGAAGTCCTCCTTTTTAGTATATCGAATTGCAGGAAGATTATCGAGAATTAGATTAACCTGATACATCTCTTCGATCCTTTCCGTCAATATCTTAACTGATCGTCGGTCAAAGCTTCCGTCTGGCACAAAAAAATATCTGTCTCGTTCGAGTACATCTTAAACCGATAGGGTGAGTTCTCAATTCGATCGCCCATCAGGAGCTCACCGAGGTTTTCAGCCATGTCTTTGACGCCCCCTGAGGGCTGGCAAAAGGGTAAACTGTAATAGCTAAAAGGCATTTCAGTTTCGATCGAAGTAAGGGAATTGACTTTCACTGAAAACTCTTTGCCGGTATCATGCTTGAGTGGGTAACTTCCAGGAAGGTAATACCCCTGTACGGATTGAAAAATCAAGCAAACCGCAAACGCCCATGTCGTAAATCGAATAAAGAACTCCATTCCGGAACGATTCCCGCCCGATTTGAGTCAGATCTGAATTACCCAGGTCAACAAAATGAGGGAAGAACCGCAAAGAAAGGGCAATTTCCAAATGGTTTTAATTTCCAATGAAAAACTTCAACATGACTAAGCAATAAACATAAACGAGAAACCAAACTCACAAAATTCAGATAATTTAAAAAAAAAAATGAAGAAACGACCAACTGTGAAAAAAGACAGATCTGACAGACGATCGAGATAGGAAAATGAAAAGTCTACCTCTCCCGGGAAGAAGAGAATGACAGCAACTAGAAGAGATCGTCAAGCTCCGAAAATCTGGAAGAGGGTATGAAAGAAGTGAAGAAGAGGGGAGGGAATCAGAGAGGAGGTAGAGAAATTCCGGGTCCAAAGCGATTAAAGGGAAGGAGTTTTCTCGCGTTATGAGGAGAAGTGGTGGAATATACCCGTGTTTGGTTGATGCAAAGTGCCACCCAAACACGAGCCTCGGCAAACACTATTTAATATCTTATTTAACTTCACTCTTTCAAAATCAACTCTTCACAATTAAGAGTTCAATCTTTTCATTGATTTTAAATAATTTTCGTACTTTAATTTATATTAAATTTGCAAAGAAACCTACGTAACTACGACAGAAAGACAAAATTGTACAATCATGGTTGGAAAAATGTTGAAAATTATAATTTGATAATCAACGTTTGATCTTCGACTAGAGCAAGATTTTTCGATGAAATCCAAGTGTGATAAGATTAACTAATACGATGGATCTTAACATCTAAGGACATGTCAAGCAGTAGGAGCCCACATTTTAGAGGGTAGAACTACGTGTTTGCAAGCATTAAAAAACATTACATTTTACAAGTCTTTTTCGAATCACAAAGACTTGCCATTAAATGATTCAATTGACGTTGCTAAGAGAGTATAAGTTAAGTTAATTGAAAATAAGCAATTCAATCCATCTAATAGCTCCCTTGATGGAACCATTTATAACTAAAACACAAATTAGCACAAAAAAAAAAAAAAAAAAAAAAAAAACTAATATGCATCGAGTAGTACAATATTAGTTGTTTTCTTACATTTGCACAACTTTTTTTTTAGGTTTCAATCCAAAAACTTTGTATGATTTGAAGATGATATTCTATTTGTACTTGTGAAACAATCGTCCGAACCTTACCCCAAACGATGTGGATTACATTACTTTAATTGTCGTATTATAAGAAGTAATCAAAAGACTTTAACAAGGCTTGATTTATAAAGAATTCAATTAATTACATTTCTAATCATTCATGTGAATTTAATACATCGATGTAAAAATATTAAAAGTTCACATAATTTAATATATGTCACGATTATATCTATCGTCAAGTGTAATAGCAATCTTGATATTTATTCATGCATTTCGAACATTGAATAAAATGAACAATAAAATTATATTAAATTATTTAATTTGACTACGGCAACAATCCACAAAAATTACATAGATATGTACTCTCTCGTCTTGCCACTAAAAGATTTGGTTCAAGTCAGCATAAAAATTAGTAAAGGAAAATAATCTTTATTTCTCTTCTTCCTTCATGTTCTTCTACGCACACAATTTCTCTCTCTTGTTGTCTACTTTTTAAAACCTTCTAAATCTTCACTCTATTTACGTGGAATCCACTTTTAAATTTTAAAACATTCTCTTTTGCCAATATTATTTCCTTTCCTTGAGCTCTTTTTTTTTTTTGTCACTTTCTTATTCAAGATCTTTCTTTTAACTAATCATAGGCATTCTTTTTATTATTGAGATTTAGCATTTCCACGTTAGCTCAGCATCAATCTACAATAAATACTAATTATGAAATAATTATATTTAAACAAGAAAAATAACTATTTTATAAAAAATTGATGTTGCGTATGATGTTATAACATTTCCTAACGCAATATGAATTTTTATTTGTTTCATTATTAATTTTTAACAATAGACACATAAAATGCACTTATAAAATAACTATTTTTCAAGATTTATCATGTACTCTCTTACTCTACTCTGTCTTTAGACCTCATAATTTGTCATGATCTTGTGTCATTTTCACCAGTGAAAAAACTATGGGGTGAAGAAGGCTGCCTCACCTATGCCTCTAGTACCGTGTGCACCTTTATCATTTTAACATGTCTATTTTTTTAATTCTAACAACAAGAAAATGTAAAAATAGTGACATCCACGTCTAGCCCACTAACTATGCAATGAATTTTCTTTATTTCACTAGAGGCAACTAATCTTGAAGCTAGAATTTACATTCCTTAATACAAGCATGGTGACGATGTTTAAGGCCATGCTTAGGCCAAATTACAAGGTTATTGACATTAACATTAACAAGAGAAACTAATTGGCGCCTAATTCCTGTGATTTAGGCCGCTAAAGAGGAAACAATTCCTAGTGAATCTTTCTGATAAAATCCATCTTAGCCATTGTTTTTACCTTAACCCCTTGGTTTGTTTTTCAAAAACTCCAATGCCTCGAGTTTAGTCTAGTTTTGTTCATTTTTTGCATAAGAATTGAGAACTGAACAGTATATGATAATTTTCTTTCATTACAAATCCGTCTCAATCCCACAAATAACCAAACCAAACTGGACCATAGTAAGCTATTCGGTTCGATTTGATTCCACTTATTCGATCCAGCCATATGTTCAAATATAGTTGTGTATTTGTAAAGATGAAATGAACAAGAGTGAGACCAGCCTTACATTCCACTCATCCTCGATATTGGAGGAACCCAATCTATCAAAAGGCAGCATTATGTAAAGTTTTATGGATTTTTGAGGAGTCAAAGGTCAGGTTTGACCGAGACCAAAAATAATTAGTACAAGGTCTGATCTCGGACCAGAATGCAAGCCAGCCTTGGCTCAAACGTTGGACTTGTCTGTCTATAAGCTTACCTGGTCTGACCCAAACCACAGACCCTTATATTTGGATTGGACCATGAACTGGCTTCATGGTCAAAATATATATGAAAAACAAAAGATTTTTTTTTATTAATTAAAAATATATATTTACATGTTAATGCTGACTTGTCAAGTGAGCCTTTATGAACCAGGCCTAGGACAAGACGTCGGGCTATCTAATTCGCCTGCCATGTGGATTGTCGTCCTGGGTTCCTAGTCGGGTCCTTTTGTGCTCAACTAGAAATAACTAGTCAGGTAATATGAATCCAATCTAATGAACCCTGTGTGTAATTCTAGCAAATCAATTCCAAAGCATTGCTCGATTTTCCGTTTCGCGTCAACCGCTATGAATCACAGATTGAGAATATAGGTGTCACGAGTGAAACAATACTTTTGAAAAGTATATCGAAAAATAACAATTAATACCAGCATACTAATGATTTTGTTTCTAAAATAATGAACAAAGTAAACAAATAATCACATATTTGTCAAACTTTGGTGGGTTTTTAACTAGATGACTGTAGATTGTTCTCTGTCGGTCGTTTGATGTTGTTCTCTTTTCCATTTTCTAGATTCTTACATGTCAGTTTGAATAGTTCTATGTTAGTCTCCCAAACCAATTCGATGATTACGACACATTGTTGAACCAATTTTCTATACCGTGTTTCTTTTATTATGTTTTTAGCTCGGTATTATTATTTGTCTTTTTGGGCAACAAAGAGTGTCTTAGACAACCACGTTACCCTTTTGTTTGGAGGCATTTGTTTTCCAAGCTACCACGTTACTTTTTGGACACGTAAGTTAGAAAAAACAATCTCAATTAAATGGGTGTACATGAGAATGAATTAGAATAGTCTCTCGGGATGATTGTGACTTATGTGCTGATTTATTCGAGAAGACAAAACGGGGTGATGAGAATCGAGGAGATGCCCTAAAAGATTCACTACGCGTGAATAACACGAGACCCGCGAAAGAAGCTAATTGGGGAAGGATGTGAAACACGTTAAATTAACAAAAAACAATCACGGCAAAATAAGTGGTAGATATATACTTGTACAATTTTCAAGAAAATTACTGTCAAAAGTGTTTTACAAGAATTACTTCGTAATAAATTAGAGCTCGTTTTATTAATTAAATTATGAGTAATATTATGTTTACTATCTTTTAAAATACTTACTGATATGTCAAATAATAATTTATAAAATTTATGTACTACTAAGTGTTTGAAGGAAGTAAATGTAATATTATTTTTTAATTATAGGTCATTTAACTATGCATGAACATAGTTAATATCGTTTTAGTTGCATTAAAAAAATGAAAGCATTTGGACAAATGAACCATTTGTCTCTTCTTTAGGCTACGAACGGTCAAACCCAAAACAACGCACAAGACACGATACCACATGGCTTAAACGCGCGCGCTCAAGCTGCTCGCCGACAGCCCACTGTTATAACATCAACCCCCACCTTCCCCTCTCCTATAAATGCCGAAATTCAACCACTTCCCAGGCTATATACATGACCATTACTCGTAACGTGTTGAGCCCATTTCACAAAGGTAGTGTAAAGAGCCATGGCCACTGCCGACGGGCTCTTCCGATCGGTATACGACGGCTGCATCGCGGTCTGCGACAGCGGCATTGAGCGCCGGCCGTATCACCGCAACTGCAGCTGCGCTCTTCATAAGTCGAGGAGCAACAAGCAATGCTCCCATGGGGTTGCCAAGTGCACGAGCGTGGCTTATCCTTTTAGGAGGGCGTGGAGCGAGGGGTGTCTGGCTCTGGCGGCTTCCTCTGGATCTGCTCATTCTACACCGTCTTGTTTGCCGGCGGTGGTCGCAAAACCTCAATTTGGGGTGTGCAGTGAAGAGTGAATTGAGGTTAGATCGATACGTATATGTAATCCATCGCTGTAATTTTGGAAAGTTAGAACCCAGTTGGGATTCGTGAAGAAACTGCGCCGGAAAGTCTTCTGGTTATTGAATTGTCCCCGATCTGTCACCGGAAATCGCCGTCAAATGTTTCAATCCTTGTTCTCCATTTTTTCCTCCGACTCTCTCTCTCTCGACAGATTATTAATATCTATAATTAATGTCATGAATCTGTTGATATTGACGGGGATCCCATTATCCCAGACCCTTAATCGATCAGTCCACTAATTCAGAAGAAAGCAGTGCTTTACAAAAAGAAAAAAAAGAAGAGCAGGTTGAATGTCTGAGGGGTGGAGTGCACATGGCTGCGTTGGAGGATAGCATCATTTCACGGGACAGAACAAGATGTTCACATGTGTACAGCTTGCAATTTTCTGTTTTTATGTACCATGATTTAACATGAAATTGTCCAGTTTTCTTGTTTAAACGTTCATAAATCTTAAATTATTTTTTCAGACAAATCAAACTTTCACGATTAAATTATTAGTAATTTAAATTATATCGTCAATTTATTGGTTAGATCCAACAAATATATATCACGTATTCTATTTCCTAATAAATTCTACCAATATCTTATTCGACACTTACAAACTCTATCAATATTGAATTAGAAATTGTGGAATAACGAGAAATTTACTTAAAACACTTTATTAAATAAAAAGATATGGTATACACATTTAATTTAACGAAAAAATTGATAGCAAAAATCTAAGTGATATGCTAGTTGTATTTTCTCATTTCACTCTTTTAAAAAATTCCCTGTGGAATTTCATTTTGCCCAAAAAAATAATTCAAAATATTATTTATAAATGATTCTAAATATTAAAATTTAAATTAAAGTTTACCAAAATAACTAAACTAAAAATCAACGTCATCTCCATAATTGTTTAAGACATCATTTAAGGTCTATTAATTATAATTTTTTTAAAGTATAATACGATTTCCCCCCTAATTTTGTAGTCATTTACAACTTACACCTCAAATATAATTTTGAAACAAAATAAACCTCAGTACACATATTCTTGTCGTTGCATGTGCTACATTTCTTTTAGATTCTAAAATGCATAATTTTCTGTTAAATTATAAGTGAATTAAAATTAAAAGAAAATTCTATCAAGTGAATTCCAGGCAATAGATTTAACAAATTGAATAATTACAGATATATTTACTAATAGACAAAAAATTGAGACATATTCTGACAAATTTTTCAAGTCGTCCTCTGAAAATGATTCTTTAAATCAAAGTTACTTTTAGAATAAAAATCATTTTAACCCCTAAATTATAAATTTTTTTAAAAATACCATAACAAATTTAACCTTCAACTATCTTAATCCCTCACGGCCCCCAATCATCCATTGTTTTACATTTTTTGTCTAGAACGTAGGACCGATCTAAAACGAACGACCCCCTCGTTCTGCAGTGCACCTGGAACTAAAATGAGAGTTATTCTCCCAAACCAGCTCCCCATTCTCAAGAGCATTTTATAACGGGAGGCTGGCTCTGGAGAATGGGCCCCCATTCTCAAGAGCATTTTATAACGGGAGGCTGGCTCTGGAGAATGGGCCCCCATTCTTAATTATTGGATTAGAAAACGAGGGACAATTTTTCAGAACGGGGAGCTGATCTAAATTATTGTCAAATAATTAGACAATAATTTGACTGGAACAGGGGGCCAATCTCAATTATTGTCTAATAATTGGACTAGAACGGGCGGCTGATCATCGAGAATGGGGGGCCGATCTCAAAAATTATATAAGGAGACAACTCTCCATTCTCACCTCTAGCTCGCGAAAACTTTAAAACCTCTCGACTATTTTCTTGCTCGGACGAATTTTCTCTGTATTAGCGACATTAATGAATTTTAATTCAAATAGATCGGTTGATTTAAACGAAATAACAACTTGTGATGCCAATATGGATTGGTATTCGTACTCCACGCTTACATATAATGATCTTCGAGCATTCGATCACTTTGTAACAACCACCCCCCGTAACCCGAGGGTACCGAGCTGTGCGGTACCATCCCCGTCACGTGGCTTCCTTTTCTGTTCGCCACGTGTACTCACAGAACTTTCCCCTCCCTGTAGGTTATTTTTGCCTTCCTCCCCACTCGAACCCAAGACCTCAGGGTTAAGTACCTGGGCTACAAGTGAGGAGTACCACTTGAGCTAGTAGCCCAAGTGGTACTCCTCACTTGTAGCCCAGGTACTTAACCCTGAGGTCTTGGGTTCGAGTAGGGAAGAAGGCAAAAATAACCTACAGGGAGGGGAAAGTTCTGTGAGTACACGTGGCGAACAGAAAAGGAAGCCACGTGGCGGGGATGGTACCGCACAGCTCGGTGTAAACCCTCGGGTTACAGGGGCCGGGTTGTTACAATAAAAGGTGCCTTTTATTGTAACAACCCGGCCCCCGTAACCCGAGGGTTACACCGAGCTGTGCGGTACCATCCCCGCCACTAGCTCAAGTGGTACTCCTCACTTGTAGCCCAGGTACTTAACCCTGAGGTCTTGGGTTCGAGTAGGGAGGAAGGAAAAATAACCTACAGGGAGGGGAAAGTTCTGTGAGTACACGTGGCGAACAGAAAAGGAACCCACGTGGCGGGGATGGTACCGCACAGCTCGGTGTAAACCCTCGGGTTACGGGGGCCGGGTTGTTACAATAAGCAAGACGCGTTTTGGAGCACAATTGGCAACGGATTTCATAAGAACTCCGAAGTTAAAAGTGCTTCGGCGAGAGCAATTCCAGGTTGGGTGACCTTCCGGGAAGTTCTCGCTAAACAAAGCCGTGAGGGGAGGATATTGGGCTGCGGCCCAATCCCCAGAGCGGACAATATCTTGCTGGGATACGAGGTCGTTACAAATGGTATCAGAGCCTGTACCCAACCGGAAATGTGGCCAACGAGGACGTTGGGCCCCTGAGGGGGGGTGATTGTGATGACCCGGATGTGTAAGTATGGTACGATGGCTGCACGAACCGGAACCCGGATGGCGGTACGTCCGCGCGGGCGAACCGGAAGGTGACGGGTCGTAAAAAGGGGGTCGTCACAATCCCACATCGCTTGGGGAAGTATGTGGAAATGAAACATATGTAAAGAGACCATTCCAACATAGCAAGACGCGTTTTGGAGCACAATTGGCAACGGATTCCATAAGAACTCCGAAGTTAAAAGTGCTTCGGCGAGAGCAATTCCAGGTTGGGTGACCTTCCGGGAAGTTCTCGCCAAACAAAGCCGTGAGGGGAGGATATTGGGCTGCGGCCCAATCCCCAGAGCGGACAATATCTTGCTGGGATACGGGGTCGTTACACTTAGAATGTAACACCCGGCTTTTTGGCCATGTAAATATTCTCCGAATCATTTAGCGGGATGAATTTTATGTTAGTACAATACACGTTTTAGTGAATTTGTCGGGGTGTTTTAATGGAAAAATCGAATTGATGAACTAATTAACAAATTAGTTAGAAATGAATGGAGGGGTATTTTGGGAAGCAAATTTAAGATGGTTAAAGATGTAGAGGCATCCTTAACCTCACTCCGATAGGATATACAGTCCATCTCAGACGAAGTCCCCTTTTTAGTATATCGAATTGCAGGAAGATATCGAGAATAGAATTAACCTGATAATCTCTTCGATCCTTCCGTCAATATCTTATACTGATCGCGGTCAAGCTTCGTCTGGGCACAAAAACTATCTGTCTCGTTCGAGGACATCGTAAACCGATAGGGTGAGGTCTCAATTCGATCGCCCATCAGGAGCTCACGGGTTTTCAGCAATGTTCTTGCGCCCCCGAGGGTGGCAAAAGGGTAAACGTAATAGCTAAAGGCATTTCAGTTTCGATCGAAGAAGGAGGGAATTGACTTTCACGGAAATCTTTTGCACGGGTATTCATGCCTTGAGTGGGTAATTCCAGGAAGGTATACCCCTGTAGATGAAAAATCAAGCAAACCGCAAAACGACCATGTCGGAAAATCGAATAAAGAACTCCATTCCGGACCGATTCCCCGCCGATTTGAGTCAGATCTGAATTACCCAGGTCAACAAAATGAGGGAAGAACCGCAAAGAAAAGGGCAAATTCAATGAAAAACTTCAACATGACCAAGCAATAAACATAAACGAGAATACCAAAATCACAAAAATCAGAGATTTAAAAAAAAAATGAAGAAACGACAACTGTGAAAAAAGACAGATCTGACAGACGATCGAGATAGGAAAATGAAAAGTCTACCTCTCCCGGGAGAATGAGAAGGACAGCAACCAGAAGAGATCGTCAAGCTCCGAAAAACTGGACGAGGAGTCTGAAAGAACGTGAAGGAAGAGGCGAGGGATTCAGAGAGAGGTAGAGAAATCCGGGTCCAAAGCGATGAAAGGCAGGAGTTTTCTCGCGTATGAGGAGAAGTGGTGGACTATACCCGTGTTGGTTTGATGCAAAGTGCCACCCAAACACGCGCCTCGGACAAAACACATTTAAATCCTATTAAATCTTCACTCTTTCAAAACAATTCTTCCACAATTAAGAGTTCAATCTTTTCATTGATTTTAAAGAATTTTCGTACTTTAATTTATATTAAATTTGCAAAGAAACCTACGTAAACTACGACAGAAAGAATAAAAATTGTACAATCATGGTTGGAAAAAAAGTTGAAATTATAAATTGATAATCAACGTTTGATCTTCGACTAGAGCAAGATTTTTCGATGAAATCCAAGTGTGATAAGATTAACAACCGATGGATCTTAACACTAAGGAAATGTCAAGCAGTAGGAGCCCACATTTTAAGAGGGTAGAACTACTTAGTGTGCCGCATTAAAAAACATTACATTTTACAAGTCTTTTTCGAATCACAAAGCTTGCCATTAAATGATTCAATGACGTTGCTAGAGAGTATAAGTTAAGTTATTGAAAATAAGCAATAATCCACTAATAGCCCCTTGATGGAAAAACCATTTATAACTAACACACAATTGCACAACAAAAAAAAAAAAAAAAAAAAAAAAACAATATGATCGAGGTAGTACATATTAGTTTGTTTCTTACATGCACAACTTTTTTTTGTTTAGGTTTTCAAGCCAAAAACTTTGTAGATTTGAAGATGATAATTCATTGTACTTGTGAAAAACAAGCGTCCGAAACGTACCCCAAACGGATGTGGATACATTCTTCATTGTCTATTTAAGAAGTAATCAAAAGACTTTAACAAGGCTTGATTATAAAGATTCAATTAATTACATTTCTAATCATTTCATGCGAATTTAATACATCGAATGTGGGAAAATATTAAAAAGTTCACATAATTTAATATATGTACGATTAATCTAATCGTCACAGTGTATAGCAATGCTTGATAGTTTATTCATGCATTTCGAACATTGAATAAAAGGAACCATAAAATTATATTCAATTATTTAATTTGACTACTGGCAACAATCACAAAAAGTACATAGATATTTACTCTCTCGTTTGCCACTAAAAGATTTGGTTCAAGTCAGCATAAAAAGATTCGTAAAGGAAAATATCTGTATTTCTCTGCTTCTTCCTGTTCTTATACGCAACACCAATTCTCTCTCTTGTGTCTACTTTTTAAAAAACCTTCCAAATCTTCACTCATTTCGTGGAATCCACTTTTAAATTTAAAACATCTCTTTGGCCAATATATTCCTTTCTTGAGCTCTTTTTTTTTTTTTTCGTCAATGTCTATTCAAGATCGTTTCTTTAAAATCATAGGCATTCTTTTTGTATTATTGAGATTTAGCTTCTCCATAGTAAAAAAACTCAGCATCAATCTACACTAAATTATATTATGAAATATTATATTTAAACAAGAAAAATAACTATTTATAAAAAATTGATGTTGGTAGGTGTTATCAACATTTCCAACGGGGCAATATGAATTTTTATTTGTGTACTTAATTAAATTTTAACAATAGACAACATACAATGCACTTATAAAAATAACTATGTTTCAAGATTTATCATGTTACCTCTCTTACTCTACTCGTTTTAGACTCTAATTTGTCCTGATATTGGTCATTTTTCACCGTGTTGACAAAAATAGGGGTGCAAGAAGGCTGCCTCACCTATGCCTCTATACCGTGTGCACCTTTATCATTTTAACATGTCTATTTTTTTAATTCTACAACAAGAAATGTAAAAATAGTGACATCCACGTCTAGCACACTAAACTATGCAATGAATTTTCTTTTATTCACTAGAGGCAAATAATCTTGAAGCTTAGATTTACATCCTTAATACAAGCATGGCGATGATGTTTAAGGCCATGCTTTAGGCCAATTACAAGGTTATTGACACTACCATAACAAGAGAAACTAATTGGCGCCTAATTCCTGTGATTTAGGCCGCTAAAGAGGAAACAAATTCCTAGTGAATCTTTCTGAAAAATCAATCTTAGCCATTGTTTTTATTCTAAACCCCTTGGTTTGTTTTTTCAAAAACTCCAATGCTAGAGTGTAGGGTCTAGTTTGTTATTTTTTGCATAAGAATTGAGAATCTGAACAGTATAGATAATTTTCTTCATTACAAATCCGTCTCAATCCCACAAATAACCCAAAACAAACTGGAACCTCGTAAGCTATTCGGTTAGATTGATCCACTTATTCGATCCAGCCATATGTCAATATACTTGTGTATTTGTAAAGATGAAATGAACAAGAGTGAGACCAGCCTTACATTCCACTCATCCTCGATATTGGAGGAACCCATCTATCAAAAGGCAGCATTATGTAAAGTTTTATGGATTTTGGAGGAGGAAGTCAAAGGTCAGGTTGTGACCGAGACAAAAAAATGATTGTACAAGGTCTGATCGGCGGACCAAATGCAAAGCAGCTTGGCTCAAACGTTGGACTTGTCTGTCTTAAGCTTACTGGTCTGACCCAAACCACGGACCCGTATATTTGGATTGACCATGAACTGGCTTCATGGTCAAAATATATATGAAAAACAAAAGATTTTTTTTTTAATTAAAAATATATATTTACATGTTAATGCTGACTTGTCAAGTGAGCCTTTATGAACCAGGCCTAGGACAAGACGTCGGGCTATCTAATTCGCCTGCCATGTGGATGTAGTCCTGGGTTCTAGTCGGGTCCTTTTGTGCTCACTAGAAATAAACTAGTCAGGTAATATGAAGCCAACTAAATGAACCCTGTGTTGTAATTCTAGCAAAATCAATTCCAAGCATTGCTCGATTTCGTTTCGCGTCAACCGCTGTGAATCACAGATTGAGAATATAGGTGTCACGAGTGAAATTGAAACAATACTTTTAAAAAGTATATCGAAAAATAACAATTAATACCAGCATACTAATGATTTTGTTTCTAAAATAATGAACAAAGTAAACAAATAATCACATATTTGTCCAAACTTTGGTGGGTTTTTACGAGATGACTGTAGATTGTTCTCTGCGGTCGTTTGATGTTGTTCTCTTTCCATTTTCTAGTTCGCTTCTACATGTCAGTTTTGAACCTAGTTCTAGTTAGTCTCCAAAACAATTCGATGAATCGACACATTGTTGAACCAATCTTTCTTACCGTGTTTCTTTTATTATGTTTTACCGGTATATTATTTGTCTTTTGGGCAACAAGAGTGTCTTGACAACCACGTTACCCTTTTGTTTGGAGCATTTGTTTTCCAAGCTACCACGTACTTTTTTGGACCCGTACGTAGAAAAAACAATCTCAATAAATGGGTACAGGGAATTGAATTAGAATGTCTCTCGGGATGATTGTAATTATGGCTGATTTATTCGAGAAGACAAAACGGGGTGATGAGAATCGAGGAGGCCTAAAAGATTCACTACGCGTGAAGAACACGAGACCCGCGAAAGAAGCTAATTGGGGAAGAGTGAACACGTTTAAATTAACAAAAAACAATCCACGGCAAAATAAGTGGTAGATATATATTGTAAATTTCAAGAAAATTACTGTCAAAAGTGTTTTACAGAATTACTTCGTAATAAATTAGAGCTCGTTTTATTAATTAAAAATATATCTTTACATGTTAATGCTGACTTGTCAAGTGAGCCTTTATGAACCAGGCCTAGGACAAGACGTCGGGCTATCTAATTCGCCTGCCATGTGGATTGTCGTCCTGGGTTCCTAGTCGGGTCCTTTTGTGCTCAACTAGAAATAACTAGTCAAGTAATATGAATCCAATCTAACGAACCCTGTGTGTAAATTGAGCAAATCAATTCTAAAGCGTTGCTCGATTTTCCGTTCCGCGTCAACCGCTGTGAATCACAGATTGAGAATATAGGTGTCACGAGTGAAACAATACTTTTAAAAAGTATATCGAAAAATAACAATAATACCAGCATACTAATGATTTTGTTCTAAAATAATGAACAAAGTAAACAAATAATCACATATTTGTCAAACTTTGGTGGGTTTTTTAACTAGTGACTGTAGATTGTTCTCTAGGTCGTTTGATGTTGTTCTCTTTTCCTTTTTCTAGATTCTTACATGTCAGTTTGAATAGTTCTATGTTAGTCTCCCAAACCAATTCGATGATTACGACACATTGTTGAACCAATTTTCTATACCGTGTTCTTTTATTATGTTTTTAGTCGGTATTATTATTTGTCTTTTTGGGCAACAAAGAGTGTCTTAGACAACCACGTTACCCTTTTGTTTGGAGGCATTTGTTTTCCAAGCTACCACGTTACTTTTTGGACACGTAAGTTAGAAAAAACAATCTCAATTAAATGGGTGTACATGAGAATGAATTAGAATAGTCTCTCGGGATGATTGTGACTTATGTGCTGATTTATTCGAGAAGACAAAACGGGGTGATGAGAATCGAGGAGATGCCCTAAAAGATTCACTACGCGTGAAGAACACGAGACCCGCGAAAGAAGCTAATTGGGGAAGGATGTGAAACACGTTAAATTAACAAAAACAATCACTGCAAAATAAGTGGTAGATATATACTTGTACATTTTCAAGAAATTACTGTCAAAAGTGTTTTACAAGAATTACTTCGTAATAAATTAGAGCTCGTTTTATTAATTAAATTATGAGTAATATTATGTTTACTATCTTTTAAAATACTTACTGATATGTCAAATAATAATTTATAAAATTTATGTACTACTAAGTGTTTGAAGGAAGTAAATGTAATATTATTTTTTAATTATAGGTCATTTAACTATGCATGAACATAGTTAATATCGTTTTAGTTGCATTAAAAAAATGAAAGCATTTGGACAATGAACCATTTGTCTCTTCTTTAGGCTACGAACGGTCAACCCAAAACAACGCACAAGACACGATACCACATGGCTTAAACGCGCGCGCTCAAGCTGCTCGCCGACAGCCCACTGTTATAACATCAACCCCCACCTTCCCCTCTCCTATAAATGCCGAAATTCAACCACTTCCCAGGCTATATACATGACCATTACTCGTAACGTGTTGAGCCCATTTCACAAAGGTAGTGTAAAGAGCCATGGCCACTGCCGACGGGCTCTTCCGATCGGTATACGACGGCTGCATCGCGGTCTGCGACAGCGGCATTGAGCGCCGGCCGTATCACCGCAACTGCAGCTGCGCTCTTCATAAGTCGAGGAGCAACAAGCAATGCTCCCATGGGGTTGCCAAGTGCACGAGCGTGGCTTATCCTTTTAGGAGGGCGTGGAGCGAGGGGTGTCTGGCTCTGGCGGCTTCCTCTGGATCTGCTCATTCTACACCGTCTTGTTTGCCGGCGGTGGTCGCAAAACCTCAATTTGGGGTGTGCAGTGAAGAGTGAATTGAGGTTAGATCGATACGTATATGTAATCCATCGCTGTAATTTTGGAAAGTTAGAACCCAGTTGGGATTCGTGAAGAAACTGCGCCGGAAAGTCTTCTGGTTATTGAATTGTCCCCGATCTGTCACCGGAAATCGCCGTCAAATGTTTCAATCCTTGTTCTCCATTTTTTCCTCCGACTCTCTCTCTCTCGACAGATTATTAATATCTATAATTAATGTCATGAATCTGTTGATATTGACGGGGATCCCATTATCCCAGACCCTTAATCGATCAGTCCACTAATTCAGAAGAAAGCAGTGCTTTACAAAAAGAAAAAAAGAAGAGCAGGTTGAATGTCTGAGGGGTGGAGTGCACATGGCTGCGTTGGAGGATAGCATCATTTCACGGGACAGAACAAGATGTTCACATGTGTACAGCTTGCAATTTTCTGTTTTTATGTACCATGATTTAACATGAAATTGTCCAGTTTTCTTGTTTAAACGTTCATAAATCTTAAATTATTTTTTCAGACAAATCAAACTTTCACGATTAAATTATTAGTAATTTAAATTATATCGTCAATTTATTGGTTAGATCCAACAAATATATATCACGTATTCTATTTCCTAATAAATTCTACCAATATCTTATTCGACACTTACAAACTCTATCAATATCGAATTAGAAATTGTGGAATAACGAGAAATTTACTTAAAACACTTTATTAAATAAAGAGATATGGTATACACATTTAATTTAACGAAAAAATTGATAGCAAAAATCTAAGTGATATGCTAGTTGTATTTTCTCATTTCACTCTATTAAAAAATTCCCTGATGTGTCTAACTTGTAGCTAGGTGGAATTTCATTTTGCCCAAAAAAATAATTCAAAATATTAGTTATAAATGATTCTAAATATTAAAATTTAAATTAAAGTTTACCAAAATAACTAAACTAAAAATCAACGTCATCTCCATAATTGTTTAAGACATCATTTAAGGTCTATTAATTATAATTTTTTTAAAGTATACTACGATTTCCCCCCTAATTTTGTAGTCATTTACAACTTACACCTCAAATATAATTTTGAAACAAAATAAACCTCAGTACACATATTCTTGTCGTTGCATGTGCTACATTTCTTTTAGATTCTAAAATGCATAATTTTCTGTTAAATTATAAGTGAATTAAAATTAAAAGAAAATTCTATCAAGTGAATTCCAGGCAATAGATTTAACAAATTGAATAATTACAGATATATTTACTAATAGACAAAAAATTGAGACATATTCTGACAAATTTTTCAAGTCGTCCTTTGAAAATGATTCTTTAAATCAAAGTTACTTTTAGAATAAAAATCATTTTAACCCCTAAATTATAAATTTTTTTTAAAAAATACTATAACAAATTTAACCTTCAACTATCATAAACTTAACAATTTAATCCCTCACGGCCCCCAATCATCCATTGTTCTACATTTTTTGTCTAGAGCGTAGGACCGATCTAAAACGAACGACCCCCTCGTTCTGCAGTGCACCTGGAACTAAAATGAGAGTTATTCTCCCAAACCAGCTCCCCATTCTCAAGAGCATTTTATAACGGGAGGCTGGCTCTGGAGAATGGGCCCCCGTTCTTAATTATTGGATTAGAAAACGAGGGACAATTTTTCAGAACGGGGAGCCGATCTCAATTGTTGTCAAATAATTAGACAATAATTTGACTGGAACAGGGGGCCAATCTCAATTATTGTCTAATAATTGGACTAGAACGGGCGGCTGATCATCGAGAATGGGGGGCCGATCTCAAAAATTATATAAGGAGACAACTCTCCATTCTCACCTCCAGCTCGCGAAAACTTTAAAACCTCTCGACTATTTTCTTGCTCGGACGAATTTTCTCTGTATTAGCGACATTAATGAATTTTAATTCAAATAGATCGGTTGATTTAAACGAAATAACAACTTGTGATGCCAATAGGATTGGTATTCGTACTCCACGCTTACATATAATGATCTTCGAGCATTCGATCACTTTGTAACAACCACCCCCCGTAACCCGAGGGTACCGAGCTGTGCGGTACCATCCCCGTCACGTGGCTTCCTTTTCTGTTCGCCACGTGTACTCACAGAACTTTCCCCTCCCTGTAGGTTATTTTGCCTTCCTCCCCACTCGAACCCAAGACCTCAGGGTTAAGTACCTGGGCTACAAGTGAGGAGTACCACTTGAGCTAGTAGCCCAACGTGTACTCCAATTGGTTACTCCTCACTTGTAGCCCAGTACTTAACCCTGAGGTCTGGGTTCGAGTAGGAAGAGGCAAAAATAACCTACAGGAGGGAAAGTTCTGCTTGCAGTCACGTGGCGGAACAGAAAGGACGCCACGTGGCGGGATGGTACCGCACAGCTCGGTGGAAACCCTCGGAGTTACAGGGGCCGGTGGTTGTTACATAAAAGGTGGCCTTTTATTGTAACAACCCGGGCCCCGTAACCCGAGGGTTTACTACACCGAGCTGTGCGGTACCATCCCCGCCACTAGCTCAAGTGGTACTCCTCACTTGTAGCCCAGGTACTTAACCCCTGAGGTCTTGGGTTCGAGTAGGGAGGAAGGAAAAATAACTACAGGGAGGGGAAGTTCTGTGAGTACACGTGGCGAACAGAAAAGGAAGCCACGTGGCGGGGATGGTACCGCACAGCTCGGTGTAACCCTCGGGTTACGGGGGCCGGGGTTGTTTACAATAAGCAAGACGCGTTTTGGAGCACAATTGGCAACGGATTCCATAAGAACTCCGAAGTTAAAAGTGCTTCGGCGAGAGCAATTCCAGTTGGGTGATCTTCCGGGAAGTTCTCGCCAACAAAGCCGTGAGGGGAGGATATTGGGCTGCGGCCCAATCCCCAGAGCGGACAATATCTTGCTGGGATACGAGGTCGTACCCAATGGTATCAGAGGCCTGACCCCCTGAAATGTGGCCAACGAGGAACGTTGGGCCCCGAGGGGTGGTGATTGTGCTGACCCGTAGTTAAGTCTGTACATAGCTGCACGACAGGAACCCGGAGGGCGGTACGCTCCACGCGTCGAACCAAGGAAGGTGACGGGTCGTAAAAAGGGGGTCGTCACAATCCCACATCCGCCTTGGTAATTATGTGGAAATGCGAGGTCGTTACAAATGGTACAGAGCCTTGTACCCAACCGGAAATGTGGCCAACGAGGACGTTGGGCCCCTGAGGGGGGGTGATTGTGATGAACGGATGTTAAGTATGGTACGATGGTGCACGAACCGGAACCCGGATGGCGGTACGTCCGCGCGGGCGAACCGGAAGGTGACGGGTCGTAAAAAGGGGGTCGTCACAATCCAACATCGCTTGGGAAGTATGTGGAAATGAAACATATGTAAAGAGACCATTCCAACATTAGCAAGACCGGTTTTTGGAGCACAATTGGCAACGGATTCCATAAGAACTCCGAAGTTAAAAGTGCTTCGGCGAGAGAAATTCCAGGTTGGGTGACCTTCCGGGAAGTTCTCGCCAAACAAAGCCGTGAGGGGAGGATATTGGGCTGCGGCCCAATCCCCAGAGCGGACAATATCTTGCTGGGATACGGGGTCGTTACACTTAGAATGTAACACCCGGCTTTTTGGCCATGTAAATATTCTCCGAATCATTTAGCGGGATGAATTTTATGTTAGTACAATACACGTTTTAGTGAATTTGTCGGGGTGTTTTAATGGAAAAATCGAATTGATGAACTAATTAACAAATTAGTTAGAAATGAATGGAGGGGTATTTTGGGAAGCCAATTAAGATTGGTGGGAGGAAACCAATAGATAATTGACATTTGGCAAACTTGTTGAAGAAGACAAGCTTCCTCTCTTCTCTTCACTCCTACGTGAATCATTTTTCCTTCTCATTTTCTCTCCACTCCTCTGTTTTCTCTCTTCCAGACGACTGAGACAAATTTCTAAAATTTGTTTCTCCTGTTTTCTTCTGTTTCCTTAAGCAAATGTAACAATCTAACCTAGTTAACGAGTTTGGACAAGTTAAGATGTGAGTTTTTGTGGAAGTTAAGGGTTATGATATTTTGAGAAAACTCACTGTTTTTGTATGAAAACACGCTGATTTGTTTTCTAAAAGATTTGAATGGAGTCTGGAACATGTTCTACCAAGTTATTAGTTAGCATTTGCAGCTCTATTTATTTTCTTTACGTGCATGTTTTAGGCCCGTATATAACCAAGACGTTCAAGACTTGCAACTCTACAGCAACTCTACAGCAACAGGTAAGTTCAAGCATATAAGTTAGCCCTTAAGGCCCTACAGCATGGAGGTACTAGATTTTTGGTTGTCGGGTAGTTAAGAGGTATGTTAAGTCCTAAGTTGAATGAGTTTATTTATGTTTCTGCTGCTATCCTGTTTTCTGTTCTGCTTGTCATCCTGTAACCTATTTAAGTTATGTTTAAGCACCATCAATGTCTATGTATACATGTTTTCTGAAAGTCATGTAAATGTTTTATGCACGAGGTTTGAAGTTAAGAAAGATAAAACCTGTAATGTAATGTATGGTTAAGTGTGGACGAGGACTGACATCCTGTCATGTACTCCTGTTGTGGCATGTACTCCCGTTGCGCCAGCTCTTCTTCCCACTTATACCTCCATGTCCAGTGAAATGTAATGTAATGTTCATGTATTTGAAAATGTTCATGCATAGCACGTGTATCACTTTGCATCGTATGTTCTTACTGAGCTCTAGGCTCATAGTTGAACTCCCTGTTGTAGGTATGGATCCTCCAGATGAGAACCTTGTGCCTCAAGCTGATGAGTTTATATAGTTGGCAGATCGAGCTCATGGGGATTGGTTGCTGCAATCAGACAAATGTTATTCCTGTGAGAAAGTATTTTTGAAAGTTATGTCGAGCCCTGTATAGCTTTTGAAATTTTAAAACAATGTATAGTCTTTGTTAGGAATTCTGTTGGGATTTTGATAAAGTATAAATTTTGGTGTTTATGTTTTTAAACCTCTGTAATTGACAGTTGAATGTAGATTTTCAATTATTCTATAATCGTTTGGAATCTCTCCTTTTAGGTTATGCACGGATTGTTTCAAATTTTAAATCGATCCATGTAGTCAGATTTTTGAACTTCTGTCACGTTTCCAAGCATGTTTTTAAGCTGTGTTTTGAATCGGGTTTTAGGGTTTTAAGGTTTTTATACCGTCTGTTTTATGCTCCCTGTTCATATGTTTTCCTGTTAAATGTAGTCCACTTCTGCCTGTAGTCCACTTCCGCCTGTAGTTCACTTCTGCCTATACCTTACATCTACCTGTCTTCACTGTTCATCTTCCACCTTACATCTACCTGTCTTCACTGTACATCTTCCACCTTACATCTACCTGTCTTCACTGTTCATCTTCCACCTTAGATCTACCTATCATCACTGTACATCTTCCACCTTACATCTACCTGTCTTCCACTGTACATCTTCCACCTTACGTCTACCTGTCTTCCACTGTACATCTTCCACTTTACGTCTACCTATCTTCCGCTGTACATCTTCCACTTCTGTCATCCAATTAATGTCTTCCATTTTATGCTTTCAATTTTATGTCTTACCATTTAAAATATTCAAGAGTTTCAAAAAGTCGAAAAAAAAATTCTACGCCCAAAAAGTCAAATTCCCAGTGAACGTCATATCGAGTCCCGTGACGGCCAGACGTGGGTTTGGGGTCGTCACAGTTATGGTATCAGAGCAAAATCAAGTTTTAAAAGCGATTATGTAAACTGTCTGACTACACAACCTGCCACGTGAGATCGCTCCACTAACTGTAAGTGTTTAAGTTTCTGTACCTGTTTTGTTTATTAAGTTGAGTTCGTTATTTCGTATAGAATTTTTTAGAATGGTGAGAAGGAATCAAGGTGATGCAAACGATAGAGGCGACGCCCTCGATCGTCTAACCGAGCTAGTCGGCGTTCAGTCACGCATGATGGCCAGGGAAGAAAACAGGAATAATAACCATGCAAACGCTCCACGTGACTCTAGTGGAGAGAGATTCTGGCGACTCCAGCCGCCTGTTTTCGATGGATTATCAACAGATCCTATTCACGCCGAGGAATGGATCCGGCAGATCGAACGTATGTTCAACTATACCGAAGTGGAGGAGAACAAGAAGGTGATCTGTGCCTCGTTTTATCTCACCAAAAATGCTGGATTTTTGTGGGACATGGTGCAGTCAACTACCGTGGCATTGAGCTGGGAAGGATTCAAAAGAATTTTCTACGAGAAATACTTCGATCGCTGTGTGAGGAAGGAAAAGATGATCGAATTCGTTCGACTGCGGCAATTTGGATCAGTGGCCGAGTATGTTCAGAGGTTCGAGTCGTTATCCCGCTATGTACCTCATTTGGTGGCCACCGAAGAAAACAAGGTACACCAATTTATTCAGGGTTTGAAGCTGGACCTCTTACGGGGGATTACATACCGGGGATTTGACGAGGCCCCGTATACGAAGGTAGTGGCCAAGGCTTATCAGTTAGAAGCCTTAGAGACGAAGTCTCAGAGATATAGAGATACATCAAAGATAATCCTACATGATGTCCCTCAACAGCAACAATAAAGGGGTCAGGTTGGGCAACCACAACGACAGCAGAACAGAGGTGTCAAGAGACCTAATGAGATTGTCGTTTATCAGGACAAGGGAAAAAGACCAATAGGGAGCTCCTTAGCTTCCCGTATGCCTTCGTTGCCAAAGAAATCATACGGGGGAATGTAAGCTCTTTACTGGTCGTTGCTTCTGATGTGACAAGGAGGGCCATCACGTCCGGGATTGCCCAATGCCCGACACGAGACTGAATCGAGCCGCGCCAAGAGTTTTTGCAATGATAGAGGATGATGATGAAGCCGCTCAGCACACAACCATCACAAGTACAATTTCGATATGTGATGCACCTGCTTATACTTTGTGGGACACAGGTGCCACACATTCGTTTGTGGCAATGGACTTCGTGGGTAGGCAGAGATTTTGTTGTATGTTGTCAGATCAACCCTACAGCATTATGCTGCCATCCGGAGAGTTCATGCACTCCGAGCAGGTTGTACGGGGTGATATAGTGTCAGTAGGGTACCAAAAATTGTATGTCAATCTTATCATCATCGGTACGAAAGGATACGATGTAATTCTGGGGATGGACTGGCTGTTTAGACATCATGTCACCATCAACTGCAGGTCCGGGCTCGTGTCTTTTAAGCACCCGAACGAGGTAGAGTTCTCCTATCAGACTGTGCCAAAGAAACACAGTATGCCTGTTATATCCTCATTGAAAGCTCAACAGCTGATGAGGTCAGGATGTGTCGGATTTCTTGCCCACGTAATAGATGTTCAAAGGCAAGGTGAGGCAGGACTACAAGATATCCCGGTGGTTCGAAACTTCCCAGAGGTCTTCT
The DNA here is from genome assembly GCA_022432975.1 of Begonia masoniana. Classification (NCBI taxonomy): domain Eukaryota; kingdom Viridiplantae; phylum Streptophyta; class Magnoliopsida; order Cucurbitales; family Begoniaceae; genus Begonia; species Begonia masoniana. The sequence continues at coordinate 9,856,856 of CM039512.1, read as the reverse complement.
TAGACGACCTGCCAGGATTGCCATCGGACCGCGAGATTGAGTTCGAAATTGAAGTACATCCTGCTGCTGAACCGGTATCGAAGAATTCGTATCGTATGGCACCAATAGAGCTGAAGGAGTTGAAAACTCAGCTGAAAGAACTAGTGGACAAGGGCTTTGTGTGCCCTAGTTTCTCTCCGTGGGGCACTCCCGTCTTGTTCATTAAGAAGAAGGATGGGTCCCTATGTATGTGCATTGATTACCGGGAGCTGAACAAGTTGACCATCAAGAATAAGTACCCGTTGCCGAGGATCGACGATCTATTTGACCAGCTGCAAGGGGCTCGGGTATTCTCTGTGATGACCCGAATGTGCACGTATGGTACGATGGCTGCACGAACCGGAACCCGGATAACGGTACGTCCGCGCGGGCAAACCGGAAGGTGACAGGTCGTAAAAAGGGGGTCGTCACAATCCCACATCGCTTGGGGAAGTAACAGACTACGTCTTCATCCTCAACAACCCTTTTGGAGGGCTCCTCGAGTTCATCTCCACTAATCAACTCCCCGGTGTCCTCCTTAAGTATCATCACCCTTTTATTGGGACATTGAGAGGCATAGTGTCCCATCCCCAAGCACTTGTAACACTTGATTTCCCTTGTCCTCGAGTGAGTTGTTCCTTCCACTGTTTTCTTTTCAAATATCTCCTTCGATTGCCAATTCTTCACACTCGGCTTCTTATCATCAAAAGTGGCTTGTGGTTGGTTGGAAGCCTCAGATTTTGAAGGGGGCCGATCCATCACTCCTTTTCCACTGGTGAAAGTTTTATGGCGCAATCATAATGTGGAGGAAGCCACTTGGGAAAGACAACAGGACGTTAGGGCCAAATATCGGAAGTTATTCGCTTAAGCAAATTTTGGGGACAAAATTTTTGTTAAGGTGGGTAGGATGTAACACCCGGCTTTTTGGCCATGTAAATATTCTCCGAATCATTTAGCGGGATGAATTTTATGTTAGTACAATGCATGTTTTAGTGAATTTGTCGGGGTGTTTTAATGGAAAAACCGAATTGACAAACTAATTAACAAATTAGTTGGAAATGAATGGAGGGGTATTTTGGGAAGCCAATTAAGGTTGGTGGGAGGAAACAAATAGATAATTGACACTTGGCAAACTTGTTGAAGAAGACAAGCTTCCTCTCTTCTCTTCACTCCTACGTGAATCATTTTTCCTTCTCATTTTCTCTCCACTCCTCTGTTTTCTCTCTTCCAGACGACTGAGACAAATTTTCAAAACTTGTTTATCCTGTTTTCTTCTATTTCCTTCAGCAAAGGTAATCATCTAACCTAGTTAACGAGTTTAGACAAGTTAAGATGTGAGTTTTGTGGAAGTTAAGGGTTATGATATTTTGAGACAAGCACCAGAGAATTATGTGCATCAATACTATCACCAAGAAACTTATCTGCAGATGTACTCACAATTTATTCATCCCGTTAGTGGACAAAAAATGTCACCGCCCATAGAAAATGAGAAGGAAATCATTTCGCCTAGAAGAAAACGCCAACCTGGTAGGCCGAAGAAGACAAGAGTGCGAGATGTCGATGAACCGTTAAATTCGACAATTAGTCAGAATAACTCGACGATGTCGTGTCGTATATGTGATGACCCGAATGTGAACGTATGTGTACGACTTCGGGGCAAACCTCGGGTTGCGAGGCAAACCTCGGGACCTAAGCCGAGTGTAGGCGAATCCCGGACTCGAGTATAGGCGAATCTCGGGTCGTAAAGAGGGGGTTGTCACAATCCCACATCGCTTGGGGAAGTACATGGAAATGAAACATATGTAAGGGATCCCTCCCAAGATAGCAAGACGCGTTTTGGAGCACAATTAGCAACGGATCCCATAAGAACTCCGAAATTAAAAGTGCTTCGGCGAGAACAATTCCAGGTTGGGTGACCTTCTGGGAAGTTCTCGCCAAACAAAGCCGTGAGGGGGGGATATTGGGCTACGGCCCAATCCCCAGAGCGGACAATATCTTGCTGGGAAAAGGGGTCGTTACAAATGGTATCAGAGCTTGTACCCAATCGGAAATGTGGCCAACGAGAACGTTGGGCCCCCGAAGGGGGGGTGATTGTGATGACCCGAATGTGAACGTATGTGTACGACTGCGGGGCAAACCTCGGGACCTAAGCCGAGTGTAGGCGAATCCCAGACTCGAGTATAGGCGAATCCCGGGTCGTAAAGAGGGGGTTGTCACAATCCCACATTGCTTGGGGAAGTACATGAAAATGAAACATATGTAAGAGATCCCTCCTAAGATAGCAAGACGCGTTTTGGAGCACAATTGGCAACGGATCCCATAAGAACTCCGAAGTTAAAAATGCTTCGGCGATATAGCAATTCCAGGTTGGGTGACCTTCCGGGAAGTTCTCGTCAAACAAAGCCGTGAGGGGGAGGATATTGGGCTACGACCCAATCCCTAGAGCGGACAATATCTTGTTGGGATAAGAGGTCGTTACAGTATATGTCGGCAGCATGGACATAATAGTCACACATGTTTTCATAGAGGATCAATTTCAGGGGCTGCTTCCCAAGACACATTTATGGATTTTCACACATTTGACGGGACGCAGATACATTTCAACATATTTTGCTCATCAACACGCTATCATTCTTTTTTAATATAATATTCATTATGTGTAAGAATCTTCGACACGTGGCTGCGGTAGAAATGAATGACTATATATTTATTATAATGCGAAATTTATGTATTTATTATAATGTGTAATTTTAGATTTATTATAATTTGTAATTTTATGATTTTATAATATATGTACGATTTATTGTAACTGTTAGAAAATCACAAAAATTTCTTGATTATCTTCTCATTACGTGATAAACATGTAGTAAAAATTTCAAGTAAATTCAATATCGTTTGATAATTTTTTAAAATTAATTTATAAGGTGAAGAATAAACGGGGAGTCTCAGCCCTGGAACGGAAGGAAAAAAATATCAAACGCTATTCAATTTATTTGAAATTTTTAACACATGTTCACCACATCATGAGAAGATAATATGTAAATTTTCATCATTCTCTAACACTGTATGATTTATTATAATTGTTGTACGTCTTCTTTGTAAAATAATTAACTAATATTATAATAAATTGTACAAGTGTTAGAAAATAACGAAACTTTTCAAATTATCTTCTCATGATTTGGTGAACATGTGTTAAAATTTTCAAATATATTGAATATCGTTTGATTTTTTTTTAATTAATTTATAAAGTGAATAATATGTTGTAATATCCGGTTTGTACGGACCTTTGATTATATATTATGTTATATTATCATTTCCTTATTTAATGGCATTTTTGGTAAATATGTCAAATCAGGTCCGCTTCACAAAAAGAAAGCGTCATTACGATTCTAACGAATAATATGAATTTTAAGGAAATTACGGGAATTTTCGGAGATCAAACACTACATTCCGAGTAAATACACTTTTCGTAATGTAAAAGACGTTCTCGTAAAAATAGCGAACGAGGTCCAAATTGCGAACGGACAGTTTTAATAAATCCCTGGCAATGAATAGAAGTTGTTGGCAAAATATGGAACTTTCGAGAATCCGAATAGTTGGACGATTAACGAACCGAAGGACGAAACAAAATAGAAATAAGAGCTAAGGGCAATTTGGTAATTTGCCAAATCAAATTATTAAATAACCTCACTTTTCTCTCTTTTCCTCACTTCCTCTCTTTCTCTTCTCTGGAATTCACGAACAGAGAGCTTTCTCTCACGCGAGCCGCCGACGCCTTTCCCTATTCCGACTCCGTCCGACCTCCGATCAACCCGTTTTCTTCACGGTTTCTCATCCTCTCGCTACCCTCGGTATGTAGCCCCAATCTCTGAGCGTTTATTTCGAGTTTTCGGTTCGATTTAGGGTTAGGGTTTCAATTAGGGTTTCGACGAAAAACGCGAATTAGGGCTCGTAATTAATAGGTTAGCCTCGATTAAGTATATATCGAACGTATTGGACGTTATTGGACGAAGATAAACCAATTTGTAAAAAAGTATAAATTATAGAATTTTCGGGTTTTCGGAAATAACTCGTATATGGATTTCCAGATTTATCGAGCGTTGTGTCGTTGTTTAAAGCTTCGATTTGTTAAATTAAGGATTTTATTAGTTTGGACACTTAATCGTTTAAATTGGGTTTAACGACAAATATCGTGTTTTGCCTCAGACACGCGACTCCAGTGGACGAAGCTTGAGATCCAACGCGCTCAAGGTAAGTTCTCGTGACTTGCTTGACCGAAAGGTCTACACCATACTTCGTCGTCGTATCAAGGATCCTTGAGGGTTCCTTGATTTACGTTGTTTAGGTTGGGTAGTTAGGTTAATTGTTTATAGGTTATGTTATATTGTCTGCTGATATGAACTGTTTGTTTACTTTCCGCTGATATGAACTGTTCATGCATCACAGTTTTGAAAGTCATGAAAAGGAATTCTGCACGTGTTTTTAAGAAAAGGAACGTATATCTGAAATGAAATCTGTAACGAAATATGAATGAATAAACGTAATCTGTCTGTTTCTGGTCACGCGGGATGGGGCTCAGGCACGGCTGTGCGTGTTGCAAGCGTGTACCCCCCCTCTCTAGGTGGAAAGGGTAGTCCGACCGCTGGATGGGCCCTCTCCGCTTAGTGGGTAGAGGTTTCGGTGACAATTCTGTCTGTCTGTGACGTAATGAATCTGTAATCTGTAATTCTGTATCTGTAATCTGAATCTGAGCATGATTTCTGAATGGCATACGCACGCATGCATCTGCATTTACGTAGCTTACTGAGATTTCAATATCTCATATGTGTCTGTACGGTGTAGGTGATCTGCTAGGTGACGTAGATCCAGGTGAGGACGACGTTCCTCCTCCTGATGTCGGAGGCAGTTGATGGATGATGCTCGTGGGAGTGCGCTGAGTAGTCGAGGCGCGATATGACCCGTGGGGATGTATGTCTGGACTCTGGGTTTATTTTGGGGTGTTTGATCTGATAATTGTATAGAATATTTAGGTTGTTTGGATCTGGATAGGGGTTAGATAACGTTTTGGTAAATGTATGTAAAACGTTTTGGTTTAAACTGTTTTGATGAATGTATAAAATGTTTTAGTTTAAAAACAATTATTTAAACGTTATAGAAATTCTGGAACTGTTTGGTTGTTAAATTAAATGTTATGAATTGTTTTTAAATTGATACGGATGGCTCGGTTTTTAGAGTTATCCACGCAGTTGGACTTCGTAAAGTCTGCTGCGAGTCGGTTGGATTTAAGCTATAAGTGTTTATGATAGAGAATGTGAAGGTGGTGAAAAATGAGAAAGGGTGTAAAGAATGGTGGATGAGAAGTGCTCCCTGGAATCGAATTCCAGAGAGTGAAAATGGAGTGTTTGCTCCCTGGAAATTCCAGGAGCTAAGTGTTCTGGTTCTTGGACGGCAGAGGGCGATTGGGCGCCGTGCTGGTCGCTGCAGGCAGCAACTGATCGCTGCAAATGCAGCGACCAGGCGCTGCATAATGCAGCGATCGTGCGCTGCATTATGCAGCGCACTCGGCGACCGAGCGCTGCATATAGCAGCGCCCGGTCGCTGCATCTTTTCGAGGGCAGAGTTCCAATTCTGCCCTCCCTCTTTTCTGATCTGTTTTAAAGTTTCTTTATAAATGTTTTTAAGTTTTTATTAAATGTTTTATAGTTTGATTTAAATGTTCAAGGTTCCATTTTAATTCCGATTTCGGTTTTGATTTCAACTACAGTTTTAATTCCGCACAAAGTTTAAATTAAAGTAAGGGAAAGTAAAGAGTAAAAAAAATATATATATATATTACGGAAAAATACGGGTACAGTATTAGGGGTGTTACATTTATGGTATCAGAGCCCCCGGGTTTTAAAATCGATTCTGTAGACTGCTCGACTATGCAGCCACTACGCGGACATCCTTCATCAACTGTAAGTCTGTTACTGCTTTGTTTGATTTCAGTTTCTTAGGATTACTTGTTTTAAATTCTATAGGAGTTTTATAAATATGGTTCGAGGAAGGGATCCTAGAGACGACGCGATGGGTCGTCTTACGGAATTGTTAGATCGCCAGTCTCAGCATATGGACCGGCAAGCGCAACAAATTACAGACCTAGTGAATCGAGAGAACCAGCGAGAGAATCAGAGGGCTCAGGAGTTGGTAGTCCCCAGTAATCAGGGTATGCAGAGGTTTCAAGGCCTACGGCCTCCAGTATTCGACGGCCAGTCATCGGATCCGACACGTGCCGAGGAATGGATCCGGGTTATGGAGGACATGCTAGATTACGCCGAGGTTGCCAACGGGAGCAGGGTCGCTTATGCCACATTTCACTTAGCGTTGGACGCTCGTTTCTGGTGGGACTCGATCAAGTCGACTACAGATGTATCAGTTATGACTTGGGATCGATTCAAGTTCTTATTCTTCGACAAGTATTTCAGCCGCACAGTGAGAGTGGCCAAGAGGAACGAGTTTACGCAGCTGAAGCAGACTGGTTCAGTTGCGGATTATATTCGGAGATTTGAGGCTTTATCACGATTCGCACCTCGCCTGGTCAGCGATAATGAGGAGAAGGTGCACCACTTTATGGAGGGACTCAATCCGGAGATTCGGATGCACGTGGTAGTCTCAGGTATTATTGATGCGCCATATTCTGATGTTACAGCCAGAGCTCTGGACATAGAGGCTGCCAGGGCCACTTGTGTTAAACCGAGGGAGCCAGCGAAAGGCTTCTTCCAAGAGATCCGTCCTCAGTCTCGGAATCAGGGATGGCAGCCTGGAGCACAGCCACCTCAGCCACAGCCTAGGGGTGCGAAGAGACCTCTTGAGGGAGGAAATGATCGGGGCAAGGGAAAGCAGGTACAGGGGACTTCTCAGATGCCCTGGTGCCCCAGATGCCAGAAAGAACATAGTGGCGAGTGGCGAGTGTCGAGTTGGCACGAACAAATGCTACAGATGTGGCGGAGTCGGCCATTTTGTTAGAAATTGCCCGCATCCGGGTCGAGATTTACCAGGCGATGATCAGAGGAGGGTTGTACCCAGGGTTTTTGCGTTGATCGGGCCTGGCGATGTTGATGATGAGGCTCAGCCTGCCGTGATTGCAGGTACTATTTTGCTTATGGGCGCTACTGTGTTTACTTTGATGGATACTGGAGCTACGCACTCCTTCGTATCGACTGCATGTATGGCTAGATTGGGGTTAGAGTCTGGGCCGTCAGAGTATGAGTACAGTGTGATGCTGCCTTCGGGAGAGCATATGCGTTCAGATCGTATTCTCCAGGGCAATATCGTCTCGGTGGGGAGTATTACCCTTTATGCTCGTTGATAGTTATGAGCATAGAGCGGTACGATCTTATTTTGGGGATGGACTGGCTAGCACAGCACTTCGCCACCATCGATTGTCGCTCCGGGATTGTGACCTTCCGACCCCCGGATAAAGCCGAGTTTTCCTATCAGGCGAGGAACCGATTGACTGGATCGCCTATCTCTTATTCTATGGAGGTCAACGAGCAGTTCAAAGGTGCGTGCTCTATTTATTGGCCTCTGTCTTTAATTGTCAGTTGCTCAGCGGAGTGAAGCCGAGCGACATTCCTGTTGTCAGAGAGTTCTCTGGCATATTCCTTGATGATCGTCCCGGATTACCACCAGACCGGGAGATTGAGTTCACTATTGACGTATATCCTAACTCTGCACCGAGGTTTAAGAACCCATACCGGTTGGCACCAGCCGAGTTGAGTGAGTTGAGGACTCAGCTCGATGAGTTATTGGAGAAAGGTTTCATTCGACCCAGTGTTTCACCCTGGGGTGCGCCTGTTCTATTCGACAAAAAGAAAGGCGGGACCCTCAGGATGTGCATTGACTACGGGGAGTACCAAGATGTACCGGGATTTGAGACAGCACTTCTGGTGGCCGAACATGAAGAGGGAGGTTGCCAAGTACGTTGAGACCTGCCTAGTATGTCAGCAAGTAAAGGCGGAGCACCGGAGACCCGCTGGAACGCTGTTACCACTGCCGATTCCGGAGTGGAAGTGGGAGCAGATCTCCATGGATTTCATTGTGGGGCTCCCGAGGACTACGAGAGGCCATGACGGCATTTGGGTTATTGTGGACCGATTGACAAAGTCGGCTCACTTTTTGCCTGTGAAGATGACATCGTCTATGGATCAGCTCGCCGAGCTCTATGTACAAGAGATTGTGAAGTTGCACGGAGTGCCAGTTTCTATTGTCTCGGATCGAGATCCGAGGTTTACATCGAAGTTCTGGAAGAGTCTGCACAAAGCTATGGGGACTCAGCTTAACTTCAGCACAGCGTTCCATCCTCAGACTGATGGTCAGACAGAGAGGACGAATCAGATTTTGGAGGATATGCTCAGAGCGTGTGTGCTTGAGTTTCAAGGATCGTGGAGCAGGTATTTGCCACTGATCGAGTTCTCGTACAACAACAGCTTCCAGGCTACTATCGGTATGGCTCCGTATGAAGCCTTATATGGTCGAAAGTGCAGATCTCCGCTGTATTGGGACGAGGTTGGCGAGGCCAGCGTCGTTGGACCTGAGATTCTGCAGCAAACGGCAGAGAAGATTGCCATTATTCGACAGCACATCGAGGTAGCTCAGAGCAGACAGAAGAGCTATGCTGACACCAGACGGAGAGAGCTAGAGTTCGAGGAAGGTGACGAGGTTTACCTTAAAGTTTCTCCGTTCAAAGGCGTTGCAAGATTCGGAAGGAGGGGTAAGTTAAACCCTCGATATGTGGGACCCTTTCCTATTCTGAAGAGGATCGGGAAGTTGGCGTACAGATTGCAGCTTCCGGCTTCTATGGAGGGTATCCACGACGTATTTCACGTATCTATGCTTCGGAAGTGCTTGCGCGATCCGTCGCATATCGTAGAGACTACAGAGATCGAGGTGCAGCCTACCTTGAGCTATGAGGTGAGGCCAGTACGTATTTTGGAGCATTCCATCAAGGTTCTACGCAACAAAGAAATTCTGCTAGTCAAAGTTCTATGGCGGAATCACGAGGTGGAAGAGGCTACCTGGGAGCGACAGCAGGATATGATGACTAAGCATCCTGATCTGTTTGTGTAATTTAATTTTGTGGACAAAATTCTGAATAAGGAGGGTAGAATGTAATATCCGGTTTGTACGGACCTTTGATTATATATTATGTTATATTATCATTTCCTTATTTAATGGCATTTTTGGTAAATATGTCAAATCAGGTCCGATTCACAAAAAGAAAGCGTCATTACGATTCTAATGAATAATAAGAATTTTAAGGAAATTACGGGAATTTTCGGAGATCAAACACTACATTCCGAGTAAATACACTTTTCGTAATGTAAAAGACGTTCTCGTAAAAATAGCGAACGAGGTCCAAATTGCGAACGGACAGTTTTAATAAATCCCTGGCAATGAATAGAAGTTGTTGGCAAAATATGGAACTTTCGAGAATCCGAATAGTTGGACGATTAACGAACCGAAGGACGAAACAAAATAGAAATAAGAGCTAAGGGCAATTTGGTAATTTGCCAAATCAAATTATTAAATAACCTCACTTTTCTCTCTTTTCCTCACTTCCTCTCTTTCTCTTCTCTGGAATTCACGAACAGAGAGCTTTCTCTCACGCGAGCCGCCGACGCCTTTCCCTATTCCGACTCCGTCCGACCTCCGATCAACCCGTTTTCTTCACGGTTTCTCATCCTCTCGCTACCCTCGGTATGTAGCCCCAATCTCTGAGCGTTTATTTCGAGTTTTCGGTTCGATTTAGGGTTAGGGTTTCAATTAGGGTTTCGACGAAAAACGCGAATTAGGGCTCGTAATTAATAGGTTAGCCTCGATTAAGTATATATCGAACGTATTGGACGTTATTGGACGAAGATAAACCAATTTGTAAAAAGTATAAATTATAGAATTTTCGGGTTTTCGGAAATAACTCGTAATATGGATTTCCAGATTTATCGAGCGTTGTGTCGTTGTTTAAAAGCTTCGATTTGTTAAATTAAGGATTTTATTAGTTTGGACACTTAATCGTTTAAATTGGGTTTAACGACAAATATCGTGTTTTGCCTCAGACACGCGACTCCAGTGGACGAAGCTTGAGATCCAGCGCGCTCAAGGTAAGTTCTCGTGACTTGCTTGACCGAAAGGTCTACACCATACTTCGTCGTCGTATCAAGGATCCTTGAGGGTTCCTTGATTTACGTTGTTTAGGTTGGGTAGTTAGGTTAATTGTTTATAGGTTATGTTATATTGTCTGCTGATATGAACTGTTTGTTTACTTTCCGCTGATATGAACTGTTCATGCATCACGGTTTTTGAAAGTCATGAAAAGGAATTTCTGCACGTGTTTTTAAGAAAAGGAACGTATATCTGAAATGAAATCTGTAACGAAATATGAATGAATAAACGTAATCTGTCTGTTTCTGGTCACGCGGGATGGGGCTCAGGCACGGCTGTGCGTGTTGCAAGCGTGTACCCCTCCTCTCTAGGTGGAAAGGGTAGTCCGACCGCTGGATGGGCCCTCTCCGCTTAGTGGGTAGAGGTTTCGGTGACAATTCTGTCTGTCTGTGACGTAATGAATCTGTAATCTGTAATTCTGTATCTGTAATCTGAATCTGAGCATGATTTCTGAATGGCATACGCACGCATGCATCTGCATTTACGTAGCTTACTGAGATTTCAATATCTCATATGTGTCTGTATGGTGTAGGTGATCTGCTAGGTGACGTAGATCCAGGTGAGGACGACGTTCCTCCTCCTGATGTCGGAGGCAGTTGATGGATGATGCTCGTGGGAGTGCGCTGAGTAGTCGAGGCGCGATATGACCCGTGGGGATGTATGTCTGGACTCTAGGTTTATTTTGGGGTGTTTGATCTGATAATTGTATAGAATATTTAGGTTGTTTGGATCTGGTTAGGGGTTAGATAACGTTTTGGTAAATGTATGTAAAACGTTTTGGTTTAAACTGTTTTGATGAATGTATAAAATGTTTTAGTTTAAAAACAATTATTTAAACGTTATAGAAATTCTGGAACTGTTTGGTTGTTAAATTAAATGTTATGAATTGTTTTTAAATTGATACGGATGGCTCGGTTTTTAGAGTTATCCACGCAGTTGGACTTCGTAAAGTCTGCTGCGAGTCGGTTGGATTTAAGCTATAAGTGTTTATGATAGAGAATGTGAAGGTGGTGAAAAATGAGAAAGGGTGTAAAGAATGGTGGATGAGAAGTGCTCCCTGGAATCGAATTCCAGAGAGTGAAAATGGAGTGTTTGCTCCCTGGAAATTCCAGGAGCTAAGTGTTCTGGTTCTTGGACGGCAGAGGGCGATTGGGCGCCGTGCTGGTCGCTGCAGGCAGCAACTGATCGCTGCAAATGCAGCGACCAGGCGCTGCATAATGCAGCGATCGTGCGCTGCATTATGCTGCGCACTCGGCGACCGAGCGCTGCATATAGCAGCGCCCGGTCGCTGCATCTTTTCGAGGGCAGAGTTCCAATTCTGCCCTCCCTCTTTTCTGATCTGTTTTAAAGTTTCTTTTATAAATGTTTTTAAGTTTTTATTAAATGTTTTATAGTTTGATTTAAATGTTCAAGGTTCCATTTTAATTCCGATTTCGGTTTTGATTTCAACTACAGTTTTAATTCCGCACAAAGTTTAAATTAAAGTAAGGGAAAGTAAAGAGTAAAAAAAAAATAAATAAATAAATAAATATATATATATATATATATATATATATATATATATATTACGGAAAAATACGGGTACAGTATTAGGGGTGTTACATATGTAATTTAGTGAGGTAAAATAGAAAAAATTGGCAAAGTTTTGTTTTTTTTATGACTCTTCCATAGCCACAATTCTTGCATATTCAAATTACAATTATACCTAACAGCCAGATCCAGATAATTACAGTACAAACATAAAGTAAAGTGACATCAAATGAAATGAAATACAAACTACAATACATCAAATAATAAGAAATACAAACTACAGTATATCAAATGATACTATATAACAAACGTAAAACAAAGTACATAAAATGAAATATAAACTACACTACGGATGGGTTATCACTGTTAGAGGCCTCCATGCAATGCGTGAATCTGTCATTTAGCTGTATGTTAGACAAGTTGACCTTCTCAACTCTGGTCACAAGGAAATCCATCCGCTGCTCCATTGTATCCCACCTCTGCTCCATGGTGTCCCACATAATAGCCTCCTATTGGGACAATGGCGGCGCGGTGGTGTCCTCCATAGGAGCGTCCTGGGATGTGGAGGCCTCCTGATCGCCCTTGCATATCCAAGTCTCGTCAACTTCGACTAGACCCATCCGAGTCAGATGAAGCCTGTCAAATAAATAGACGGATCTCTGTGCTCTCCCCTGCTTTCCACTGGGTAGCTTAATCCTAGATCACTCGACCATCCTCTGAATCAAGGTGTTGTACGACAGGTTCTTGTTGCATGTCCGATCGATTTCATGCATGTGACCTAAGATGAGGTAGCAAGGGTCGAACATCCTGCTGGTGTATAGTTTCTCGATCGCATAAAGATTCATGCAGCTCACCAGATCTATATGTCCATCCCGAGGTAGAATGTTGTGGGTGATCAGGTTGTGAATAACTCGAGCTTTGATGTTCAAGTTCTTCGATCTCGGCTTCACGAATTCTGCAATGTCCGAATTGCGGTGAATTTACCTAAGATACTCTAGTCTCTCTGGTGATTTGAAGAAGTCATAGTCTTGAGAAGCGTGATAGTACCTCTCCACGTCACTTCCTCTTGCGGTAAATCCGAGCAACTCGTTAACAACCTCTGGAGATACGGTAATCTCTGTACAGCAGATGTACGTCTTCAACCACCTAATCCTCTCGGTGGAGCTCAAGTTCGCATAAAATAAGCGAACAATTCTGTTACAGCTTTCTCCCCTCAGTCCGTACACCCCATACAAGGAGATTATGTCAAACATCTCTTTGATCTCCAAAGGCACTCAACCACTAAAGTTGGCAACCTTCTCATGTATAATCGAGCGGATTGACATATCCCGCTCAAACCGCTCTTTACACGACTAGTTTTGAAATTCATTCGACAAGTAACTAGTTGGCGGTCGCGACATTTGACCAAGAGCACCTTGTGACGACGGTGCCCGGTATGTCGGGGCACCTTGTGACAACGGTGCTCGATTTGTTGGGCCACCTTGTGACAGACCTGCTTGTGACGGGACCTTTCGTTTAAAGAACAACATTTGAAAGGGCTCGGATTTGGAATTTTTAGACTCAGATTTGGAGATTTTAGGGCTCGAATTTTTGGATAATAGTTGTAGTAAATCAACAAGGATAGAGAAATCGCCAATGTGGGAGCATGAAATAATCAGATTTTGGGTTGGAATGGTAGTGGTTGAGAGAGAAAAAAATTATTTTTCTGAAAGTGGAGGACCTATCTCTTATATACACTATCGGAGATCGGCGCCCCCGTTGAGGAGTGAAGACCCCCTACCCCATATTCTTAGCTTTAATTTTGAGAACGATGAGCCGATCTAAGGACACGACTCCCATTCTCAAGAGACATTTTTGAGACGGGCGGCATCCACCACCCACAAGGACCCCTTAACAGAACGGGGGGCCGTTATTTTTAAATCGGCCCCCCATTACACTAGCGGTGCATGTGGAATAGACCCCTCCGACAGAACGAAGGGCCATTCGTTTTAGATCGGCCCTTCATTCTGAGCAAAAAATGAAGAACGGAGAGTGATCTGGATGTCACCAAGAATTAAATTGTTAGATTGATGATAGTTAAAAGTTGAATTTATTAGGATTGTTAGTTTAAGAGTGTTTTTAAAAAAAAAAAAAAAAAAAATCTATAATTTAGAGATTAAAATAGTTTTTACCCATACTTTCTACAAACAACTACTATTATCATTATTGTTCAAATAATTATTAATATTCGAAAAAAAACTCGAGTTACTATCTATCATAATTTATACATGACTGCTAATTAAAACAATACAAGAAATAGATTGAAACTAAGTGTATATGAATCTCGATCACTCGATACCAGCATTGCAGCAGGATGAGTCATGATCTCCATGGTTGAACTGGAAAAGACCATAAAGCAGCTCCTCTGCTAATATGACTTGCTAACACTAGTATTGAGCCCATTCAAACATATAAACCCTTCTTCCCCATACCACCACCAAAAAAACAAAAAACAAATCCACACTGTAATGATCCAAACTAGGCATCAGCAGACAATTCCCATGGGCAGAACAGGATTAACCTCTTTTGAACGACATCCATCAAAACAATAGCAACTCGATTAGAAGAAGCAACTTCCCTGAATTCATCTTAGGATATGGGTTGAGGGAAGTTGTTGTTGATTCTGTCCTTTCGGCGGAAGTTTCGCGGCCATTGATCGTAACTCGTTGGCAATATCCGTGAAACTCGGCCTCTCAAATTGCTCGGTAGACCAGCACCTCTCCATCATTAATTTCCATTCTGCATCACAATATTCTGGCACAGGTGGCCGCAATGTGTTGCTCACGATACCGCCTGAAATTTATTCAAAGAATTTAGCTTCGTGTTAACTGATAGTTACTAGACAGATAAATGATCAAGTTGAAATCTAGTATACCAATTATGGCGCCATAGTGCATATCAGCATATGGTTCCTCTCCGGTAAGAAGTTCCCACATTACGATCCCGAATGAGAAGACATCAACCTGATGTGCCACAGGGATCATATCATAAATATAGAAGTTAATTAACCGTGAAAATGGGAGGACGTGGGGGGTGAGGAATGTGATGGGAATTTCATGCAGAAAAATACTAACTTTCTCGGACACAAGGCTACTGCTACCATTCAAAAGTTCTGGAGCCATCCACGGCAGTGTTCCTCGCACTCCCCCTGATATCAACGTTTGACATTTTACCTTGGATAGACCCAAATCACCAACCTGAGAAGAAGTTGAATTTGAACTTATATGATCGGATAATAATCAATCTAGTTGATCTACAGAATGCCTAAAGAAAATATCGTCAGTGCTAACCTTGCAAATCGGACGATGAGGGTCTCTAAGATTGACCAATAAGTTATCACTTTTCAAATCAAAATGCACTATGTTCTTTGAATGCAAGTATTCCATTCCAAAAGCTGCATCCATTGCAATCAAGAGTCGTTTGCGCTTGTCAAGACTCCTATTATTATTGGTATTACCATAAGAATTCCGATTCACACTCTCAAATACTACAATAATTGAAACATTGTAAGAGAATTGTTATGGGAAAAAAAAGTTGTTTACTTCTCATTTTTCTGCAAAGCATTTCTTAGCGATCCATTGACCATATACTCCGTCACTGTTGCCACAGATCCACCGGGCCCATCAAGCACGACACCATAGAAAGCTACCACGTTTGGATGATGCAAGTCAGCAAGTTTAATTGCTTCATTCCAGAAATCCTCTCTCTGATACAATAGCATTAATTTCGATAAACAATATCAAAATCCGAAACTGTATCGCGTATAAAGGAGAAATCTTTATCCGAAGACTAACCAAGCGTTCCTTTTCTGAAGGTTTCCCAGCAAAGCACCTATCGTTAATTCTTTTGATGGCAACATCTGTCCCCCTCCATTTCCCATGATAAACGGTGCCATAGGTACCAGAACCGAGTTCTTTCATCTCCTCGAGGTCACTGTTCCTTATCATCTGCCAAAAAGAGAATACAATTTATATGCAAATTTAGCGAGTTTACCATGAATGAAACCTTGATTCTAACCTGTAAACGACCTAAACCATCAGAAACTGGGAAACCAAGATTTGCTTTGTCTAGCAGTGTCGTCTGAGGAAAAAGAATAATTCAGAGAGGTTATGTTAGACTCATATGCAAAAGAAAAGAGAAATAATGCGAAAAATAAGTATGCTTATGTGTTAAAAATGCTTTAACCAGCAAATCTCAATATTTACTTTAGGCTCCTTGTCTATATTGCTATTTTGAAGTACTACAGCTTCATCGGCATCATAATTGGATTGGATTCTTTCGTGGATGTCTGCATTGGAGGATGAAGCTGACTGAAGAACAGAAGCAGCAACACACTCTGCAACAGCTTGAAGATCTTGCTTGATTTGTTCTTCTGCTGAGCCTATGCCAAGACATTACAAACAAACAATACATAAAATAAACAAATAACTGATCGCAGCCACAAAAAATAGTATTCGCGCAAGAAGAACATCACACCTTTTTCAGACTGAACACGCTCTGAATTGAAATCTTTGCTCAAATCACCCAATGGCTGATGAACTGGATCGTTGAGTATGCATTCTTGATCGAGTTGCTCCTTATTAGTACCCAAATGATTTTCTCTGAAGGGTTCCTTAGCATATAAATCCTTTTTGGACAGAATTTTTGTAGGTTTGGAGGCAGACAACGAGCGTCGTGGTTAAAATTCCAAGGATCATTCTCACTAAACAGTGAATTTGAGGAATCCGGAACATCTCCATGTCTACTGTGTGGAAATTTGGAGGGGAGTTCATCTCCTATCAAAGCAACAGCTTCAACATCACTGGGTGCAACCTTGGAGTGAAAGTGCGATGGAATGTTATGATTTTGTTGGTTAAGCCCGACACTCAACAACTGAGGATTTCGTCCATGAAAAAAAGTGTCACACTCCAACGGATGAATTCCAATATTTGCCTGCGGATGCTGTCCCGGGAAATCCAAACTAGATAATTCTGCAACCTCAGAAGGCTGGACTGGTTGAAAATTTCCCATGTTCATCAATTCTGATGACAAAGCTCCTAGTGGTGGTCTATTATGATTAGTATCCGGAGCCATTTTGTGCTTTCTAATTTCCTCATCTAGCCAAACATCCATCTCTACAACTGATTTTGGATTCCAAAGAAAATTATCTTCCATTTTCACATTATCATCAATTATTCCCAGACGGTCATAAGAAATGGGTACATCCAGATAATCTTCACTCACAAGAGGGCCAGGAAGTTTATCAGAATATTCTTCTGGAGATCCCTGAATAACATTCTCAAAAGTCTTGGAAGTGATACCTCTGACTAAACAATCATCGTAATTGGTGGTAGGTCTGGTGTTCTGTCCGACTGGATAAGGCAGTAGCTCCGGATTCGGCTGAAGAACATCATCTTGAAAGGATTGAGGAGGATTGCCAACAAATGCCACATAAGGGGACTGCCCCTCACTTGCTCTCCCAATGATACCTTCGAGGTTGGGAGGGATTCTTTCATTTTCATTATTCACCCTAAGATTTCGTGAGCAGGCATCAGTCGCCAATGGAGATGTACCAACTTGACCATCCACATGTCCAACGACATGGGTTCGAGCCCCAGCTCCCAGTTCAAGAATGTTTTCTTCTAATGCTCCAGTTCCAATTTGCCGAGCTCTTAAATTATCGTCCACTTGTAGGCTACGAAAATTGAAGTAGCTTCAGATAAAAGGTTGGCACCACTGTCTTTTTTATCCTGTGCCAAAGTATCAGAATGTGCATGAGGTAAAGCATGCTGACACATATAACAGTTCTCCATCCTTGGAAATTTCTGATCAAACAATACCTGCTGATGAGGTACCAATCCGTCAGAGAAAATTACTCGATCAGCAGAAGGTACCGGGTGCGGAATAAATCCACCTCCTAGTAGCGTCGTTGGGGTTGGAACTTGGTACGAGCCATAGCTTTGATCGGCCGGAAGTTGAATTGCCCTCGGCATGAATGGACTGTCTTGAACATAATGATCAAGCTGGATGTGTTGAGGCCGAACTGATGGCAGAACCACATTTGGGCTCATACCGATTTGAGCATACGAGGGAGCCACCATTGTCATGTGGACTGGCTGAAGCAACTGGGAAGGAGCAAGTCCGGCGATATTATCATGAATCTGTGGCTGAGTTAACACCGGAGCAGCTGCCCCTAAAACTTGAGGATTTGGATACCCCATTTGGGAGGCAACCTGTACATAATCAACGTGTGTCTCTTGGTGAGGATTGAGATAAGAATGAGGGTAAGATATAGGGGGTGGAAGGTCAGTTCCAGGTTGATGCAATCCCAATTCAGAGATCGGCACAGACCGATCTAGCTGAACCTCTGGCTGAGAAGACGTAGCTTGGAGAAGACCAGAATTAACCACCGGAAAGCCCAATGAAACTGTAGAAGCATCGGGTAAAGCTACAGGGAAGGGATTGGCATTTACTCTTGGAGTAGTGTCGTTTGACAGCCTTGAATTTCTTCTGGGTGATGACCCGATGGTCTCATTCCCTTGACCATGGTTCAAGCCATCGATGGGATCGGTTCCACTAAAGTCGGAATTATGAGTAGAAGTGGCACTTGCCGTGCTCTCCTTTTTTGTACTAATGCCAGCACCAACCCCATCCGTCAGCCCATTCACGGCATCGACATATTTCTGCCCACAATCATGGAAATCAACAAAGGGTTCCATGCCAGAATAATCAAGTTCTGAAGCAGAGAACAAAAACACCCTTAACTTAGGAGACCCATCTGATGACCTTTCGATCAATTTTTCATATTCATCGAGCATATTATCAAGATCGTCGGGGCAGGAAACGGAAATAACGCATCGAGATCTTCTCCGGGGAGTTGATACTTAATAACTACTGGCTGCCCATATGCATCTAAAAACTTTTGAGCAAGCTCATCGAAACTCACGTCTCTTCTAACACTAATTATTCTCGTTTGTCCTCCCACGTATCTAAGCATTCTGTCACTTGGTCTGGGCAAGATCTTGCCACCAAAACTGCACAAAAACTTCATTTTCCCTGACAACGAACCATCCCCACCCTCATCACTCAACCGATCAGCTCCACTGTCCCGGCTGATTACATTGCCAAGAGAACCAATTGAATCACCACTAGTTTCATCTACAGCAGAGGCATTGACCAGGTTACACCAGTTGGAACTAGAACCAACACTCGCCAGGACATCGTTGCAATTACCAACAATTTGATTACTCAAGTTTGGACTAGAACTTAAACCACCACTGCCAACATCGACACCATTGGGACGAAGATGGTTAAAAGTATTGGGATTTACACTGTAAGCCAATCTAAGAGAAGGATCCATAGCTGGTTGGACGAATGAGGCAGGAGCAGGGGCACGAGGGCACCATGGGGAAACACCTTGCACTACATTTCCATACCCCGTGGCTGTAGATCCTACATCAGAGACCATAGCAGGGTAGATTACTGGTACAGAGTTATGACTCACAACATCACAAACTGCGTTCGGAATATGCCCTTTGTAACCTCGAAGGGCAGTTGCCGGCGGTGTAATACGAGGCTCCTCAACCCCAGTTCTAGCCACGTTTAATGGTCGCAAGTCTTTGGGAATCAAATTCTGATCAAATGCCATATCTAAAGCTTAGATAAAGAAAGTTTAAACCTTAAACAACCACTACGGGATATACAAATTAGGGTATTTTCCCCTTCAAACCTCGTCCTCATTCCTCCATTGAAGTCTGAGAACTTATCTTAAAAAATAAACCCTAGTATGATGTATACAGAAAAAATATAAACTCAAACACAAAAGTAAAAGCAAAAGATATATAAACAGATGATACCCGGATAGCAACCGAGAGAGAGAACGAAGAAACAGACAAGAACTGAGTCGGTGAGTGCAGACGGGAAGAGATCAGAAACAGCGTTAAGAATTTCTTCAAAACAGACCAAATTCAAAGATTTCGATAAATGATCAATCTTCCTTTTCACTCTTCATACTCCCTCCCTCTACGTCAGCCGCTCCCCCTATTTTTTTAATTCAATTATGTAAACAAACATCAATTTGAATTTTTAATTTTCTGGGTTGGATTTTGTTTTCCCGAGAAAATCGAAGAAAGGCCCAGAAAATTGAAATTCAGAACAGACTGACAAAAATGAGTAATATTTGTAACGATCAAACTACGCCATAGTGTACAGTAGGACTCGACGTGGTATTTGAGACTGGAATTGCAGACTTCCAGCTGCTTCCCATACCCATTAAAGAACACCCTTGTGGGGGAAGAAGGAGGGATGGGGGATAGCCACGTTTACAGTTTCATGCAATTTTGTCTTTTAATTTATTAAATTAATTAATTTTTAGAAAAATCTCCTCCGTTTGGCTGCATTCACTTTCTCACTCCTCGGGAGAGCAAGCTAACCCTGGATTGGACTTGATGTTCCAGCAACCAACCAGAGTGTCTCTCTAGTCGTGTGACACGTGTCAGTCCTCGTAATTTATCAAATGTTTAATTATATTATAAAGTATATAAAAGATGTAACGACATGCTCTTTGAACGTCACCTAAGAAGGGTGTGTTTCTTTTGTCACTACGCTTGACAATGTGTGATTTTCTTGTATATTTTATACTTATTTTCTTTTAGTAATTGATAATACTTTGTTAGCTTAAATTTTGATTCAACTTAAATTTAGCGGGGAAAAATTAAAAAAAAAAAACATTTAAACTATAGAATCAGTGACAAAAAAAAAAAACCCTAAGTTATACTTTTAACAAAACAAATATTAAATTATCATATGTTAACAAGTCAAACCGATCGACCATATTTTAACTGTGAGTGACCGCGAAATTGATGTCGCTCGTTCCCCAGTGTATTTTTCACCCATTTAACTCTAGGCCACCGCATGTCCGCATCGCGTGGAGACGCAGTCGCTTGTTCTTGAGTGTGTTATACACTCATTACAAGTGCGGGCGACTGCTGGTATGGTGGAGCCAATGTCACCCATTCTCGAGTGTATTTTGCACTCATCTTAAGTGCAGGCGACCACAAAAAATTAGATTGTTAACGAAAGATAGTTTAAAATTTGTTTCGTTACCAAAAGATAATTTAAAGTTTATTTTTCTAGTGATCTTATAGTTTAAAGTTTTCATTGATAATTATCTTTAAATTTATGTATCATTTTTATTAAACTTTCGATCAATTTTAACGTGGTTTTGGGTTCAAAGGCTACATTTTAGATCATCGATATGACTAAAACCATTGTTGAAGGATGTTTGTACTTGCATTCGTGCTCTTATACTTTAATACGTTTATGTTTGGAATTAAACTTTCTCCCACGTGGATGTCACATAATCCTTAGTCAAATGACTTAAAGTTAAGAATTTAAAAACAAATATTTACTAAAATAATTATGATAAAATATGTTTTTGTTACCTATATTTAATGTGTGTTTTAATTTAGTCTTTAAAATTTAAATTTTCTGACTAAAATGTAATATCCAAGGAATTAATGTGGTAAGTTACAAACTATTTTCTTATTCATTTAATTAAACAAGGATTATTATGGTTGATGGACAGTTTGATTGCCGGACCAGAGGTATTATGAAAGCCATTTTTTTCCCCTTTAGACCTATTTTTTGCTTTTCATGGACGGAGACCACGATCAGAACAACGAGATACAAAAAAATTAGTGAAGGAATATTGTTTGATTTTTTTTTTTTAGTGTGCTCGATGGAGGATTTAGACTGTGGATAGTAAGGATTCGCAAGAAATTGTTAAAGGATTGATTTAATTGGAGTCTACAGCTGTTTTAAGTCAAAATCGGAAGAACATCAGCATTTTAGAGAAACTCTATTGGTAATAGGATTAATGCCATGGCGTTTTGAAAATAATGCCTATGCGTTTTGATGAAATCGAAATCGGGAGTTACGCGAATTACGGCAGGGCATTATTGGACATAATGTACGATGCTTTTCACAGTTAGTATGATATGAGAGGGTGCAACGCATGTCTTGCCTAGCATTTGAGGTTGGAACAGCGTTGTAGTCGACACGTATCCGCTCGTGGTGGCAAATATGTAGCGGCATCCTCTATAGTATGTTGCGGCGTTATAACACCCAGGTATCCCATTTTTTATGTCACGGCACAAGATCCCTTTTGGGCAATATTGAACTTTTAATCCGTTTGATTCCCGAGTTGATTTCTCCTATGACTGCGATTCCAACAACTATTATGAGGATATACTACGGTCCTGATGGAGATTTTATGTTAGGTATAGAGTTTTGATTAGTCATTTTTACATTTCTTTAAGTTAATAGTATAGTATATTCGGGGCGAGATAAAGATTTTACTTATTATATTTTATAATGCATATATGGTTTTCGTAAAATTTATTTTGAAAACATTCTCATATTTTTTCGACACATCCTATTTTTACGACATATTGATTTTATATTATATGTATAATTTTCACTGCTACGTTTATTTGAACATGTATATTGATTTTGAACTGTTGATTAACTAGGTTGTATGTACCGAGTTTGATCAACCTAAGAGAGGGTCCTTATTTTATACGCACATTTGAATTTTGAGAAAGTGTTTGGTATTCTGTTAATAAATTCATAAGATAACTAATTGTGTCGTGTCACTAGTGCGAGGGCTAAATCGAATTAGGGTTGTTATGTTACTGCAATCATAAAAAATCGTCTTTTCTCTTATGCATTGAACATAGTGTGTTTGGATTACGTGAATGATTTTTTTTTTCACTGACATTTTGCTCTATTATAGTAGTGGTTTATTTTTATTACATATCACAGTATAATAGATTTATTTTTGACCTTTGCATATTCATTATATGATTTTAATTGTAGCATGTTCATTCACTTTCATAAAACATTGTATATAACATCTGAATCTCTATTGAATTTAGTCAAGTGACTCAAATAAACATTTCACTTGTTATAATCAAGGGATCATCAGTTGCAAACGTTTGATTCAACTCGAGACTCATCTTATTTAGATATTTCTTTTCTTTGAAAGTTTTTGTTGATGAGATATAACTTTCTTATCAATACTTTTTCTATTCAGTTTAGAGTATTATATTATTGTATACTATGATGTTTATTTATTGCACACCATATTATCTGTTGGATTTTTATTATAATCTTATCTATGGTGTCATTGTTAGAATGTTGGGTTAGCCCAGTGTTTTGAGCTCTGGTTTTTATTTTTCAGATGTCATCCAATGCGTTACAAATTAATCTCCCTCGAGGGTCAAGGTTTGATCCATATTTGGGTCAAATAATTCCATGTTTTTGTCTTGGATCCCATTTGGATTATGACATTTGTTGGGGCGTGACCCTAGCTCTTGGATTCCTAAAATGGGATGGAAAGCTACTATACATCCAACTCTTACAATTCGTCCTGAATACCATATTTGCTCGAGCTTACCTTGTGTCCTAAGATATGAACTATTACCCTTGTACGCCAAAACATGCATTCCAGACTTGTGTACTTGTAACAATCAAATCAAACATGATATGAACAAAAATTACACCATACAACGAAAATTCTATAGAAATAATACAAGAGTCTTATTGTATGCAAAATTCTGACCTCAAATATAACGCAGACTCTAGGTCATATCATCATATATCATACACAAAAGAGTAAACTAAAATAAATTTGACTCTTATGTTATGTTAGGCTCATTTAACTATTGGACATTTAGCTTTGCCCTTACCTGTAGAGCTGCTATTTCCAAAATTCGAAAAACATGGAGAGACCACGTAACGAACTTTTATAAAATCCAACAAGTTAATGTTACTCTAATCATTCATAAGCATATATATAAATATTTTATTATCAAGTTTAATATCTTTTGTAACGTATAATTTACTATAAGATTTATTATTTCCTTTTTCACATCACTATAAGATTTATTATATATCCTATAATTGTTCTTTACTCACAAGTATGTTGTATATTGGTTAGCATTCACATGTACTTGTATTCATTAGATATTTTATCTAATGTTTAATATCTGATATATTGTTTAATCATGTATATCGCCTTATATGATTAGCTCTCACATCCTTATAACTCATGAAAAATTGTGACGAGCTGAGAGAGGGATGAGCGCAATCCTACATCATTTGGGGGAAAGATGGAAAATGTTATATATGTAAAGAATGTCTCCCAAAGATAGTAAGACGGAGCACAATTGCATCAGGATTCCATAAGAACTCTGAAGTTAATAGTGCTCCGGCGAGAGCAGTACCAAATTGGGTGACCGCTTGAGAAGTCCTCATGAAAGAAAATCCATGAGGGCCAAATGGGCAACAAGGGTCGACCCAAAGCGGACAATATCTTACTGGGAGGAAGGAGTTCGTTACAAATGATATCATAGCCTCGACCCAACCTGAGATGTGGCCAACGAAGACGTTAGACCTCCGAAAGGGGGAGGGGGGTGATTGTGACGACCCGAGAGAGGGTTGGGCGCAATCTTACATCGCTTAGGGGGAAGATGGAAAATGTTACATATGTAAGGAATGTCTTCCAAAGATAGTAAGATGTGTTTTGGGAGCACAATGACATCAGGATTCCATAAGAACTCCGAAGTTAAGAATGCTCCAACGAGAGCAATACCAAGTTGTGTGACCGCTTAAGAAGTCCTCGTGAAAGCAAATTTGTGAGGGTCAAATGGGCCACAAGAGTCGACCCAAAACAGACAATATCTTACTGGAAGGAAGGAGTTTGCTACACAAATCGATATGTTACTCGTATTCAAACTTTTTCATGATCTATGTGTCAATGATACCATACATTTTTCTTATGTGCCATAAGTGTATAATGCATGTAGTCACGATCGATATACAATTTAATATTATGTATGACCACTCTATCATGCATTCAATATTATACACTCTTATGAAGTGTATAATACATGTAGTGAATGAATGATTGACATACAATTAAATATTATGCATGAATACTCTATCATGATGTGCAACTAACGTTGTGCACGCCTAATCATAAGTACAATTTATCCTACACACTTAATCATCATTATCTAGTGTAATTATAATCATGTATTTATCTTCTAATTCATATGTTGTTTACTAATGTTATAAATGAAGCCCAATTACATTGTTATTATATGAAGCCCAATTTCATTGGAGGCAGCCCATTACAGTGAAGCCTTTCTTGAAGCAGTTTATTAAACAGGCAAGTAAATAAACAGAATGGTTTTTATATATCGTGAGCATCAAGAGAAGAAAAATAACAGAGCTGAAGCCTTTGACGGATAGAAAAGCGATCTAGGGTTGATAGCTTTTCTGAGTTACGGTGTGATTGAGGTCTTCAAGGGAGAAGAAGCAGTAAGATAAAAATAGAGGGAAGAGTGTTCTTCATCTACGCTTGAGCTGCGTTTCTCAAGGGCATAACAGATTGAGGTTATGTTTACTAATTCTTGCTGTATTTCTCTGATTCTTGTTTCTGCTTCTGAAATTGTTTAGCTTTCAAGAATATTGTTGAGAGGTTGTATTTTGACTGATAATAATATACATCTCTCGGTTGAGCTCCGTGGAAGTAGTCGATCTCAAACCTTGGTTTGAGATCTGGGCGAACCACGTAAATCTTTGGTGTTCGTTTTAATTTTTCGCACTTAATCAAAAAGATTTGCACTCAGTATAATATAACAGTGGTATCAGAGTCTAATTTCGATTTTCTTGATAGTGCATTTTAGGGTTTTGTACGAAAATTGTAAATCCAGTCGTGTTTTCTAGGGTTTAACAATTACGAGCTATCTCGTGTGCTTCAGATCTGCTGGTCTAAGCACAGAGTACAGTGAACCAAAGTTTTTGTTAAAAAGTTTTGTTTACACAGTCAATGTAATACAATTTTTCTGGTTTCTGTTTTGAGTCAAGAACTTCTTGCCTTGCTGGTCCTTTATTTTTCTTGGTGATCTAAAAAGTTTTTAAAGAACTTAGTTGATATATATATTGCATCTGTAAGATGAGTTCCAGAATTGAAATCATCCCATATGATGGGAAGATAGATTTTGGTTCGTGGAAAAAGAAGATGAGAGCCCTGTTAAGTCATAACAAGGTTCTCATTGCACTTGAAAAGGATACCAAAAAATGGTCAGATGACCAAATAAAAGGAAATCAGAGATCGATGAGGAAGCATACAATTTAATTGTACTTAGCCTGTCCGACAGTGTGCTTCGGAAGGTAGATGGTGAGGAAACACCACTAGATATATGGGGTAAACTCGAAACTTTATATGTTATACAGTCAGCTCCTAATCTTGTATATCTTAAGGGTGCTTTATTTGCATATAAGATGGATGTGAATAAATGTCTAGATGATAATCTTGATGATTTTTTAAGAATGACTTTGTTATTGAAAGGAACTGATCAAAGTTTAGATGATAGTAGTCTTGCTATGATTCTATTGAACTCTCTGCCTGAATCCTATAATGTTGTTAAAGACACACTTAAGTATATTGGTACTATTCCGAAAATGGACTTAATCATCTCTGCTTTAAAGGCTAGAGAATTGGAAATTAAGAATAAGAAAAATGGAAATAGTCTATTTGTAAATGGAAACAATGTTAAGGTTAACAACCAGAAAAAGAAAGTAAAAGGAAAGACTCAGATGAACAAGCCTAAATCAGAAAACAAAATTGAAACAAGAAATTGTTTTCATTGTGGTAAAGCTGGTCATGTAAAGAAAAATTGCTATAAATGGAAAAATGAACAGAAAAAGCATGAAATGGAAACTAATGTTGCTTCTGGTTCTGTGATGTTATCTGTGAAGTCTTAAATGTTTCTGAAAATTTAAATGTGGATAAATGGATATTAGATTCTGGTTGCTCTTTTCATATGTCTCCTAATAAACTATGTTTTTCTGAATTACTTGATTCTGAAGGTGAAATAGTGTATATGGGTAATAATGAATCTTGTTCTGTTAAAGGCATAGGTACTGTATACTTATTAATGAATGATGATAAAAGAATAAAACTAACAAATGTTAGGTATATTCCTGAATTAAAGAGAAATCTGATCTCTCTTGGAACACTTGATGACTTGGGTGTTGGTTTAAAGCTTTTGATTCTAACTTGCAGGTTTATAAATGTGAGAAAATTGGTTCTTTCTGGTTTTAAACAATCTGGTCTATATGTTTTAAATGGTTCCCATTATATTTCTTCCTCAAATAATGTTGTGACCGACTCGGTAACAAATGTTACTGAAAATGGCATCTTAGATTAGGGCACATGAGTCAAAAAGGGTTAGATCTTCTTTATAAAGAAGGCCTACTTGGAAATGATAAAATTTCTAACCTTAGTTTTTGTGAAACTTGTGTGTTAGGTAAACAGCACAGGTTAAAATTTAAAAAGGGTGTTCATATGTCTAAAAATAAATTAGACTATGTACACGCTGACTTGTGGGGTCCTGAAAATCACCCTACATATGGTGGAAATAGATATTTCTTATCTATAGTAGATGACTTTACAAGAAGGGTATGACTTATTTGCTAAAATCTAAGGCTGAAGCTTTGAGAGATTTAAGGAATGGAAAACTTTAGAGGAAAACCAAACTGAAAGGAAACTTAAGGGACTAAGAACTGATATGGTCTAGAGTTCTGCAATAATGAATTTGATTCATTTGCAAAACTAATGGGATTCTTAGACATAGAACAGTTAGGCATACTCCTCAGCAAAACGGTGTTGCTGAGAGAATGAACAGAACATTGCTTGAGAAAGTAAGGTGTTTATTGTTCACCTCTAAGCTTCCCAAGGGTTTTTGGGGTGAGGCTTTGAGTACTGCCACCTATTTGGTAAATAGGAGTCCTAATAGTGCTATTGATTCAAGTGTCCTATTGAAATGTGGAATTCTAGAAAACCAGATTTAAGTCACCTTAGAGTTTTTGGATGTGCTGCATATGCACACACAAAAGAAGGAAAGTTAGATCCAAGATCAACAAGGTGTGTGTTCCTTGGTTATCAACAACAACAGGGTACTAAGGGTACAGATTGTGGGAAAGGGATTCTAGAGGTGTCAAAATTTTGATTAGTAGAGATGTCATCTTTGATGAGTCTACATTTCCTTGTAAGTCACTTGATACACCTAAGCAAGTGGAGGTGGAGGAAAGTGTTAACAATGAACAACCTGAGACTCACATTGAGGTGGAGACTCTAAGGTTGAGTAACCAGAATATGGAATTAAGTGAATCTGATCAGAATCAGGTTATAGAGCCTGAATCTGAACCTGAACAGATCCCTAGAATTAGTGAGGAAGAACATGAAAATATTCAAGAATCCTTACAAAGTGAACTTGAAACTTATCAACTTGCCAGGGATAGAAATAGGAGGGAAATTAGACCACCTTCTAGATATTCCTATGCTGATCTTGTCTTGTGGCTCTTGTTGCAGCACAACATGTTAGGAATGTAGAGCCAAACACTTATGTAGAGGCTATAAAATCCAAGAAAGTCAAAATTGGAAAACTGCCATGAATAGTGAGATGGAGTCACTTAAACTTAACAAAACATGGACCTTAGTTGAAAAACCCGAGAGTCAAAAGTTAGTTGACTGCAAATGGTTATTCAAACTTAAGGAAGGAGTTAAACCTGAAGATCCTCTTAAGTATAAGGCTAGACTTGTAGCAAAGGGTTTTACTCAAAAAGAGGGTATAGATTTCAATGAAATTTTTTCACCCGTAGTTAAGTTTAAGACTATAAGATTAATGTTATCTTTAGTTGTTCAATTTGATCTAGAATTAGAACAATTAGATGTAACTACTGCTTTCTTATATGGTGAGTTAGATGAGAAAATATTCATGAAACAACCTGAAGGGTTTATTGATTTGAATTATCCTAACCATGTGTGTTTGCTGCAGAAAGTCCTTATGGACTTAAACAATCTCCACGGCAATGGTATAAGCGTTTTGACACTTTCATAACAGGTTTGAATTTTAAAAGAAGTGAGTATGATACTTGTTTTTATTTTAAATCTGTAGATAATATACCATTGTATTTGTTATTATATGTGGATGATATGTTACTGATTAGTAAGTCTATGAGTTTAATTATTGATTTGAAATCTAAATTGAATGCTGAATTTGACATGAAAGATCTTGGTCATGCTAGAAAGATTCTAGGTATGATAATCGAAAGGGATCGGGTTAATACCAATTGAAATTGCATCAAAAACATATTTGAAAAAGGTAGTATCTAAGTTTGGGAATTGTAATTGTAAACCTGTGAATATGCCTCTTGCAAATCACTTTGTTTAACATCATCACAATGTCCTCAAACTAGTTTTGAAAAGAATAAAATGTCAATTAGACCTTATTCAAATATAATTGGTTCTTTGATGTATGCTATGATTAGTACTAGGCCTGATTTATCTTATGCTATATCTTTGTTAAGCAGATTCATGTCTAATCCAGGTTCTTATCATTGGACAGCTCTTAAAGGGTTGTTAATTATGTGAACAGCACTATAAATTTAGGTTTAGTGTATAAGAAATCAACTGAAACTATTGTCTGGTTGGATATGTTGATTCTGATTTTGCTGGACAGTAGAGATTCTAGAAAATCAACAACTTCATATTGCTTTACTTTATTTGGAAATTGTTATCTCATGGAAATCACAGCTTCAACGTTTAGTCACATTATCTACTACGAAGCTGAATATGTTGCTCTTGCTGATTGCTTAAAAGAGTGTGGTTTGGTTGAATGGCTTATTGCATGAAATTGGTTTATTAAATTCTATTTCATCTGTGTATTGTGATAACCAAAGTGCCATACATTTAAGCAAAATCCTGTGTATCATGATAGAACTAAACATATTGATGTTCGATTCCATTTTGTAGAGATTTAATTTCAACAGGTAGGTGAAAATTTTGAAAATTCCAGAGGAGGATAATCCTGCGACATGGGTACTAAAGTGTCAAGGTTTCCAAGTTTAACATTGTTTAGACTTGGTAAACGTTGGATAATTTTTGTAGTCATTTGAGCAATGAAATCGAGATGATGTAAATTATTGTTAGTCAAATTTACTCTATCATAATTGGACTTCAAGGTGGAGTTTGTTATAAATGAAGCCCAATTACATTGTTATTATATGAAGCCCAATTTCATTGGAGGCAGCCCATTACAGTGAAGCCTTTCTTGAAGCAGTTTATTAAACAGGCAAGTAAATAAACAGAATGGTTTTTATATATCTGTGAGCATCAAGAGAAGAAAATAACAGAGCTGAAGCCTTTGACGGATAGAAAAGCGATCTAGGGTTGATAGCTTTTCTGAGTTACGGTGTGATTGAGGTCTTCAAGGGAGAAGAAGCAGTAAGATAAAAATAGAGGGAAGAGTGTTCTTCATCTACGCTTGAGCTGCGTTTCTCAAGGGCATAACAGATTGAGGTTATGTTTACTAATTCTTGCTGTATTTCTCTGATTCTTGTTTCTGCTTCTGAAATTGTTTAGCTTTCAAGAATATTGTTGAGAGGTTGTATTTTGACTGATAATAATATACATCTCTCGGTTGAGCTCCGTGGAAGTAGTCGATCTCAAACCTTGGTTTGAGATCTGGGCGAACCACGTAAATCTTTGGTGTTCGTTTTAATTTTTCGCACTTAATCAAAAAGATTTGCACTCAGTATAATATAACAGTGGTATCAGAGTCTAATTTCGATTTTCTTGATAGTGCATTTTAGGGTTTTGTACGAAAATTGTAAATCCAGTCGTGTTTTCTAGGGTTTAACAATTACGAGCTATCTCGTGTGCTTCAGATCTGCTGGTCTAAGCACAGAGTACAGTGAACCAAAGTTTTTGTTAAAAAGTTTTGTTTACACAGTCAATGTAATACAATTTTTCTGGTTTCTGTTTTGAGTCAAGAACTTCTTGCCTTGCTGGTCCTTTATTTTTCTTGGTGATCTAAAAAGTTTTTAAAGAACTTAGTTGATATATATATTGCATCTGTAAGATGAGTTCCAGAATTGAAATCATCCCATATGATGGGAAGATAGATTTTGGTTCGTGGAAAAAGAAGATGAGAGCCCTGTTAAGTCATAACAAGGTTCTCATTGCACTTGAAAAGGATACCAAAAAATGGTCAGATGACCAAATAAAAAGGAAATCAGAGATCGATGAGGAAGCATACAATTTAATTGTACTTAGCCTGTCCGACAGTGTGCTTCGGAAGGTAGATGGTGAGGAAACACCACTAGATATATGGGGTAAACTCGAAACTTTATATGTTATACAGTCAGCTCCTAATCTTGTATATCTTAAGGGTGCTTTATTTGCATATAAGATGGATGTGAATAAATGTCTAGATGATAATCTTGATGATTTTTTAAGAATGACTTTGTTATTGAAAGGAACTGATCAAAGTTTAGATGATAGTAGTCTTGCTATGATTCTATTGAACTCTCTGCCTGAATCCTATAATGTTGTTAAAGACACACTTAAGTATATTGGTACTATTCCGAAAATGGACTTAATCATCTCTGCTTTAAAGGCTAGAGAATTGGAAATTAAGAATAAGAAAATGGAAATAGTCTATTTGTAAATGGAAACAATGTTAAGGTTAACAACCAGAAAAAGAAAGTAAAAGGAAAGACTCAGATGAACAAGCCTAAATCAGAAAACAAATTGAAACAAGAAATTGTTTTCATTGTGGTAAAGCTGGTCATGTAAAGAAAAATTGCTATAAATGGAAAAATGAACAGAAAAAGCATGAAATGGAAACTAATGTTGCTTCTGGTTCTTGTGATGTTATCTGTGAAGTCTTAAATGTTTCTGAAAATTTAAATGTGGATAAATGGATATTAGATTCTGGTTGCTCTTTTCATATGTCTCCTAATAAACTATGTTTTTCTGAATTACTTGATTCTGAAGGTGAAATAGTGTATATGGGTAATAATGAATCTTGTTCTGTTAAAGGCATAGGTACTGTATACTTATTAATGAATGATGATAAAAGAATAAAACTAACAAATGTTAGGTATATTCCTGAATTAAAGAGAAATCTGATCTCTCTTGGAACACTTGATGAACTTGGGTGTTGGTTTAAAGCTTTTGATTCTAACTTGCAGGTTTATAAATGTGAGAAATTGGTTCTTTCTGGTTTTAAACAATCTGGTCTATATGTTTTAAATGGTTCCCATTATATTTCTTCCTCAAATAATGTTGTGACCGACTCGGTAACAAATGTTACTGAAAAATGGCATCTTAGATTAGGGCACATGAGTCAAAAAGGGTTAGATCTTCTTTATAAAGAAGGCCTACTTGGAAATGATAAAATTTCTAACCTTAGTTTTTGTGAAACTTGTGTGTTAGGTAAACAGCACAGGTTAAAATTTAAAAAGGGTGTTCATATGTCTAAAAATAAATTAGACTATGTACACGCTGACTTGTGGGGTCCTGAAAATCACCCTACATATGGTGGAAATAGATATTTCTTATCTATAGTAGATGACTTTACAAGAAGGGTATGGACTTATTTGCTAAAATCTAAGGCTGAAGCTTTTGAGAGATTTAAGGAATGGAAAACTTTAGAGGAAAACCAAACTGAAAGGAAACTTAAGGGACTAAGAACTGATAATGGTCTAGAGTTCTGCAATAATGAATTTGATTCATTTTGCAAAACTAATGGGATTCTTAGACATAGAACAGTTAGGCATACTCCTCAGCAAAACGGTGTTGCTGAGAGAATGAACAGAACATTGCTTGAGAAAGTAAGGTGTTTATTGTTCACCTCTAAGCTTCCCAAGGGTTTTTGGGGTGAGGCTTTGAGTACTGCCACCTATTTGGTAAATAGGAGTCCTAATAGTGCTATTGAATTCAAGTGTCCTATTGAAATGTGGAATTCTAGAAAACCAGATTTAAGTCACCTTAGAGTTTTTGGATGTGCTGCATATGCACACACAAAAGAAGGAAAGTTAGATCCAAGATCAACAAGGTGTGTGTTCCTTGGTTATCAACAACAACAGGGTACTAAAGGGTACAGATTGTGGGAAAGGGATTCTAGAGGTGTCAAAATTTTGATTAGTAGAGATGTCATCTTTGATGAGTCTACATTTCCTTGTAAGTCACTTGATACACCTAAGCAAGTGGAGGTGGAGGAAAGTGTTAACAATGAACAACCTGAGACTCACATTGAGGTGGAGACTCTAAGGTTGAGTAACCAGAATATGGAATTAAGTGAATCTGATCAGAATCAGGTTATAGAGCCTGAATCTGAACCTGAACAGATCCCTAGAATTAGTGAGGATGAACATGAAAATATTCAAGAATCCTTACAAAGTGAACTTGAAACTTATCAACTTGCCAGGGATAGAAATAGGAGGGAAATTAGACCACCTTCTAGATATTCCTATGCTGATCTTGTCTTTGTGGCTCTTGTTGCAGCACAACATGTTAGGAATGTAGAGCCAAACACTTATGTAGAGGCTATAAAATCCAAAGAAAGTCAAAATTGGAAAACTGCCATGAATAGTGAGATGGAGTCACTTAAACTTAACAAAACATGGACCTTAGTTGAAAAACCCGAGAGTCAAAAGTTAGTTGACTGCAAATGGTTATTCAAACTTAAGGAAGGAGTTAAACCTGAAGATCCTCTTAAGTATAAGGCTAGACTTGTAGCAAAGGGTTTTACTCAAAAAGAGGGTATAGATTTCAATGAAATTTTTTCACCCGTAGTTAAGTTTAAGACTATAAGATTAATGTTATCTTTAGTTGTTCAATTTGATCTAGAATTAGAACAATTAGATGTAACTACTGCTTTCTTATATGGTGAGTTAGATGAGAAAATATTCATGAAACAACCTGAAGGGTTTATTGATTTGAATTATCCTAACCATGTGTGTTTGCTGCAGAAAGTCCTTTATGGACTTAAACAATCTCCACGGCAATGGTATAAGCGTTTTGACACTTTCATAACAGGTTTGAATTTTAAAAGAAGTGAGTATGATACTTGTTTTTATTTTAAATCTGTAGATAATATACCATTGTATTTGTTATTATATGTGGATGATATGTTACTGATTAGTAAGTCTATGAGTTTAATTATTGATTTGAAATCTAAATTGAATGCTGAATTTGACATGAAAGATCTTGGTCATGCTAGAAAGATTCTAGGTATGATAATCGAAAGGGATCGGGTTAATAACCAATTGAAATTGCATCAAAAAACATATTTGAAAAAGGTAGTATCTAAGTTTGGGAATTGTAATTGTAAACCTGTGAATATGCCTCTTGCAAATCACTTTGTTTTAACATCATCACAATGTCCTCAAACTAGTTTTGAAAAGAATAAAATGTCAATTAGACCTTATTCAAATATAATTGGTTCTTTGATGTATGCTATGATTAGTACTAGGCCTGATTTATCTTATGCTATATCTTTGTTAAGCAGATTCATGTCTAATCCAGGTTCTTATCATTGGACAGCTCTTAAATGGGTTGTTAATTATGTGAACAGCACTATAAATTTAGGTTTAGTGTATAAGAAATCAACTGAAACTAATTGTCTGGTTGGATATGTTGATTCTGATTTTGCTGGAAGTAGAGATTCTAGAAAATCAACAACTTCATATTGCTTTACTTTATTTGGAAATTGTATCTCATGGAAATCACAGCTTCAACGTTTAGTCACATTATCTACTACTGAAGCTGAATATGTTGCTCTTGCTGATTGCTTAAAAGAGTGTGTTTGGTTGAATGGCTTATTGCATGAAATTGGTTTATTAAATTCTATTTCATCTGTGTATTGTGATAACCAAAGTGCCATACATTTAAGCAAAAATCCTGTGTATCATGATAGAACTAAACATATTGATGTTCGATTCCATTTTGTTAGAGATTTAATTTCAACAGGTAAGGTGAAAATTTTGAAAATTCCAGAGGAGGATAATCCTGCCGACATGGGTACTAAAATTGTCAAGGTTTCCAAGTTTAAACATTGTTTAGACTTGTTAAACGTTGGATAATTTTTTGTAGTCATTTGAGCAATGAAATCGAGATGATGTAAATTATTGTTAGTCAAATTTACTCTATCTATAATTGGACTTCAAGGTGGAGTTTGTTATAAATGAAGCCCAATTACATTGTTATTATATGAAGCCCAATTTCATTGGAGGCAGCCCATTACAGTGAAGCCTTTCTTGAAGCAGTTTATTAAACAGGCAAGTAAATAAACAGAATGGTTTTTATATATTGTGAGCATCAAGAGAAGAAAAATAACAGAGCTGAAGCCTTTGACGGATAGAAAAGCGATCTAGGGTTGATAGCTTTTCTGAGTTACGGTGTGATTGAGGTCTTCAAGGGAGAAGAAGCAGTAAGATAAAAATAGAGGGAAGAGTGTTCTTCATCTACGCTTGAGCTGCGTTTCTCAAGGGCATAACAGATTGAGGTTATGTTTACTAATTCTTGCTGTATTTCTCTGATTCTTGTTTCTGCTTCTGAAATTGTTTAGCTTTCAAGAATATTGTTGAGAGGTTGTATTTTGACTGATAATAATATACATCTCTCGGTTGAGCTCCGTGGAAGTAGTCGATCTCAAACCTTGGTTTGAGATCTGGGCGAACCACGTAAATCTTTGGTGTTCGTTTTAATTTTTTGCACTTAATCAAAAAGATTTGCACTCAGTATAATATAACAACTAATTAACACTAACTTTGATTTTACATCAATGCAATTATTTGCTTTAATTGCACTAATGACGTGCCCCCAAGGCCCATTACACCTCCGAGGTTCATGACCCGATCACAAACTAAGGCCCAACCTTTGGTTAATATTTTTTGCTGACAAGTTCTTTTCTTTTGCAGGTGATGACTTCTTTGAGGATTTGAAGTGAAAGCCTAGCTTAATGGACATGGATTAACACATGCACGTCATTATTTGGGATGCACGAATGGAAGCTACTAAAATTCAAGAGGGAATTTGTCTTCTCGAAGCTTAACCATATAACCGAGTAATTTTATGATTTTTTTAGTAAATGTTGGGTCTATATTGTAATTTGGGCAAACACTTCACATTTATTATATGCATTCATTTAGGCATTTAGGAATAGATGTATGTTAGACTAGTTGGTGGCTTTGGGCTAATAATATGTGGCACAAATAGAGCATGGAGGAAGCTCATCATCACATGGACCGCAAACAAGTATTGGAGAAAAGGTCGAAGCCTTCTCATCATTTGACGTTATAATTTGAATTTTCCTACAGAAAATTCAGATTACACCAGCTCATTCACTCATCAATAAGCTGAAGAATCATTACCTTACAAAGCCACACTTACCATTAAGAGAATGAAAGACATCGGTTGGATGGAGGAGAGGCGCGCACACTCAATGGCCAAGATGAAGATCTAGGATTGGAGCATTTTACCCTTATTATTTTCCTCTAGCCACCTTAAGATACTTAAGCATCGCTTTTGGTGATTGTATGGACGCATCTTTTGATCAATTAAAAATCAGCTAGTTTCTCTAAAAAAAAATAAAAGATTTGACGACTCAAGGTCGATTCCCCGTCAACTAACTCTTAATTGGAATGATATGTAATCTACTTATAACAATGTCTACGTAGTAATGACCATTTAATGCAATCATTATAATTTAGATTGCATTATTCTAGATAGATTCTATTATATATCTATGCATATACTACTAATATGCAATGTATATGTATATGTAATGCAACTAACTCAATCTCAACTGCATTATCCTAGGTAGATTCTAATCTTTATCTACCAACAACCATGTAATATGTATGTAAATACATCCAACATGTGTTAATGTTTATGTTATTAAGAACATCCATAATATTAATATGTTCTGACGATTAATGCTTGCACAACACTCACCACACACTCTAGATTTTATGCTCCCACCGCCAACTTTAGATGCTGATTACCTCATGAGAATTTATCCCTGTTTATATCATAACGGAATTCAAACACACAGAAAAATATCAATGGCTTCATATAGTTTTAATGATTATCTTCCAGCAACATAAATTGCAACCAACTAGAGTAATGATGCAACTAGATATGCATCATCAAAATATGAAGGTTTAGACACACATTAGGCACTAGGGTCAACAAATGTGTGTCTACCTAGCATACTAGATAACTATATTCAACCCTCATATTAGTCAAATTATCATCCATGTTCTCACTATGCAATGATGCAAGACCACACAATGTTATGTCAACCACAATGCATCGTGAAATATCAATAATCATATTCTATTAAGTCTAATGATGTATGTATGCCTAACCATCACATAAATATGTGGTATAGACACAACTCTAGTCGTGCATTTGTTTTTCATTGTTAGTGCTTGAATTTTTGTGTGCAAGTGCAATTTTTTGAATCATGGACGTCCGCTCTTTGCTTGCAGTTGTTCGCACTAGTCATTTCTTCAATTTAACTTCTCTTCAAGCGTCCACCTCTTCACTCGATCGCCAGCTCTCAAGGCATTTTTTTTTTTTTTTTCTGAGCGCCTGTCTCCACCCTCGAGCACCCAAACTATGTTTTTTATGGGTTTTCTCACGAATTTTGATCGAATTTCTTCCAAATTCCATCAATTTTCCCGTTTCCAATTGTTCTAAACATTATAATATATTAATTTAACTACAATTAACATTTCTATACAAATTATTTCACGAATTTACAGTGAATTCAACTGATTTTACATATATATGTAAATTGATAGGGTAAAGAATAACTAACCTAAAATCTTATTTTCACTTCTAGATTCTTACACCAAAACGTTCATCTTGATGTTGGGAACAATTTTTGCGCAAGAGGTTTCGCCAAAATCAAATGGAACTCCTTGTTTTCCCCTCTCTCTTCGACCCGTCTCAATTATTCTTTTAAAATCAGAAGTAAATTCTAATTTTTCTTTATTTTTTTATTTTTTTTAAATTACTATTTTACCTTTTAGTTTATCCATATTTACAATAAAATCGAAGTCAATTAAAATTAAATTTAATTAACTAGTTTAATTAAAGTAAGTCACGTGTCACAGCATGCGCATATGATTTGCTTTATGCTCTTCAATGTCAAGATTAATACCATCTTTCGATCTTCCAAAATCAAAAGTTAATTTTAACTATTTAAAATTATGTGTTAACTTGTACTTTGAATAACTTATTCGTTTCAATTTTAATTGACTCAATTTTACATTCAATTTGTTTCTGAGAGTTTCTAATTCAACACCCATAATTGCTTCATACATACGGTCATATTTATCTAGTTAATCACGTGCCTAAAATTATTTCAAATGATGACTTTCAATGTAATGATCATAT
This sequence comes from Begonia masoniana, assembly GCA_022432975.1. Taxonomy (NCBI): domain Eukaryota; kingdom Viridiplantae; phylum Streptophyta; class Magnoliopsida; order Cucurbitales; family Begoniaceae; genus Begonia; species Begonia masoniana. The sequence continues at coordinate 9,818,761 of CM039512.1, read as the reverse complement.
TTCTAAAATTTTATTATTTTTAAACTTATCATAACTTCTTGTCACAATTAGTTATTATAATCGTGATTATTATTTTTAATTTAAACTCTAGTTATCACATTTGTTAGAATTTGGTGTAACCCGAATTCTAGATGGGCCGGGTTGGGCCCGTATATCAATATTAGGGTTTTACGTTTTCTCTATATATTGATACTTGAGTCGCAAAACTCATTGTACCGAATTTGATATTAGTAATTCTCTCCTCTGCCCGTGGTTTTTTCCCTTTATAGGGTTTCCACGTAAAATTCGGTGTCTATTATTTTTTCGTTTTTTTTTTCGGTATTCTCGAATCGTTCGTTACAGGTGGATTAGGGCGTCTAATCCTAACAACTGGTATCAGAGCTTCAGGTTGAAGTGGTTTTCGAAAATCAGGATTTGATTCTTTGAACGGTATCGATCGATTTTAGGTTTGTAATTTTCGATTAGTAAAATTTGTAATTTTTGGAAAAAGGAAATAGATAAGTATTCTATTGTGTTTCTGCCGAGGCAATAAAAAAAAAAGAAAAAAAAAACAAACAAAGGTGAAAAGAAAAGGTGAAAAAGCATTCACCTTTTCTGGAAGACACACGAAGAACAGTGAGAGAGAGAAACTCACTTTGCTTCTTCTTCCAAGAATATACCAGCGAAGAACAGAAAGTGAAGAACAGAGATTTGTGTTCTGTTTTTGACGGAGAAGAAAAAGAAACAGAACAGCCGACGCTCAGAGAACGCAGACTCGAGCCGCACCCACGCTGCTGCCTCTCCGGTCTCGCCGCCGTTGCATGCACAGAACCCACCGCCGCGCTCCGTTCAAAATCTCACCGCTGATCAAACCCGCGCGCAGGTCAGAGGAGTAGGTCGCCGCCGCGAACACCGATCTGCTCCGACGCAATCTCCGCTGGCGCCCATCGAAGAAGCAGAAAAGGTGTTTTCTGGTTGTCGTTCATCGCTGCTGGCTTGCTGTTAACAGGGACAGTGATATTTTAGAGAAAAAATTATTCAATTTTGGGGTAATCAAAATTAAGTAATTGAATCGAGGATTTTGTGGGAATTAAAATTCTCAATTGTTTGGCGGGATTTACAGGTATTGTGGAGATTAATTATTGGGTTGAATAATTAATCAGAAAATTATCTGTTTGTTGGGAGATTTTTGTTGGTTCAAAATATTTTGGAGGATTTATTCTGAATATTTAAGATTGATTATTGGGGTCGAATAATTGATCTGGAAATATCTGTTTTTTTGGGGGCATTGATTATTGATAACGATGTCAGGCAAAGATAGCACATGATACATTATTGAAAAATTCAATGGGACAGATTTCGCATTCTGGAGAATGCAAATTGATGATTACTTGTACGGGAAAAGACTTCATCCTCCTTTGAGTGTAAAACTAGAGAAGATGGAAGAAGGTGAATGGAATCTCCTTGATAGAAAGGTTTTGGGAGTCATCCGATTGACGCTAGCCAAAAGCGTTGCTCACAACGTGGCGAAGGAGAAGACCACCGCGAGTCTGATGAAGGCTCTATCTGATATGTACGAGAAACCATCTGCGAATAATAAGGTATTTCTTATGAAGAAGCTTTTTAATCTGAAGATGATGATGGTGCTTCTGTCGCAGCGCATCTGAATGAGTTCAATACTATTGTGAATCAATTGCTATCTGTGGAAATTGATTTTGAGGATGAGGTTCGTGCCCTAATTTTGTTTGCGTCTCTACTGAATAGCTGGGAGCCTGTGAGAGCTACAGTTAGTAACTCAATTGGAAGTGCTAAACTGGTATTTACCGATGTGAGGGATCGTATTCTTGCCGAGGAGGTTCGTAAGATTGATTCTGGTGAAACATCGACAGGTTCAGCTCTGAATGTTGAAAATAGAGGCAGAAGTCAAAGTAAAGGTCCGGGCAATAGAAATCGAAGTCAAAGAAAGTCCGGAAAACACGCCAACTTTAAGTGTTATTATTGTGGCAAGAAAGGACACAAAGAGATTTTGTCATAAGTTCCTTCGGGAGAATCTGAATGCCAAAGGAAAGGAAAAGATGTTCGAAGAGGGTGACATAGATGAGGAGGCAGACACAGCCACCGAGGAGTCTTTCAGTGTGTACAACGAGGATGTTGTAAATTCTGATTGCCAAGATACGAGTTGGGTGATCGATAGTGGCGCTTCAATACATGCCACTTCGCGGAGAGATTTCTTTACATCCTACACTTCGGGTGACTTTGGAAGTGTGAGAATGGAAATGGTGGCATTGCAAAAGCCACTGGTATGAGAGATGTGTGTTTGGAGACAACCATCGGCAACACCTTGGTTTTGAGAGGTGTGAAGCACATCTCGGATATCCGCAATAATTTGGTCTCGACTGGAAAGCTCGACGACGAAGGTTTCGGCAACACCTTTCGTGATGGAAAATGGAAGCTTACCAGAGGTTCATTGTGTAATACCCGGCTTTACGGGATATTATTATTTTAATATATCGGGGCATTTTTGTAAATATATCAAAATGAGTCTGTTTTGCGAGCGGAGAGCTTTATTACAATCCTAACGATTAATAGGAATTGTAATGAAATTACAAGAATTTTCGGAGTAGTAACGCTGAATTTCGAGTAATTACGTTTCTCGTAATATAAAAGACGTTTTAGTAAAAATAGTAAACGGGATCCGTTTTGCAAACAGACAGTTTTAATAAAACCCAAATAATAAGTTGGAGTTATTGGAGAAATAAGGAGATTTGGAGAAGTTGAATAGCTAGTTAATTAACGAAACAAAGGACGAAACTAATATAAAAACAATACAAGGGCAAAACGGTAAATTGCCAAGTCAAAATTTTATTAATTAAAAACCTTCTTCTTCTTCCTCCTTCACCATTTTCACGCCAGAACCTCCCCCTTCGCGATTTCTCTCTGCCGTCGACGATTCCTCAACACGCCGGCGACCGGTTCGTGCTCCGATCGTCTTGATTCTTCACGTTTCTTCCTCATCTCGCAACCCTAGATATGATTCTAAGGTTTTAGGAAGGTTTATTATGGTTTTTACGGAGATTAAATGATTAGGGTGTGTTTAGGGTTTCCGTTAAAACGTGATTTAGGGTTCAAAATTGATAGGTATGTCGTGTTTATGGATATAAAGGGCGTATTGAAGGTTATTGAAGGAAGTTAGATCGAATTGTGAGAAATGTTAAATTTGAGAATTTGGAGATTTTGGGGAAAACTCGTAAATGGACGCTTCGTGGTATCAAGCGCAAATTGGTTATAGAAACGCCTCGGTTAGTTGAGTTATAGCCCTAGGAGAAATTCATTAGTTAAGGATTTTGTTAGTTTGAGCATTAAATTGTTTAAGCTCGTTTTAACGACAATTTGATGAAATTTCTTAGGTGAACAACGCTCGTGGAAGGAGCTTGAGCTGCAACGGACACGAGGTAAGTTCTCGTGATCTTCTCTGGCCGATTGGCCTACACCATACGTCGAGGTCGTCTCGAGGAATTTTGGTGACGTTTTGTTTAAATGCTTTGGTTAGGTAGTTAGGTTTAGTCATTTTATAGAATATGTTTATAATAGCTTTAGTGGTCTTGATGGTACGTATGTTGTATGTTTAAATTATGTCATTAACTGTTCACGCATCACGGTTTTAAATTATGCATAGAAAATGAATTTCCGCACAATGTTTTAAAGAAAATGGCAATGCAGCCTGGAGAGGGGCTATTGATCTATTGTGTAGGCACGAAGGGGTCTGTCACAATACCGCATCTAATATGTACTCATACAGTTATAGGTCATGCGAGATGGGGCTCAGGCACGGCTGTACGTGTTGTGAGCGTATACCCCCCTCCTCTAGCTGGAAAGGGTAGTCCGACCGCTGGATGTGCCCTTTCCGGTTAGGGGTTGAGATCTCGGTGACAACCAAAGTAAAGATAATGAAAATGATGCATGATTTACGAACTCATATGCACAGCACGCATTGCATTTACGTAGAGCTTACTGAAACTTTTATCTCATAGTGTGTCTGTATGGTGTAGGTGACTTCGACATAGGTGAGGACGAGATCCATCCACCTGAGGAGTGACGCAGTTGATGGAGGATAGTTGCGGGAGTGTCTGGTGCAGTCAAGGCGCATTTTGACCCGTGGGACTCATGGTTAGGTGTTTTGAGGATTTTTTTGGGAATTGTCGGGATGATGGTTGTATAGAAACATTTTAGGATGTTTGGTTCTGGATAGTTGATAGATTTATGTTTTGAAATTTTTTAAACGTTTTGGAAAACTCGTTTTGTAAATATTTGGTATTAGGAAATGTTCGGTTTTTAAACATATCCACGCGAATTATTTTTACGAAAACGGGTTATGTTTTAATTGAGTTTTGAGTCGTTATTTCGGGCGATTGGTAAAATAGGAAATGGGTGGGATTATGAATGAGTGGTATTGATGATTATGGAATGGTTTAGTGTTTATGTATATAAGGTAAGGGAATTGAGTACGCAGGGGAAAGGAGGAAAAGGAAAGAAAAGAAGAGAAGAGGGAAAAGGGAGCGCAGGTCCTCTGGAAATCCAGAGGACCTGGCGATCAATCGCTAGGCAGGGGCGATTGATCGCCCCTCCCTCTGTTGCGCGATCGCCAAGAGTGGCGATCGCTGGGCAGGCAAGGATTGCCGAAGGGCGATCGTTCGTTGGACACGATTGCCGAAGGGCGATCGTTCGCCATGCAAAGATCGCCCCTGCAAAAAGGGACACCTGTTCCCTTTTTGCCCCTTGTTTCGCTGGCCGATTGTGTTTTAATAAGTTTTTAATTGTTTTATAATTTGGTTTAAGTTTTGTTAAATGGTTTTAAAAGATAGATTTAACGGTTTTATTTCCGATTCGATTAAAAGGTTTAAAGTATTAAGTATAAAAAAAAATATATTACGGAAAATTGGGTACAGTGTTAGGGTCGTCACACATTGATTGTAGCGAGAGGAGAAAAATACTCCTCATTATATGTGATGCATGCGAAGATCGCGGGTTCCACAGTCAATGTGATGGGTAATAAGGCTGTAAAGTTTGTGAATTCACCTTCCAGGAGAAAAGTTGAGAAGACTCAGAAGAAGTCAGGTTCTCATGTGAAGTTCAGGTTAGGATTTGAGGGTACATCAGAGCCGGTGAATCATCCTATTACAGATGTTCAGTCATTAGGTTCAGTTTCACGTCAGAATGGTATCGTCAAAGGCAGAACCAAGTGGAAGGTTAAAACTCCGGGACGATATGATGAAACTGTGGGTTATGCATTGAATGTGTTCGAGGGTAACGATTCCTGTGTGGAGTCTTCAACATATTCAGAGGCAATTCGTTGCGACAACCCTGATAGTTCAGTGATACCATGGAGGAGAATATGCGATTTCTTCTCAGGTAAGTCTCTCCAAGTTTAAGCGGAGCTTAAACTTGAACAGTATCGGATGTTGAGTTGGCCCATCTGGGGCCTGTGTGGTTGTAACGACCCTTACACTATTCCTAATTTTCCCGTATTATTTTTCTTTTTAACATCCTTAAATAAACTTTTACATTTGAACTGTTAAATCAAGCTCTAATTAGTGAAAAATCATTTAAGGAAATCATTTAAATAAAACAAAACATAATGAAGTAACAATCGGCCAATAGATTTGAGGGTAAAAACGTCAAAGGCCATGAAAACAAAAGGGGCGATCGATCGGCCACTTGGCGGCCGATCGGTCGCTCCTTGCTTAACCGACCGATCGCTCCTTTTCGAGCGATCGGTCGGTTCACGTTCTGGAATTTCTCCAGAACGTGGCCCTCATGAACCGATCGTTCGCCCCATCTGTGGCGAACAATAGCGAACTCCTCTGGAAAACCAGAGAGTTCAGCGCTCGATCGCCCTCCCTTCCGCGATCGAACGGCTCCTGGAGTTTGAACTCCAGCGAGCTGCTTCTCTTCTCTTTTTCTTTCTCCCTTCGAGTGCCCTGCACACCACACTTAAACACGTCTTAATTTTTCTTTCATCAATCGACTCCAAAAGTTTCATAACATCTTACCAATCACATATAATTCACGCTCTACCAATCACTCGTTTACCAACTCAAAACACATTTAAAACGTAACCCAATTTCATAAAAACAAACCGCGTGGATCCGTTTAAAAACTTAACATTCCCTCATGTTCAAATCACCAAGCGGTTTATAAAATAGTTTCTAAAACGTTTAAAAACATCAAAACATAAACCTATCAACTATCCAGATTCTCAAACATCCTAATATGTTCAACTATACAATTTTTCCTACAATCTAACTACCGTGTCCCAAAATACCTTTACATCATTCCCCACGGGTCAAATACGCGTTGACTGCCCAGCACGCTGCCACAGACATTCTTCTTCAATCTGTACGATCAATCTGGTAGAGGGAAATCCTCTTCACCTGGATCTATGTCACCTACACCATAAAGACACCTATGAGATAAAAATCTCAGCAAGCTCTACGTAAATGCTAATGCATGATCATGTATGTTCAATGCTAAGAAAACCGTCCATGTCATTCCATTTCAGTACGTGTCAGTCTTGGTTATTGGGGCCTTTCTCAGTCAGATGGATAGGGCACATCAAGCGGGTAGACAGCCCACACCATCTGAAAGGAGGGAGACCCGCTCACCACGGAACGCCAGGTCTGAACCTCTCCCCGAATAACCACCATGCGTTGTTTACTATGATACTTTACTTGCCACATGCATGCAATTCCTTTTCTTTGAAAACAATGCGTAAATTCGTTTTCATGGCGTTTTAAAAACTATGATGCATGAACAGTTCAATACATAATTTAAACATACCTAATAAGTATACCATCAAAACATCTCAATACATCAAAACATCATAACGCGTATCCTATAAAACAATCAAACCTAATCTACCCAACCAAAGCAAAACAATTAAACAAGCAAGCTCCAACAATCCACAACAACAAAACTCGACATATGGTGTAGGCCAATCGGCCACAGTAAGTTACGAGAACTTACCTGTCGTCCGTTGAAATCTCTAGCTCCGTCCACGAGCGTTGTTCACCTAAGACAAATTCACCACAATTGTCGTTAATACGAGTTTAAATAATTGAACGTCCAAACTAACGAAACATTAACTAAAGAAGTTTCCTAGTGTTCTAATTTAACTAATCGAGGCATTTTATCGAGTAACTCGCGCTCGACACCTCAAAACTTCCATTAATGAGTTTTTCCAAAAACCCCTAAAATCCTCAAACTTTAACATTTCTCACTAATTGACTTAACTTCGTCCAATAACGTTCAATACGTCCATTATATCCACATATACGGTAAATCTATCGCGTTTTTCGCAAAACCCTAAACGACACCCTAACCGTTAAACGACCCGAAAACTACGAATAAACTTTTCAAAACCATAAAACCTTACCTAGAATCGAGTTCGGGGAAGGAATCGCGAAGAAAACCGAGTCGCCGGAGGAGGAATCGTCGTCGGAGAGGAAGTCGCCGTGAGGGAGGGAAATCGTCGAGAGGGAGAGAGAGAGCTTCAGGAGAGGAAGTCGTGGAATGAGGGAGAAGAGAAGAGATTTTTCATTTTAATTAAAAATTGACTTGGCAATTTACCATTTCGCCCTTCCTTTGATTTCCTATTTGTTTCGTCCTTTGTTTCGTTAATTAACCGACGGTTCGGTTTCTCCAAACTTCCTTATTTCGCCAATAACTTCAACTTATTACTAGGGTTCTATTAAAACCGTCCGTTCGCAATTCGGACCTCGTTTACTATTTTTACTAAAGTACCATTTATATTACGTTAAACGTAATTCTCGTAAAATTAGCGTTACGACTCCTAAAATTCCTGAAATTTTCTTAAAATCTTTATTAATTATTAGGATCGTAATGACGCTTTCTTTTCACGAAATCGACTTAATTTGACATAATTACAAAAATACCATTTACATTCAATTTAATAAATCCCGTAAAAGAATCGGGTGTTACAGTGGTAGAGGATCTTTTTTAATGAAGTTTTGCAGATTTGTTTCCTTGCATCGGAATTTCGTTGAAGGTGGAAATTGTCAGAGTTCAGTGTTCTGGATTCGCTTTGGATTGGGCCGAGTAGCCCGTTGGATCTCTCAAGTGGAATTCGTGTCAAGGTGGAGTTTGTTAGAATTTGGTGTGACCCGAATTCTAGATGGGCCGGGTTGGGCCCGTATATCAATATTAGGGTTTTACGTTTTCTCTATATATTGATGCTTGAGTCACAAAACTCATTGTACCGAATTTGATATTAGTGATTCTCTCTCATGCCCGTGGTTTTTTCCCTTTATAGGGTTTCCACGTAAAATTCGGTGTCCATTGTTTTCTCGTTTTTCTTTTTTGGTATTCTCGAATCGTTTGTTACAGATGGATTATGGCGTCTAATCCTAACAACATTCTCTCCACCTTTAAGAAATTTGTTTTTTTTTTTTAAATTCCATACTACTCATCTAATAAAAATAATTCCATTTGTTGATATAGAACTCATACCTTTTTGTATCCTATATGGACACTTCTCTCATATATGAACTCTTTTATAGTTGAAATTTAATTCACATGACATTTTTGTTTTGTTAATTTTGCCGATTAAATGAACCACGATTAAACTTTAAGGACTAAATTTAGACACACCTTAAACTATAGAAGATCAAAATTAAATTTAATTACTATAGATAATAAATAATTAAAATAGTAAAAGCATAGAAATTATATCCATCAATTAAGGTCAAGAATTTGAACATGTTCGAGAAGGTTGAAGTGGAAGTGGAATGTAGATGGGATCTCTAGTGAGTCACGAGGGTCCCCCCGCCATTGATGGGATTTGTCGTGTGAGCTTCGCTGAAACTTCCCACCGCTTTCCTCCTACTTTCTGTGTGTAATACTTACAGAGATTGGGGCGGATATTTCCATTCTTCAACAGATTTTGTCAACAAAATTGCTTGACCACCCTCTTTCCTCGCTCTTTAATTTGTCATCTGCAAGATCGTTTCCGTCGTGAAAGCTCTGATTTAGTTCAAGCATGGCTGGGATGCTACCAGGCGTGGAGTGTGCTCGGAGAAGAAGACTCCGGCAGAAAACAGAGTGGGGCGAATCGCCTTTCATGGCTACTCATGGGTCAACTAGAAAGTCCTCGTTCTGTTTGTACATAAGCAACAACGAAACCTCACTTCTCTCCATCTCTTCTCCGGTAATTATTATTATTCCTAGATCTCTGATATTGTTATGGTTTTTGGTCAAATCGATTGATCAAATAAAACAAAAACCCAGATGAGAAGCGTAGAAAACGAGGCGAAAGAGGACGAGAAGCTGGACGAATTTGTTCGGGTGGCGAAGGAGAGATTGGATGGGAGATTAAGAGCAAAAACAAAACCAAAAGCTGCAAGGTAACTTTCTGCGCATCAGACGTATGAAAGAAGAACACAGATTACTGGTATTTATTCTCTCTAATTTTATGGATACAGGCATAGAAATGGCGAGCAGGGAGACATCGTTATAGGGGAGATGGCGAAGAAGGGTGGGTGGAGGTGGAAGAAGATCTTCGAGCAAGACGAGGGCGCCAATTGTCTCTGACCCTCCACGTTTCCGCCATGATTATGTTCTTCTCAAGAATTTTCTGAGTAATTTACAAAAACAAATGAAGAACAAATTCATTTCCAGATTGAACACCCTTTCTGGATATCAAGATCCAGCGTTGATCCAACAAGCAATGATACACAATTATTGTATTACAATATCGATTATTAGATACTCAAAGATGGAGGTTGGTTTGACTCGTAGATGATCTTCTAACTGCAATGCTTTGGAACCAACCATTCATTTTTTACTTAATTCATAATAACTTGATTTTAGCTTTGGACTAACGTTTTTTCTACGTTAACACTCTAAGTTGATGCTCTAATCTCACACGACAATTACGTGTCATTTATCATTTAATCACGTAATTTATTATTTTGAATATTATACTTTATCACAATAATTTTATTAATTAACGAGTGACACGTATACGTTATATTAAACGTAACAGCATGTACGTTGAAAATATTAATAGCAAAATATAATCAAATCCATATCAAATGTCTTGATATGGGCTTTTCAAGATTTTGATAGAGAAAAACTTGATGTATTCTCACGCGATATTACAATTACAATACACAATCTATATATGACCTATGGACCATATAAAGGGAGAGACAGCTGTCCACTAGCCTTGAGTCCATGACCTTAAGTGAACTACCTCATAGCATGCAATATGTCGTGACTAGTGAGTCAAGAGAGAGTTTGGTACCTCCATGGAACACATAATTTTGTTACTCAATTCAAATCCGACGTTGAATGTGGTCTCGCTGTAGAATTAGATAATTTTCACACGACAGACCTAAGGTCAAAATGATGTGCTCAAAAATGGAGGAATGCTGCTAATGAGAACCTTGTGGATAGACGGCACTTAGTCAAGATGTACATTGCGATGAGTTGCACTAATATCTTGAGATAGGAAATGTGGAGGACAAATCCTTCTTGCTAGATGATTATTTAAAAATGTTTACAAGGTTCCAACTTAAGTGATAATTGATTAACATTAAAATACTCAAATATGATAAAACTGTAAAAGAATAGACAAAACAGAAAATAAAACATCACAAATCTGACAGAAAATCGGTCTGGAAACAACCACGAGGTATTGCCGGTTAAATAAGACTACTCTTAGAGAGTGTTTGATGTCACAATACTCTACAATCCCCTTAATTAATTGTCCCGTGTGAATTTTTATGTAGCACATGATATTTTGGTGTAGAAATAGCAAATATGAAGACAAAGAAACCACATTTTTAGGGTATAAATTTGGTTGTGGTTTGATTTTGATAGTCGAGTCAGAGTCTAATTGTTGGGTCGGTTCGGATCCAAAACCTGATCGAGCCAAAGAGTGGCCAGCTCCCAATAAGCAACCTCTGTTTTTGGTATGGAGTGAAGTGAAGTGAAGAAGGGTTTCTCAGGAGGTGGAGGCGTTCAGTAAATGGAGTTGGTCGAAACCTAGTTGTTTCTGCCTGTCACAATGTCAATCACACTATCGTTTTCCTTTCTCCCTTCCAAGTTTCATCCTCGTACCATCCGTTTTCATGGGAAGAATAGCTATAGATCTCATCAATCTTATGCTTGCGCCAAGGAATCTTTGCAAGAGCTTTCTCTCCCTCCCAAGGTACTTTCCCCACTCTAAATTCCTTCTTTTTGTTTAAAGAATCAGGCATTTCTAATGAAAACAGGGGGAGAGATTGAGATTTTTGATTTGATGCTCCAATTATCTCCTTTGGTCTTTGAGTAAAGAGCCTGAGCGTGACCATGTTGCTTGCTTTGTCATTATTTGAGCTCTATCTAGACCTTTGTTCTCTAAATTATTTTAAAATCATGCTCGCATTTTTGGTGCGGCGTAAGTCTGACATGCAATATGTGATGATAAATGATATCCAAATGAGCTTCGGGTGGACAAACTTTAGATTGATCCTCATACATCTAGTTTTTTCTTTGGAATATTCGCTTGCCAATTGGTTGGGAAGAAATGAATGTGAAAATGAAAAACTGTTAGATTACTAGAAGAGAGATACATGAGTTAGAACTCTTTTGATACCTGGATTTGGATTAATGAGCAGCTGTAAACTTGTGATTCTCATATGCAATTTTTTTAATGAATATTTTAATAATATACATCTTGAGACTTAATTAGCTATGTTTCGGACATGCCAAATGATGCGTCCATCTATCTTTATCTGAATATTTAGATTAAAAAAGCAGTCCTTAAACAGGATTCACTTAAGGATGTAAAGAGTCTGATTTGGTTCCGTTTTGGTCGAAAAAGGTGGACCCGACAAAAAATTTAGAATTTTGCAACTGCTGGTACAGAACTAAATGAGTCCATCAATGATCCAGAGGAGTTGAGGAGAGGCTCTATAAGGTGGTCCTGTGGAGGATCTTTACCAAAGCATGACTTACCTTGAAAGACAAATGTTACATCTAGGCTAACATGGAAGTTTTTGGAACTATGATTATAAAATTTGTCACATTTTTTCTACATCTAGAATCACACCTAGCTCAAGTCTCTCAATTTCGTTCGTTGATTGACAACGGAAAGCCCTTTGTATTCACAATAAGAGCATCCACGGCTTTTATTTTTTATGCAACGTGCTAAAATGCATTGAATACTAGATAGTTAGTAGTTTTAACTCATGAGAGACTGCAAATGCATATGGCTGAGACATCCCTTGCTTTTTTGCTTAGAACTTGATATAAGCTTGTTTGCCTTTCACGGTTTCACCAATTAAAATATCTAAATTATCCATTCGCTTTTCTTATCAGTTATTGTGTTGCTCCAATGAACTTGATTTTGTTTTCAGTTCTCATTTCAGCTTTACATAATGTAATTTTCTGATTGTGGACTTGAATGGTATATTTTATGTTGTTGAATAGAGTAAATACTCCATTGTACATGGTATCACTCTGCTCATCTTTTATAATAGAGGAGCAAGGGAATGAAATGCACATCGTACTGGTTATATATCTTTAATAACATCGGAAAATTTAGTATTCTGGGTTTTTATTTTGCTGGATAGAATTTTTTTTTTACACAAAATGACATAATCAGAACGTTGACACAGGAGCCATATTAATGCAAGGTTTTGTAAACAGGGATGCAGTTGCTATGACTATCTCCTCTAGGAAGGCAACATTCTATAGTCGCTCACGGTCTACACTGTGGATAAAAGGAGAAACCTCAAATAACTTCATAAATGTTCATGATATCTTCTTCGATTGTGATCGTGATTCAGTATGTTTTTGAAGTATTTACACGATGACTAATGAGCATATAATATTTAATGTTCATAGGATTGGTTAAATTTTATCTCCCTTATTCTTTTCAGATTATTTACCTGGGAAAGCCTGATGGGCCAACCTGTCATACAGGGTCAGAGACTTGTTATTTTACATCTGTAGTTGATTTGCAAGAACAACAGGTTGGGAGCTTTAGCATTGTTTTTTATTGTTGCATTAAACCGAAACCAACTTTATAGGAAGCAATACTAATTCTTTACAATGGTAGATTGAAGAACACAAGTTGGCTCTGACCACTTTATATTCGCTTGAGAGTACAATTTCCCAGCGGAAAGCAGAACTACCAATATCACAAAGTGAAAAACCTTCGTGGACCAAAAAGATTAATGCGTGATAGTATTGTTATGCTCAAAATTGAGGTACAACCCTTGCGTTTTTCATCTGCATCTCTACCATTCAACTTGGTATAAATATTCCAAGAAGAGCTCAAGGTCATAATGGTTGAGTAGTCCATCAAATGATTGATTACACAAATCGTTTGCTATATTTTTAAGGGAAGAGGCCTGATGAGTTATGTCGATTTTTACCACAAATGAATAAACATATACGATGTAGTATCGATTCAGGTTGTGACTTGTTTAGACAGCATAAAATGGGATGACAAGGGTTGGGCGGTGGCCATTGCTCAGAACGTTGACACAGGAGCCATATTAATGCAAGGTTTGTAAACAGGGAGGCAGTTGCTATGACTATCTCCTCTAGGAAGGCAACATTCTATAGTCGCTCACGGTCTACACTTGGATAAAAGGAGAAACCTCAAAATAACTTCATAATGTTCATGATATCTTCTTCGATTGTGATCTGATTCAGTATGTTTTTGAAGTATTTACACGATGACTAATGAGCATATAATATTTAATGTTCATAGGATTGGTTAAATTTTATCTCCTTATTCTTTTTCAGATTATTTACCTGGGAAAGCCTGATGGGCCAACCTGTCATACAGGGTCAGAGACTTGTTATTTTACATCTGTAGTTGATTTGCAAGAACAACAGGTTGGGAGCTTTAGCATTGTTTTTTATTGTTGCATTAAACCGAAACCAACTTTATAGGAAGCAATACTAATTCTTTTACAATGGTAGATTGAAGAACACAAGTTGGCTCTGACCACTTTATATTCGCTTGAGAGTACAATTTCCCAGCGGAAAGCAGAACTACCAATATCACAAAGTGAAAAACCTTCGTGGACCAAAAGATTATTGCTTGATAGTAATTTGTTATGCTCAAAATTGAGGTACAACCCTTGCTTTTTTCATCTGGCATCCTACCATTTCACTTGTATAAATATTCCAATAAGAGCTCAAGGTCATATGTTTGAGTAGTCCATCAAATGATTGATTTACACAAATCTGTTTGCTATATTTTTTAAGGGAAGAGGCTGATGAGTTATGTCGAACACTTGAGGAAAACGAGGATAAGTCACGGACTGCCTCGGAGATGGCTGATGTGTTGTACCATGCGATGGTTCTCTTGGCCGTGAAAGATGTGAAAATGGAAGACGTTCTTGAAGTTCTTCGGAAGAGATTTTCTCAGTCGGGGATCGAAGAGAAAAAAAGCAGAGCATCAAAATGATAGAAAATGTTTTTAAGTTGTTGTGCTTATATATATATGTCAAATGCTGGGTTGACAGATATATGCTCTTTACCTTCAAAAGTAGACTGGAGTCTACTTTTGGGTGGCCTGTCTGAGCAGGATGGAGGACAAACTCTCCGGCCATTTGTTCTCTCTGCATGTTCATCAAACTACAAGGTAATTTGTGTACCGATTGTGTTTTAGCTCAAATTTAGTCGTTATCTTGTTCGATTATCGAGTAGTCATCATGATTTTTCACAATCCTGAAAAATCTAAAATTTAGAAACAACAAAATAAATTGTTGTTGACTTATGAAACCGGAATTCCTAATAAAATACAGTCTGATGTTTTTGATGATGAAATTTCCTATGTTGTGTACGAACAGTTCTTTGAATTTTCATCTAGATTTTATGCTTGTTATCATCTGTTGCTACCCAATCACCTCAATTAAATTTAGCATTCGATATTGAAATAGTATTGTTTCTTTTATGGTTCTATCGATTTCATAGCTGCCAGATCCATGAATTATGCTGTATTGTCTTCTTTTGTGGAGATTTTCTACTTCTCCTATCGATTGCAATGAAATTGTTAGGATCTAAGCACTAATAATGTTGATAAAAGCAAATGGAAAAGATGAAAAACGGCTTAAAAAAAGAATTTAATTGAAATTATTATCAAAATATCTTTGATCCACTAATTTATTTTTTCAAATTTCTGACTCCCAATCTCAGCCAGCCCCCCGTCCCTCCCAAAACCTCAGAGCATCCTCGAGAACGAAGAAATTATGCACTAGTGTCTCGAATATCTCTTCGTAATGCACATTTTTGGCTCTTCAAATACCAGATTTGAGTTTGGATACAAAAGGTTATGGAAATCCTTACCTTTTCTTATCGACATTTGCAGCTGATTCTCTCTCACAAGGTGGCTGAAATTCTCTTTGGCATCTTTGATAGTAAGGTTATTCATCTCTGATACATCGATGCCCAAGCAGTAACTTCACTATACTTCTAGCCCCATCGATTCTCGCCCCTGTTCTTTATTGACCCTATTGGAACATCATCTATCTTGCTTGTTTGTTCGTAATTAGAGTAGCACGGAGCTAGATTGAGGAGAAATTAGATCGAGGGAAAATGGTTTTGAGAGAAAAAAATGTAAGATTAACTCAAGTGTTGTATTTCACACAAAGTATTACACTTTTTGAAGGTCAAGGAGCGTGGCCGGACGGAGATCAGTCCTCGGGTGTGGAAGAAGAAGGGAGCTTGATTGCAAGACCACCCGTCGAGCAAGATCCAAGATCAAGTCAGGCTTAGTTTGATACAGAGGAAAGAGCTCAAATAATGATTATTAATCACTAGTTTGGATCAATCCAATCGACTCAAAAGAGCCCAATCTAATTCCAATGGATTAATTTTCTACCTGCAAAAACTCTGATTCCGAAAGAAAGAAAGAACACAGGACGCAGGCCTCTATCCTTCCAACAGAAATTTAAGGTTCTGCAGCCCCTCTTCTGATATGCTTCTCCTCACTCTCCCCCTCTGGACCGCCAAAGATTGAGGCGGCTCCAAGTGAAAGCTCACTATGACAACTGTCAGATTATCCACTGCCCGTCGCTTTACAGCTTCCTCGACAACTTCTTTGCAGCACAACTTCACGTCGTTGTGCTCTTGAAGTCTCCTCCGAGCAAAATCGACTGCGTTTTGGCTCGTGAAAACATCCCATATTCCATCGCTGCCTATGATCAAGAATTCGTCATCCGTCGTCAATGTCGTGAGTTTAAGTTCGGGTTCTGCACTAAGTGGGCCACCCTTTCCGCTTGATTCCTTCATCCCTTCTAGATGCCAATCACCCAATGCCCGAGTTACGCCTAATTGTCCGTTTAGATAATCGTCATCGATGTATCCTCCCAAGGCCTCGATTCTTATCCTCTCTTTTGAACAACATGGTCTGTGGTCTCTAGACATTTCGACTGCACCTCCACGCCGGGAAAGCACTGCCCGACAATCTCCGGCATTTGCCACCACCAACGACCTGCGAGAAATGATATTCCTAAGCAAAACACATGGAAATTTTGTTTAATCTCTTCCTCTTCTCTGTCTGACAGTATGTATTTCATGTTATTTTTTCTCTCTCCCTATTCGAATTTTAACTTTTCGTTCCCTTTGAAGTTGGATGTCGATGAACATACGAACACATTACATAAAAATTAAACAAAACATCAATCGACCAGTAACACTAACCACCCCAAAGTCGAAAAACAATGTTTAACTCGAAAAATACCCCACTCTACAAGCTCGGGAAAACACCCGTCGAGCTCTAACTACTACTCCTAATGCAGAATACTATTAATGTAGAAACATCATTAATCACACACTCTTCGCTCCCTTCCCTCTTTTTATAATGATTTCTCTCCCACATACTATTTCCTAAATTACCGGTTCCTTACTTTCCAACATATGTTAAATTACTATACCTTCCGTGAATGATCGCAGTTAGAGCAGTTGTGCCGGAAGACAAGGAAGATTCGACAGAGCATGTTTTTGCAAAGGCAGCATCCGTCTCCATAAACGACCTTGTGATCACCTTCTCGAGCTCCAAAGGAAAGTCTGCATCTTCGACAATAACTCTCGGTAAGTGATCACGCACGAATTTTGCAGCACCGCTTCCTCCATGACCATCAAATACCTGAAAATAAGCAATCCCGGTTCGATTTTTTAAGTTCAATAAACTGTTTTTCAGTAAATTGATACTAAAAAATTTGAAAAATATGGAAATATTAAAAAATATGTTGTTCTTGAGTAATGTGTCGACCATCAATTTCAGACAAGTTCTCAATGATGGTTCTGAAGGGATTAGAGAGAGAACTTACGCCATAGAAAGAGATAGCTTCGTCAGTGAGATTATAACCAAATTTCTTAGCCAAATTCCCAATGCAGATGTGAGTATCCTCCATGTGAGAACGACCTCCAATGTCCGACCACTCTCCGGATCGAATGTATGGGACGAAATTTAAAAAGGTCTGTTTTCTTTCAATGACTGCAGTTTCCTCGGATATGCTTTCAAGCTAGAAGAACAAAACAACATGAGATTGTGAAAGAAAAAGTAGATTCAACGAGTAGTTTAGTTAGATGATTCTATCCGATTTTGAGAATTATTCATGTAGAACCATAGAATTACTAGCTTCTTCCCCAATTTCATCCAGCCATTGAAAGAATTCGAGACTAGTGCAAGAAGCATAATCAATGGAAACGTTAAATTGAACAAACAAGGAGAGAAGGTCGTAAGCTCAATCTCTCCATTACAGAACTGAAAATACAACACTGAATGTGAAGGTATCAATGAGCTCAATCAGAAAAGTTTGGTCTATTATCTAAATGTTCAGAAAAGCAAGAATCAATCAAGCGAGAAACACTAAAAAAAATAGTGGGAAAACACAGCAACAATGGTCAAGAACACCGGAGCCGGAACTTTCAGCAAATGGCTCGAACAGCCACGAAAAATTAAAGAAATCCAAACGAACTAAATCTACGGGAAATAAAATTAGGAAATGAAATGGACCCACAATGTCAAC
This sequence comes from Begonia masoniana, assembly GCA_022432975.1. Classification (NCBI taxonomy): domain Eukaryota; kingdom Viridiplantae; phylum Streptophyta; class Magnoliopsida; order Cucurbitales; family Begoniaceae; genus Begonia; species Begonia masoniana. The sequence continues at coordinate 9,800,726 of CM039512.1, read as the reverse complement.
CCGATCGCCGGAAATTGTGATAGCGGATTGCTGATCCAAATGCTCCATCTGGGGATTGAGAACCTGCTCTGAGTCATTCACGCACATGGCGACGGCGACGGCGACGACGATGAAGGCAACGGAGGCGGTGTTGGTTTACTCTCCAACCAACTAAAAGTTGTGGTCTGTCCTGTTAACACAAGGCTGTATACCAAACGCCACCATACAAACAGAAGAACAGAGAGAAATTGTTGGCAAGTGGACAACCTCGCTGGCATCTGTTTATAGAAGAGAGAGAGAGAGAGAGAGTTGCAGATTTTTCTAAGAAAGCGTGGCTGAAAATTAGCTGTGCGGGTTTACAAAAGCTGTGATTTTTATTTTAACAAAACAAACCAACCTGTGAAAATGAACAACATTTTCCTCAATTCCCGAGTGTCCTATTATTTCTAGACATTCTATTTGAAAGGTAGGTAAAGATGTTACACTAGGAATTAGGTACGAGATTAACAACATATGTAAATCTACATCTACCTAATACCATCTCTTAGTTTATTTTGTCAAAACCCAAACATTTCGTGATGAACCATCACGTTTGATTAATTAAATCAAGATGGTTTATTAAATTCACAAACTTTTTGCCTTCTGGGTCACGTGTGATTTTAACTAATTTTTTTTTGCAATGATTCGACAATATAATGCCACGTGGCAGCATGATGATCCTTCCCTAATTTTCTGATCATAAATTGACAATCTAGATATTTAGAAATTTAATATCCGGCAAAGGTGTTAGCTTTTTCTAGCACTTTCTTGGGAAATTTCACGTTCAGAAAGTCCAAGTGATGGCGATCCTTTGAAAGATGCTCTTTTTCCTCTTGCAAATTGCCAATCATTTTCCGTTGAAAGTTGGAGAATAGGATATAGCTTGAAATAATTATTATTATTAAAATATAAAAATGTGAACCAATGCTTTTAGAAGGCATTTTCTTTATTTTGTTTTTAAATGTCTTTTTTTTTTAATTGTTTAATTCTCTTTTTCTTTTGTCTGGTTCTGAAATATCATTTTTCAGATCGGTTGATTTTTATATTAGAAATAGATACTTTATTATAATTATGTAGTGTGGTGGATTGGATTGTGCCATTGTGGGCTCCAATTTCAGGCCATTGAAGCATACTTGGTTTGCTTATTTATTGGGTTGTTTCCATGAAAAATAAGCATTAAAATATTTATTTAAAGAAAAAAGAGCATGCATCTAGCGTTACTCCTCGTGCTAAGTGTGTATAATTTAAATAGTACTATAAAATTTATACTTCAATTATATAATTAATATTTTATTTTAACTATTTATATTTATCTTAATTGTTGTATTAATTGATGAATAACTCTAACGGCTACGTCGAGTAGTAAAATTATCATGTAAAATTAAAAAGTAAACGTAAGATTACTCTTCTATGAATTCTACGCGAGATCACCCTTTTCCAAACCATACTTGGGTCCTTGGTGTGGTTCTATGTGACTCTAATGATGGGGTTAGCCAAGGAATCCCAACAAGAAATGTAAATCCATTAAAGATATCCCATTGCAACCAAATAGGAATGGAACCGAGCCAATTGGAGTGGAAGACTAAGAGAAATGCCAAGGTAGAGTTGATCGGCCACAAAGTGATGACCAATCCACTAGAGTCGAGATTCTAGGTTGAGGCACTCAACGGAGAATTTGTTGGGAAAAATAATAACGACAACAGCGGGAACCCCACTTAAATAAGCAGTACGAGAAAAAATAGCAGATGGGATCTGAAAAATACCAGAAATATTTTTCCACTACCGTAAAATTATAACGGCCAATAAGTAAGACAAATAATAGCCAAAATGAATACCGATAATTTTACGTGGAAACTCAAATCGGAAAAAAACCACGAGGACTGAGTTCAAAAAAATTTCACTATGAAAAATAGGATTTACAATATTTTTCTAGATATCAAATATCCTAGAAAATATTCACTAAGAGAAATCACCACTCTTAGAACTCTCACTGTGCACAAAAGCACCACACCTATTTTTCTCTCACGACTTTCTTTTCTCTCCCTCCAAAAATTCTCACCCCATTATTTCTCTCTCTCTAAAATAATCCTCACTATTTTCTCTCCCTCTTCTCAAAGAAGGTTGCTCTCTTCTCTTCTCTTCGGATTATCGAAGAGTTTGCTTGAAGGCTCTATTTATAGAGGCTTCAAGGAAACACCTTCCTTAAAGGAACTCTCACTGTGCACAAAAGCACCACACCTATTTTTCTCTCACGACTTTCTTTTCTCTCCCTCCAAAAATTCTCACCCCATTATTTCTCTCTCTCTAAAATAATCCTCACTATTTTCTCTCCCTCTTCTCAAAGAAGGTTGCTCTCTTCTCTTCTCTTCGGATTATCGAAGAGTTTGCTTGAAGGCTCTATTTATAGAGGCTTCAAGGAAACACCTTCCTTAAAGGAAGGTGTGCGCCTGCAAACACCTTGTGATGACCCATATGTGCACGATTGGCCTGTATACTGGATTCGGACCCAGATGGCGGTGCGTCATCGCGGGAAAAAGGCCAGTGAAGGGGGTAGGTCGTAATGCGGGGGTCGTCACAATCCCACATCGCTTAGGGAAGTATGTGGAAATGAAACATATGTAAAGAGACCCTCCCAAGATAGTAAGACGCGTTTTGAAGCACAATTTGCAACGGATCCCTTAAGAACTCCGAAGTTAAAAGTACTTCGGCGAGAGTAGTACCAGGTTGGGTGACCGACTGAGAAGTCCTTGCCAAACAAAGCCATGAGGGGAGGATATTAGGCTATGGCCCAATTCCCAGAGCGGACAATATCTTGCTGGGAAAAGGAGTCGTTACACACCTTCCTTAACGGAAGGTGGGCACTGCAAATGGAGCATTCTTCTTTCTTCATTTTTCAAACTTTCATTAATGAGATGAGTCTCTCATCATAATGGAGGGAGCCCACAAATCTTTCTTCATTTTTCAAACTTTCATTAATGAGATGGATCCCTCATCATAATGGAGGGACCCCACAAATCTCTCCCTCTCAACTTATGATGAGGTCTCTCTTATAGAATCGTTATTGTCTAAGAGAGAGAGAGAGAGAGAGAGAGAGAGAGAGAGAGGGTGAATTAGACTTTTTAAAATCTATTTCTTAATCTATTTAGTAACTTAATATTTTTCTCTCTTAGTAAACTTTTGCTAAGTGTACAGCAAACAAGCAAGTTAAAGGGAGAGAGAAAAACAACACCAGAGTTTTTACGTGGTTCGGCCAAAACCTGCCTACGTCCACGCTTCAAGGTTCCACCTTGAAGTTTCTTTCCTCTTCCTCAGAGAAAACCAGATCGAACTTCTCGGGCGTCGATCTACTACCTTTACACTTTGATTGAATTTCACGGGAGTCAATCACAACCTTTACACTTTGATTGAACTTCACGGGCGTCAATCACAGCCTTTACACTTTTACAATATGAACACAGTAAGCACACGGCTACAATCTCTCAACAGATAAAACTCAAGTTAAAGTATAGAGAGGTGTAGAAAATTGCAGAGTATATCTCAGCCTTTTTTGCTCGTGATAGTTGATTGTGTAAATCGGCAAAAATTAGTTCTCCCGAGCTTCTTTCTTTTACTTATACTCTATTTGTAATCGGCTTCAGATCTTGAAGGCTTCTCATCTGAATATGGAAATATATTACCGTTGAAGAAGCATCCGTACATACACAGCTAGCCGTTGCGTTCTGGAGTCGCTTTCGTTCATTACCATTAATAGTCTGGAGTTAAAGCTCTGGACGACTATCACTGTAGCTTCGCGGTCTTTTTAAATTCTGGCGGAAGATGTTGCTTTACAATGCTTGAACCGCCATCGGTAGATGTAACTTTGAAATGCTTGAACCGCCATCGGTAGATGTACCTTTGAAATACTTGAACCGCCATCGGTTGATGTAACTTTGAAATACTTGAATCGTCATCGGTAGATGTTGCATTTGAAATGCCATCGTGTAACATCTAGATTTACGGGATTTTGTAAATAAATAATATAATGGCATTTTATTGCAATTATGTCAAATTAAGTCGGTTTTGTAAAAAGAAAGCGTTATTATGATCCTAATGATTTATAAGTATTTTAAGAAAATTTTGGGAATTTTAGGAGTCTAACGCTAATTTTTACGAGAATTACGTTTATCGTAATATAAAAGGTACTTTGGTAAAAATAGTAAACGGAGTCCGAATTGAGAACAGACAGTTTTAAAAGAACCCTGGTAAAGAGTTGTAGTCATTGGTGAATTATGGAAATTTGGAGAAGCCAAATCGTTAGATAATTAACGAAACAAAGGACGAAACAAATAGAAAATCAAAGGAAGGGCAAAATGGTAATTTGCAAAGTCAAAAATTTTAATTAAAAACATGTTTCTTCTTCTTATCCAGCACTCCACGCCTTCTCCTCTGCGATTTTCTCCTCCGGCGATTCCCTCAGGGCTTTCCACTTTTCGACGATCGTTCCTCCTCCGTTCGTCGTCCATTCTTCGTGTTTTCTCCTCCTCTCGCAACCCTAGGTATGATTCTATGCTTTTGGAGCGTTATAGTTTGGTTTTCTTTGAGTTTAAACGATTAGGGTTCGTTTAGGGTTTTGTGAAAAATACGAATTAGGGTTAGAAATTGGTAGGGTTACCGTATTGGTGAATCTATTGAACGAATTAAACGTTATTGGACGAAATCTCGAGTGTATTCAGTGTTTAGGTTGAAAAACTGGATTTTTAGGTTTGAGAATCTCCGTCAATGGAGTTTAGAAATTTACGAGCATGAATTTCTCGGTAAAATGCCTCATTGAGCTAAGTTATAATTTAAGGAGAATTTCCTTAGTTAAGTTTTCGTTGAATTTGGACGTTAATCGGTTGAATCTCGTGTTAATGTTAATTGTTGTGCTTTGTCTCAGACGAACAACGCACGTAGACGGAGCTCGAAGTTCAGTGCTCACGAGGTAAGTTCTCGTGACTTACTTGGCCGAGTGGCCTACACCGTATGTCGAAGTCGCGTCGAGGATCTTTGGAGAGTTGTTTGTTTATATGTTGTGCTTTGTCTCAGACGAACAACGCACGTAGACGGAGCTCGAAGTTCAGTGCTCACGAGGTAAGTTCTCGTGACTTACTTGGCCGAGTGGCCTACACCGTATGTCGAAGTCGCGTCGAGGATCTTTGGAGAGTTGTTTGTTTATATGCTTTGGTCGGGTAGATAGGGTTAGTTCTTTTATAGGTTATGCTTTTTATAGTCTTGATGGTATGTATGATGTTTGTTTATTTTATGTCTATAATTGTTCATGCATCGCGTATTTTAAAATAGCATAAAAACGGATTTCTGCACGTGTTTAAGAAAATGAAATGAATGAACGTAATGAATCAATGTAATCTGTATCTGGTTACGCGAGGTGGGGCTCAGGCACGGCTGTTATGGGTGCGAGCGTGTACATCCCCCCCGTTAGGTGAAGAGGACAGTCCGACCGCGGAATGTGTCCTCTCCATCTAATAGGCTGAGACCTCGGTGACATTCTGTCTGTGACGTAATGATAAGAAAATATTGCATGATTTCTGAAACTCATACGCACAGCACACATTTACATTTACGAAACTTATTGAGCCTTTAGCTCATAGTGTGTCTGTATGGTGTAGGTGATTACGAGACAGGTGAGGATGACGTTCCTCCTCCTGATGCATGAGTCCAGTTGGTAAAGAATGGTCGTGGGAGTGTGCTGCCGCAGTCGAGGCGTTTTATGATCCGTGGGGACGTATGTAGGTATTTTGGGTTGTTTTGTGTAAAACATTTGTAAGTAAATTAATTGTACAGTTAGAAACATTTTAGGGTGTTTGGTTCTGGATAGTGGATAGGTTTATGTTTTAGTTTGTTTTTAAGACGTTTTGGAAATGTATTTTGTAAACGTTTGGTATTAGGGAAATGTTCATTTTTTTAAACATATCCATGCAATTCGTTTTTGTGAAAATGTATTTCATGTTAACTGCGTCTTGAGTCGGTTTTGAGTAAAATTATGGAGGACATAGGAGTATCGAGAGACTTGATGTTAAAACGTTTAATTGAGGTGTAAGTAGAGTTATGTTAATGTAGTTGGAAATTGTATATGAGTTAAGTATTATGCAAGAGAAGAAAGAAGGAGAGAAGGAAGAGAGGTGCGCCAGTCCTCTAGAAATCCAGAGGACATGGCGATCGATTGCCCAAGGGTGGGGATCGATCGCCCATAAGTCGCCACGCTCTGGAAAAATTTCGCGATCCGTGATTGCAACAGACGATCGCTGGCAGAACCAGCGATCGCCGATGGGCGATCAATCGCCCCTTCATTTTAGGGGGCGATTGCCCCTTTTGCCCCCTATTTTGTCTTTTCTCCTGCTACTTATGTTTTTAAGTTTTAATTAAGGTTTTCTTTTAATTGTTTTAAAGCTTTATGTCGTGGTTTTCAAAATAGATTCGAATGTTTTACAAATTTTGGATTCCGCTTTAAATTTCGCTTAAATGCAATTAAAGTTATTAGGATAAAAAAAAAATAATACGGAAAAATTGGGTACAGTATTAGGATCGTTACAAGTTATGGTATCAGAGCCCCCGGGTTTTAAAAACGGTTTTGTAGACTGCTCGACTGCACAGCCACTACGCGGACATCCTTCATCAACTGTAAGTACGTTCTATTTTATTTCTTTGTTTTTGTTTCTTAGGATTATCTGTTTAACTTTTATAGGCTTTATACAATATGATTCGAGGAAGAGATCCTAGGGACGACGCCTTAGATCGACTTACGGAATTGTTGGACCGTCAGTCTCAACACATGGACCGACAGGGACAACAAATTGAGAACTTAGTAAACCGAGAGAACCAGAGAGCCCAAGAATTGGTAATTCCTAATAATCAGGGCATGCAGAAATTCCAAAGCCTCCGACCTCTAGTATTTGACGACCGATCATCAGATCCAACGGTTGCTGAGGAATGGATCAGGGTGATGGAGGATATGCTAGGATACGCAGAGGTAGGGAACGGGAGCAAGGTGGCCTACGTCACTTTCCATTTGGCGTTAGACGCCCGATTCTGGTGGGATTCGATCAAGTCGATGACGGATGTATCGATTATGACCTGGGAACGGTTCAAGACCGTATTCTTTGACAAGTATTTCAGCAGCACGGTGAAGGTGGCTAAGAGAAACGAGTTTATGCAGCTGAAGCAGACAGGTTCAGTTACTGATTATATTCAGAAGTTCGAGGCTTTATCACGATTTGCACCGCGTCTTGTCAGCGACAATGAAGAGAAAGTGCATCAGTTTATGGAGGGGCTGAATCCGGAGATCCGGATGAACATAGAGGTGTCACGTATTATAGATGTGCCCTATTCTGATATTGCAGCTAGAGCTCTGGACTTCGAAGCTGCCAGGGCAACTTGTATTAGACCGAGGGAGCCAGCTAAGGGCTTCTTCCGTGAGATCTGTCCTCAGTCATAGAACCGAGGTTGGTAACCCAGAGCACCACAGCCCCAACAACAACAAAGGGGTGTAAAGAGGCCTCTAGAGGGAGACAACGATCGAGGCAAAGGCAAGCAAGTGCAGGGAACTTCTCAGATACCCTGGTGCCCTAAATGTCAGCGAGAGCACAGTGGAGAGTGCCAGGTTGGCACTAACAAATGTTATAGATGTGGTGAAGTCGGCCATTATGTCAGAGATTGCCCAAAGCCAGGCCGTGATCAGTTTAGTGGAGACCAAAGGAGGGTTATGCTGAGGATCTTTGCGTTTATCGAGCCTGGCAATATTGATGATGAGGCTCAGCCTTCCGTGATAGCAAGTACCATTCTAATTATGGGCGTAGCGGTATTTTCTTTGATAGAAACTGGGGCTACGCATTCTTTTGTTTCCACTGCTTGCATTGCTAGATTGGGGTTAGCGTCTGAGTTAGCAGAGGTCGAGTATAGAGTGATGCTACCTTCGGAAGAGCATATGCAGTCGGATCGTATTCTCCAGGGAAATGTCGTCTCTGTGGGGGATGCTACCTTTTATGCCCGCCTGATTGTTATGGGCATAGAGATCTACGATCTTATCTTAGGGATGGACTGGCTATCACAGCATTTCGCCACCATCGATTGTCGATCTGGGATTGTGACCTTTCGACCCCCGGGTAAAGCAGAGTTTTCCTATCAGGCGATGAACCGATTGAGTGGATCGCCTATCTCTTATTCCATGAAGGTTAACGAGCAATTTAAAGGTGAGTGCTCTATTTATTTGGCCACAGTATTTGATACTCAGTTGCTCAGCGAAGTAGAGCCGAGTGACATTCCTATAGTCAGAGAATTCTCTGAGATCTTCATCGATGATCTCCCTGGTTTACCACCAGACCGGGAGATTGAATTTGTGATTAATGTTTATCCTAGTTCGGCGCCAGTGTCAAAGAATGCGTATAGATTGGCGCCTGCTGAGTTGAAAGAGTTGAAATCTCAGTTGGAGGAATTGCTAGACAAATGGTTCATCCGACCGAGTGTTTCACCCTGTGGTGCGCCCGTTCTATTTGTCAAGAGGAAAGACGGGACCCTCAGGATGTGTGTGGATTATAGAGAGCTAATAAGCTTACAGTGAAGAATAAGTATCCACTGCCACGGATCGATGACTTGTTTGATCAACTACAGGGTGCCCGAGTATTTTCCAGAATTGACCTACGCTCGGGTTACTATCAGTTGAAGGTCCAGAAGGAGGATATTCAGAAAACGGCATTCCAAACGAGGTACGGGCATTATGAGTTCCTTGTTATGTCTTTTGGACTTACTAATGCCCTTGCAGCGTTTGTGGATTTGATGAACCGTGTCTTCAAGGAATATCTAGACAAGTTCGTTGTAGTTTTCATCGACGATATTCTGATTTATTCTAAGACGAAGGAAGAACATGAAGAGCAATTGCGGATTGTTCTTGGAATTTTACAACGACACCAGCTTTATCCGAAGTTCTCTAAATGTGAATTTTGGCTGGATCGGGTCAGTTTTCTTGGCCATATCATATCGCAGGAGGGAGTTTCTATAGATCCGAGCAATATTCAGGTGGTCAGAGATTGGCCGCAGCCTAAAAACGTGAGTGAAGTACGTGGATTTCTCAGGTTGGCTGGTTATTATCGGAAGTTTATAGAGGAATTTTCGAAAATTGCAGTTCCTCTTTGTAACACCCGACAACTTCAACCAGGTGACTCCCTAACTGAATTAACGGCCATGATTATTCAATCTTCACGGTTTAGAATTTTATGCCAAGCTTAATTAATTACATGTGGTTTTAAACTAGGTTGAGTGGCAAAGTTGTAATAATGGAGGTTTGAGACCAGTATTTAAAGATAATGGAAAGGGTTCAAACCTCATTTAAACCACTGTAGCCGACACCTTCTACTCTCGGTGATTTCTTCTCTCCCGAGCTCTCGCTCTCTGTCAGCTGGAAATCCCTCTTTCGACGATCGGTTTCCTTGCTGCTTCTCGGCTACTTTGTGCTCAAGGTACGAGTTTGGCAATGTAGCTATCTTTTAGTCGTTAAGCTCTGTTTTCTGCTATGTGTTGAAGTTCTGGGTTCTTCAATGGCCGAGTATTAGTAAGGGTATTTTAAAATCTGAAAGTGGTAATGTCATTCCGAATCGATTTTGGACATTAAACAACCAACCATGAGCTATCGCTAATCGAATCTGTCTGTTTTGGGTTTTGGATTTCAAACTGCACAGAGAAACTATACTAAGGATTCAGGAGTGACTATAGCTATTAGATCCTAGGATAACTTGTGATTAGAACTAATAGGATTTTGTTTTAACTACTGCAATGTAAATGTTTTAGGTGAAGAAGTTTGAAGAGAAAGGAGCTCAAATTGCTAAGGAGACCAGGTAAGTGAATGTACAGGTTTCTCGGTCATTAGGACCCTACATCAAAGGATGTTAGGTAGAAACTCATACGGTGATTAGTAGTTCCCTTATGTTACTGTCTAGTGTTTATGTTGATGATTAGTTCAATGGTAAGGTTTTATGTTGGATAGTGCTCTGTCTGTAGCTTGATGATTTAGGAATTTCCATGTACATGCATCATGACTATTTTATGCATATGAAAATGTTTTAAGAGCATGTTTTCCTCATGAATCAAGTAAGATGATAAAACTGATGCAACATGGACTAAGTGAGGGTTGGGGGCGGTTCGGCGTATGTCACAGTCCAAAAGAGGGACATATGAACACGACCCGCAGTAGGGACCAAGATCAAACTCACTGTCGAACCCCCTTTACCGGCACAAATCCTCTCTTAATCCACACAACTTAAATGAAGAGTATGATCAATGACTACGAATGATGAATATGATCAATGGCTATGAATGATGAATATGATCCATGACTATGAATGATGAATATGATCCATGACTATGAATGATGATTACGAGCAAAGATATGTACAAGAAAAGACTTATGAGCATGTGATTTCCCGAATTATACATTCATGCATCCATGTTAGAGTTGCATTCCTTACTAAGCATTAGGCTTATAGTTAAACCTTATGATGTAGGTGAAGAGCTAATAGGTGAAGATTTCCAGTCCAGAGATGATGTTTAAAGTTGGTTGCTGGAGGATGCTCAGTATGGCAGTGCAAGGCTGGGCAGGCGATTAAGACCCCTGGTTATGCTCATAGTATGTCAGTGAAGTTTATGATAAACAGATGTCTAAGTAGAATAGAATTTCTTATAACCATGAGATTTAGATTTGAATGATTAGACTTAAGAGCCTGATGATGATTTTAAAGATTATTGAATGGTTTGTTTTGCTTAAGCCTTCCGCTATGCGTATTTTGGATGAGTTTATGATTCTTACTCATTGAGGTTTATAGTTACTAAGTTAAGATTCGGGTGAGTTGTGGTATTTTCTATTGGATGAAGTTGTTTGATGATTATAGTGTTTTTCTGCCGTGTGATAGAAGCTGGATGAGGCCATCATCCGGCCGACGACATCGGCAGATGTAGAGTGTTTAAGCCATCGGATGATGAAAGTGCTATTTTGTCATCTAGCGATTGGCAGATGTAGAGTGTTTAAGCCATCGGAATGATGAAAGTGCTATTTGTCGTCTAGCGATCGCAGATGTAGAGTGTTTAAGCCATCGGATGATGAAGTGCTATTTTGTCGTCTAGCGATCGGCAGATGTAGAGTGTTTAAGCCATCGGATGATGAAAGTGCTACTTTGTGGTCGCTAGCGATCGGCATTAGTGTTTAAGCCATCGGATGATGAAAGTGCTATTTTGTCGTCTAGCGATCGCAGATGTAGAGTGTTTAAGCCATCGGATGATGAAAGTGCTATTTTGTCGTCTAGCGATCGCAGATGTAGAGTGTTTAAGCCATCGGATGATGAAAGTGCTATTTTGTCGTCTAGCGATCGGCAGATGTAGAGTGTTTAAGCCATCGGATGATGAAAGTGCTATTTTGTCGTCTAGCGATCGGCAGATGTAGAGTGTTTAAGCCATCGGATGATGAAAGTGCTATTTTGTCGTCTAGCGATCGGCAGATGTAGAGTGTTTAAGCCATCGGATGATGAAAGTGCTATTTTGTCGTCTAGCGATCGCAGATGTAGAGTGTTTAAGCCATCGGATGATGAAAGTGCTATTTTGTCGTCTAGCGATCGCAGATGTAGAGTGTTTAAGCCATCGGATGATGAAAGTGCTATTTTGTCGTCTAGCGATCGCAGATGTAGAGTGTTTAAGCCATCGGATGATGAAAGTGCTATTTTGTCGTCTAGCGATCGGCAGATGTAGAGTGTTTAAGCCATCGGATGATGAAAGTGCTATTTTGTCGTCTAGCGATCGGCAGATGTAGAGTGTTTAAGCCATCGGATGATGAAAGTGCTATTTTGTCGTCTAGCGATCGCAGATGTAGAGTGTTTAAGCCATCGGATGATGAAAGTGCTATTTTGTCGTCTAGCGATCGGCAGATGTAGAGTGTTTAAGCCATCGGATGATGAAAGTGCTATTTTGTCGTCTAGCGATCGGCAGATGTAGAGTGTTTAAGCCATCGGATGATGAAAGTGCTATTTTGTCGTCTAGCGATCGGCAGATGTAGAGTGTTTAAGCCATCGGATGATGAAAGTGCTATTTTGTCGTCTAGCGATCGCAGATGTAGAGTGTTTAAGCCATCGGATGATGAAAGTGCTATTTTGTCGTCTAACGATCGGCAGATGTAGAGTGTTTAAGCCATCAGATGATGAAAGTGCTATTTTGTCGTCTAGTTACCGGATGATGTGAGGTTATTTTGTCGTTTAGTGACCGGGTCATGATTTAATTATTCACGTGAGGAGCACATGTTCACCGGATGATGTCCCCCTTATTTCATCGGATGATGTAGAGGGTTTTCTTCATCGGATGGTGTAAACATGGTTTGTTCCTCTATCGGTAGATGTAGTCTAAAGGTTTAAGTTTCCCTTCACCAGCCGATACACATTGCACTGCCCGCCGGCAGATGTGTAATGTTTTCCTTTACCGAATGAGGCCTAGTGAATCGCGTATGACATCATGAGTTAAATTATGTTTCAAAAAAAATAAAATACATTATTAATAATGAATAATGTGTGAGTAATAAGAATTAAATGATTAAGAAAGATATGGATTATGTGACGATCTCTCTGGGGTCGTTACACTCTTTCACGCCTGACTCGGAAGAACGAAAAGTTTGTATAGTCGGTGTTAGTAATTTTACACACTTACACGCAAGAGCACGTGTCGCTAACGAAGTAATAAAGTAAGTAAAGTATCGATCCCACGAAGATATTGTTAATTGAATTAATCGTTATAAAAATCTTATAAAAATATTAAATTGTTGGATAATAATTAGAAATAAAATATGAATAATGATGCAATAAAATAAAGCAAGTTAAACGAGGTAAATCGATGAATAAAAGCATTGGCTAGGATCGATTTCTTCGTTACGATAATTTCGCTACTAATGCTCTGGTAATGCTCTGCAGCCTTGTCTATGAACAGCAAGAATTAAATAATTCTAGGATTATTTCAAATTGCCTAGATAAATTCAAATTAGAATTTCCTTCAACCTCGAATGAATGTAACTAATATTGAATTTCAAATTTGTCCCATTCTTATTACCAATTGAATTAATGTTAACCACGTTGTAATAATTTAATCCAATTAATTATTTATGCATCTAAGAATTTATATATATCTATCGATACAATATAAACATGAATTGTCAATCTATCTATCGATATGATCTGACTTAGTAATAAGCATCACAAATAATTGTTCAATAGAAAATTGCATAACAAAACCAAGATCGTAGCAAAAACCGTAACGAGTACTATCGTTCTAACCAAGATATGAAAATTTAGCTACTAAACATGATTAAAATAAAGCTAAAAACAATCGTGTTCAATATAAAAAAATATAATGCAATAAAAATAAGAGAGGAAGAAAAATTCAAGAAGTGGCGTCGGTGATTTTCTTCAGATCCAGAGCTTCTTCAGAATTCTTCCTTGAGCTTCGTCAGAATACTCCTCCCTTCTCGCTGGAGAAAATGCAGCCCCAAAAAAATCATAATGAATCTTGTTTCTATATTCTCTCCCCTTTTTGTGTAGCAAATCTTCTCTCTCCTCCATCATGTGGGTCCACCTCATTTTCTCTTCCAGGATGGCCTTGTTCCACATGTCCCAATAGCCAAAATTTGTTTCTCCCATTTGCCTTTTCCTTTCATTTTTGTCCTTTTCTGAATAAATTCACAACCAAATTAGATCCTCTAATTTTGGTAACAAGAATTTTCTCAAAAATTTTAACTTTTGAATTTGATTTTTCCCGCTATTATTTTTGCATTCAAATATGAAAATATAAAATTCAAATTGAAGAGACAAAATCTGCTTTTAAGAGAAAATCAGCATTAAATATATTGAATTCCATCAAACTCTAATGCTGTAGCATTACATAGCAATTGCAGTAAATTCATACCAATTTATTATTGCAATCACTCAATTCATATAGGTTTTCTTATGTAAAATTAGCATAAAATGACTCTAAAATAAGAGTCATCAAATACCCCCAAACTTAAACTATTACTCGTCCTCGAGTGATGCAAAACAATAATAAATTCCCAAATTAATATTAAAATTGATATAATTTCCAAAGTATTTAGTAACTTGTAAAGTATTGAAAAATCTCACTATCACAATTAAAAGTAATCAACATAGATTTAATTCCCAATAAACTCAATTTCAAATGTGTGTGTGTGTTCAAACTCCATTTGATTAGCTAAGTTCAACCATCAAAACTAGAAATCACAATACATATCATAGTATGTCAACTTTCTAATGTCCTTCCTAAATCCATTAGCATTCAAAGATTATTCTTCTTTCTTTTTATTTTAAAATAAGTAAGGGGATTAATTTATTTATTTTATTTAATTTTTTTTTTTTATGTTTTTTACATTAACTTTATCTATAAGTCACACTATCTTTTTACGCGATTGACAACATTGGTAATGAAGTCCTCCGGTTACTCAATAGTGTCACCTCAAGATACATACTCATATGAAATAGAGGAGTATAGTCAATAATTATGCAACTGAGTTCCTCCCAAAGTTCCTCTAATTTGTTTCTACCCATCGAGTATCCAAAAGGCTCACTCGAAATTGAAAGTAGATTAGGAAATTGCATTTATGCTTTTTTTTTTTTTTTATAACCCCTAAACTTATTATTTATTTTATATTTTTCTAAGAAGAATTCTCTAATTGCTAATTTCTTTAATCAAACACTAAATTATTGACACATAGATATAATTGTAATATCTAAAAATGATGATATTCCTAAGCAACCAAAAGGAGTTTTTGTGTTAGGAACAACGAAATTTATGGGAATAAATCTTAATTGATTTATAATAATATGTGACAATAACATTATTCAATAACTTACTAAATTAGAAGATATTAGGAAATTAAATTGCACTGTTCTTCATATTTTTTATTATTTTATTATTTATTTATTTATTATTTATTTATTTATTTATTTATTTTATTTATTTTTATTTTTTTAGCAAGACAAAGATAACAAACCAAACAGAACAACAATCTAACCAATCAACAGATATTAAGTTCCCTAAATTAAAATTTAAACAACCAAATTAAACATTCAATCAACATTCAGAGACCTAATTTTAACGGTAAACATGAAACATCCAAATTCATCCAAATTAAATAAACATCCACAATAAACAAACAATACTAAACAACATACTCAATAGCAAACAATACTAAACAGCATACTCAATAGCACCCCCACACTTAAAAGTTGGCAGTGTCCCCACTGCTAAACAAAATAAGGTTCACAGAAAAAAAATGAAGTCCATATAAAACGAAAAGAAAAGAGATTGAAAATTTAGAACTTCCCTGGAATTCATGCTTCAGGTTCTGACTCATCGTCCGAGTCTTAAAAAATTGCTGTTGGGAAACGTGGGAAGATAGGAGCTGGATCTTTCGGCTTTTTAGCAAAGCTGGCTGCCAATGCCGAATCCCGTAGTTTGGTGTACTGCTAGAATATTCGATTCTTACATTGTAAGCTCTGCATAGCCTTTCTCGTATGGTAGTGGAGATTTTCTTGAAGTGTAAATTTCTTCTTCAAAGCCAAAATGTCATTGTTAATACGATCGAGCCTTGTACACACTGACACCAAACTGTCAAGTAATTGCTGTTGTATGTTGCTATTGCTGGAGGATCCTGCAGCTCCACTTGCAGCATTCTCCTCAGATTCTGGTTCTCCTGCTCCCAAGCCCTCCGAAGCAATTCTCCTTATAATAGGTGGTGTCATTACTGGACCGGGAGGGAGTTCTTCTTTATCAGCTTCATACATTACGCCAGCCAGCTCACATAATCCAAAAACTAAAGAAGGAAACAACAACTGTCCTTTTGGTTTCGACCTCAACCAGGAATCCTTTTTCCTGAGCGAAAGTGCGCTGTTGCAAACTTTGCTAGTATTTCAGCTTTGCTTCCTCATAAATAAAAGTCATTCTGTTCACTTTCTTGGTGTTTTTCTTTCCCTTCTGTTGTTGCCTCATTGTTACCGACAGAATAGTGCGTAATGTTGTGGCGTTAGTAGCAGCGACGTGGAGAAATTGCCGAAAATTTTGTTCGGAGACTCAAGAGAAAAATTTCACTGAATGTCGGCGGTGAGTTGCAAGCAGAAATTAACCCTAAAATCGCTTCGAGAGAAATTGGGTGAAGATAAGTAAAGAAGTAAGAGTGAAATTCAAAAATAACTTATTTAAACCAAAAAAATTAACATACAAAAATAATAGATAAAAATGCAACTAAAATTAACGCATAAAAGGATATTATTGAGGGTTGCCTCCCTCAAAGCGCTAAGTTTTTACTTAAGTCTTCAGCCAGACTTCCCATTTGCTCAGTTTTCTTCCGCATTTTGTAGGGAAATTGACATAATTTTTGTCAATTTCTCTCCAAAATAATGCTTTATTCGTTGACCATTTACCTTGAAATTCATTCCACTTTTTTCATCATGCAACTCTACTGCTCCGTATGGAAATACCTCCATTATTTCAAATGGCCCAGACCACCTTGATTTAAGCTTTCCTGGAAAAAGCTTCATCCTAGAATTAAATAGCAAGACTTTTTCACCTTTCAAAAATGTTCTTGCCTGTAACTTTCTATCATGCCATTTCTTTACTTTTTCCTTGTAAATTTTTACATTTTCGTAAGCTCCCAGCCTTAACTCTTCCAGCTCCTGTAACTGCAAAAACCGATGTTTCCCTGCTCTTTGTAAATCCAGGTTTAGGGTTTTGATTGCCCAATAAGCTTTATGCTCAAGCTCTACTGGTAAATGACAAACTTTCCCATAAATCAAATTATAAGGTGTGGTGCCCAAAGGTGTTTTATATGCAGTTCTGTATGCCCATAACGCATCGTCTAATTTTAATGACCAATCTTTTCTGTTCGGATTCACCACCTTCTCCAGAATCCGTTTTACTTCCCTGTTAGATACTTCTGCTTGTCCATTACTCTGAGGGTGGTATGCTGTAGTTATTTTATGTCTGATTCCATATTTTCCCAGTAAGCCAGTGAACATCCTATTGCAGAAATACGAACCTCCATCGCTTATAATTGCTCGCGGTGTTCCAAAACGTGTGAAAATATTTTTCTACAGAAATTTCAGAACACTCTTCCCTTCATTATTTGGAAGTGCCACTGTTTCAACCCATTTAGATACATAATCCACAGCCAACAAAATATACTGGTTCCCAAAAGAAGGTGGAAAAGGTCCCATGAAGTCGATCCCCCATACATCGAATATTTCTACTTCTAAAATATTTGTAAGTGGCAGCTCGTGTTTCCTTGAGATGTTTCCTACTCTTTGGCATCTGTCACAATTTTTAACAAATTCATTAGCATCCTTAAAAAGAGAGGGCCAGTACAAACCTGATTGCAAAATTTTAGCTGCTGTTCTAGTTCCTCCATAATGACTGCCATATGATACTGCGTGGCATTGCTGCAGCACTGACTGCATTTCCTCCTCTGGAAAACACCTCCTCAACAGCTGATCAGCGCATTGTTTGAAGAGAAATGACTCATCCTAGAAGTACTGCTTTACCTCTTTCAAAAATTTCCTTTTTTGCTGATAATCTAAATCAAAAGGGATTATATTACTTACAATAAAATTCACAAAATCAGCGTACCAGGGACTTGAAGACATATCCAACTTTAATATCTGTTCATCAGGGAAGGATTCTTTGATAATTCCTTTATATTGCTGCTCACCCATATTCTCCAGATGAGATAAATGATCAGCTACTTGGTTTTCACATCCCTTTCTGTCACGAATCTCCACATCAAATTCTTGAAGCAAAAGCACCCAGCAAATAAGCCTCGGTTTAGCATCCTTCTTTGCAATCAAATATTTTATTGCTGCATGGTCAGTATAAACGATAACCTTTGCGCCAATTAAATATACTCTGAATTTGTCAAATGCAAAAACCACAGCTAGTAGCTCTTTCTCTGTTGTTGTGTAGTTCTTTTGAGCTTCATTCAAGGTTTTGCTGGCGTAGTAAATAGAGTGAAAAATTTTCTCTTTCTTCTGCCCAAGAACCACTCCTACTGTATAATCGCTTGCATCACACATTAGAATAAAAGGCGAGTTCCAGTCTGGTGCAGTTATCACAGGTGCAGTAATCAACTTTTGCTTCAGCAGGTTAAAGGCTTCAAGACAGTTTTTGTCAAAGTTGAATGAGGTGTTCTGCTCCAGTAAACTGCATAAGGGCTTCGATATTTTCGAAAAATCCTTAATGAAGCGCCTATAGAACCCTGCATGCCCGAGGAAGCTTCTGATTCCTTTCACTGTTGTTGGTGGAGGTAGTTTCTCAATGACTTCAATTTTTGCTTTGTCCACCTCTAAACCATTTGCTGAAATTCTATGCCCCAAAACTATTCATTCTGGAACCATGAAATGACACTTTTCCCAGTTTAAAACTAGGTTAGTTTCCATACATCTCTTCAGTACCTTCTCTAAATTTTTCAGACAACTCTCGAAAGAATCTCCAACAATGGAAAAGTCATCCATAAAAATTTCCAAACCTTCTTCAATCATGTCTGAAAAAATCGCCATCATGCAGCGTTGGAATGTGGCAGGAGCATTACATAACCCAAAAGGCATCCTTCTAAAAGCAAAAGTTCCATATGGGCATGTGAAAGTTGTTTTCTCCTGGTCCTCTGGGGCTATTGTAATTTGGTTATACCCCGTGTAACCGTCTAAAAAGCAATAAAAATCTTTACCAGCTAATCTGTCCAGCATTTGATCTATGAAGGGAAGAGGAAAATGGTCCTTTCGGGTAGCTTTATTTAGCTTCCTGTAGTCCATGCAAATCCGCCATCCTGTTACTGTCCTTGTTGGTATCAATTCATTTTTTTCATTAGCTATGACAGTTGTCCCTCCTTTCTTTGGAACACAATGAATTGGGCTAATCCAGGAGCTGTCAGAAATGGGGTAGATAATTCCTGCATCCAACCACTTGAGTATTTCTTTCTTCACAACTTCTTTCATAATCGGGTTTAGTCTTCTCTGCTGATCTATGGTTGCTGTAACTCCTTCTTCCAATCTGATTTTGTGCATACAGATGCTTGGACTTATCCCTTTTATGTCTTTTACTGTCCATGCTAAAGCTAGCTTATATCTCTTTAGAACCTCCACTAATTCTTGCTCCTGCATGTTAGACAAAGCAGTAGAAATAATAGCAGGAAATGTTTCGTTGAGTCCAAGAAATACATACTTCAAATGTGGTGGCAGCTGTTTGAGTTCCACTGTGGCTATTTCCTTGCTGGAATGCTCTCCATTTTCTTTACCATCTTCTGCTCGAATTAATGCCTCGAACTGCCTTCTATACCCTCCTGATAATTGTTTTATTTCTGCTGATTTGATTTCTTCAGAAATGTTGAAACACTCTTCTTCATCATAGGGGCATTTCATGGCTTTCAAAACATTGAAAGTAACTTGCTGGTCATTTACTCTCATTGTCAGTTCTCCTCTCTGAACATCGATCAGAGTTCTGCCAGTAGCCAAAAATGGTCTTCCTAAAATTATTGGCACCTCTCGATCAGCTTCATAGTCTAGTATAATGAAATCTGCAGGGAAAATGAATTTATCCACATTTATCAACACATCTTCAATCTTTCCCTGCGGGTGGGTTAGTGATCGGTCAGCAAGCTGCAAAGTTACTGTTGTTGGCCGAGCTTCTCCAATTCCCAGCTTCTTAAATATTGACATGGGCATCAAATTTATGCTAGCTCCAAGATCACACAGAGCTTTTCCGAAATAATTATTGCCGATTGTGCAAGGGATGGTTAAGCTACCAGGATCCTTCAACTTCGGTGGAATCTTATTTTGTAATATGTAACTGGTTTCCTCAGTCATAGCCACCATCTCATATTCTCCCAACCTCCTCTTTTTGGATAAGATGTCTTTCATGAATTTAGCGTAGTTTGGCATCTGTTCAAGAGCTTTCACCAGAGGTACATTAATATGGAGTTGCTTCAAAACATCCAGAAACTTTTTAAATTATTTTTCCTGGTTGTGCTTTTGAAGTCTCTGTGGAAATGGTGGAGGAGGTTTCTGGAATTGCATTTCTGTAGGTCGATGCTGCTGCGATGCTGCGAGCGGAACTGCGGCATTGATATTAATTTCTCAAGAATCAGAATTATTCTCCTCGGCCTCCTGAGTTCTTTCTTTCTCAATCATTAATTCTCTTTCTTGTAAACCCTCAGTGCTGGGTTATTGTTCTGCTTCTTTTTCTTAGCTACTTTTCTTTGGTTTCTCCACTCTTGGTTGCTTCTCTGGAATCTCCACTTCTCTTTCATTCCTTAATATAATAGCCTTGCAGTGTTCCTTTCCCGGTCTCTGTGGAATCTCAGTGTCGCTGGGTAATTGTCCACTGCTTCTTGAATTTGAAGATTGAGCTAGCTGCCCCAAGTGGGTTTTAATGTTCTTTATCGAAGCTGATAAATTCTGCAAAATTATATCTGTCTTTGCAGGATACTCCCTTGCAAAGTTGTCTGTTTTTTCTTGAACTACTGGCTTCTGGAGTTGCTGATTGTAATTATGGGCATAATTGTCAGCAGATCTTGCAGGTATTGCATTATTCTGTTGTTGCGAACTCCATTGGAAGTTCAGATGTTGTCTCCATCCAGGGTTATACGTCTGTGAATATGGGTTATTATTTCGGTTATACCCCACGTAATTTGCCGACTCAGGATTCGTCGGGCATGAACTATCATCATGGTTCTCCCCACAGAAAATGCAAGAAATCTCTCTGGTTACTGGTTGTTGCTGTTTGTTCATGGCTTTGATGGCATTTTCGAGTGAGGCTATCTTTGCATTAAGAGCTGCTACTTCATCTATCTCATAACTTCCAGGTGCTCTCCTTGTAGTAGTGTTCCTGTCTGATGGCCATTGATAACTGTTCACTGCCATTCTCTCCAGCAGATCGTATGCCTCATTAAAAGATTTTGATAACAGCGTTCCGTTGGCTGTTGCGTCAATAATCGATCGGGTCTGTCCATTCAATCCATTGTAAAATGTTTCCAGTTGAATCCAGTGAGGTATCCCGTGATTTGGGCACTGTCTCAGCAAATCTTTAAATCTATCCCATGCTTCGTAGAGTGATTCTCCATCTCTTTGTTGAAAGCTTGTGATCTCATTCCTCATCCTTGCATTCCTTACTGGTGGATGATACTTCATAATGAACTTCTTAGCCAGATCTCCCCAAGTGGCGATGGTATCTGAATGAATGCTATTTAACCAATCTCTGGCGCGATCTCTTAAGGAATATGGAAAGAGTTTCAATCTCAGGGCTTCTGCAGATACACCAGGGAAGTTAAATGAGTCACTAACTTCTCCAAAAACCTTCAAATGGCGATGAGGATTATCTGTAATAGCTCCAGTGAATTGTCCAACAGTTTAAAGCATTTGGAACATCACTGGTTTCAACTCGAATCTTATGGCACGAAGGTCAGGTCTGACTATTCCAGGGTTTAGATCGTTTAGTGTAGGAATTACAAAATCCTGAATAAGTATATCTCTATCATCAATAATTCTTTCAGCATTCTCCCCTTCTCTCTCTACGTTCGCCATGTGTTCACCCTCAATAAACTGTTGCTGCTGTTGTCTTCTTCTAGCTCTGAATGTTCTTTTAATTTCTGGATCTATGGGTACAAGATTCTATGCGTCTTCTTCGTCCGGCATAAATCAACAATATCTGAAAATAAGAAAACAAAATAAAATAAAATAACGTAAAATAAAATAAAATGATTATAGCAAAATAATCACAACTAAACAATATACCCGGCAACGGCACCAAAAACTTGTTAGTGATTTTACACACTTACACGCAAGTGCACGTGTCGCTAACGAAGTAATAGAGTAAGTAAAGTATCGATCCCACGAGGATATTGTTAATTGAATTAATCACTATAAAAATCTTATAAAAATATTAAATTGCTGGATAATAATTAGAAATAAAATATGAATAATGATGCAATAAAATAAAGCAAGTTAAACGAGGTAAATTGATGAATAAAAGCCTTGGCTAGGATTGATTTCTTCGTTACGATAATTTCGCTACTAATGCTCTGGTAATGCTCTGCAGCCTTGTCTATGAACAGCAAGAATTAAATAATTCTAGGATTCTTTCGAATTGCCTAGATAAATTCAAATTAGAATTTCCTTCAACCTCGAAAGAATGTAACTAATATTGAATTTCAGATTTGTCCTATTCTTATTACCAATTGAATTAATGTTAACCACATTGTAACAATTTAATCCAATTAATTATTTATGCATCTAAGAATTTGTATCTATCTATCGATACAATATAAACATGAATTGTCAACCTATCTATCGATATGATCTGACTTAGCAATAAGCATCACAAATAATTGTTCAATAGAAAATTGCATAACAAAACCAAGATCGTAGCAAAAATCGTAACGAGTACTATCGTCCTAACCAAGATATGAAAATTTAGCTACTAAACATGATTAAAATAAAGCTAAAAACAATCGTGTTCAATAAAAAAAATATAATGCAATAAAAATAAGAGAGGAAGAAAAATTCAAGAAGTGGCGTCGGTGATTTTCTTCAGATCCAGAGCTTCTTCAGAATTCTTCCTTGAGCTTCGCCAGAATACTCATCCCTTCTCGCTGGAGAAAATGCAGCCCCAAAAAAATCATAATGAATCTTGTTTCTATATTCTCTCCCTTTTTTGTGTAGCAAATCTTCTCTCTCCTCCATCATGTGGGTCCACCTCATTTTCTCTTCCAGGATGGCCTTGTTCCACGTGTCCCAATAGTCAAAATTTGTTTCTCCCATTTGCCTTTTCCTTCCATTTTTGTCCTTTTCTGAACAAATTCACAACCAAATTAGATCCTCTAATTTTTGTAACAAGAATTTTCTCAAAAATTTCAATTTTTAAATTTGATTTTTCCCGCTATTATTTTTGCATTCAAATATGGAAATATAAAATTCAAATTGAAGAGACAAAATCTGCTTTTAAGAGAAAATCAGCATTAAATATATTGAATTCCATCAAACTCTAATGCTGCAGCATTACATAGCAATTGCAGTAAATTCATACCAATTTATTATTGCAATTACTCAATTCATATAAGTTTTCTTATGTAAAATTAACATAAAATGACTCTAAAATAAGAGTCATCAGTCGGCTGCTTGTGACAACAGTTTTATGGAGTTAAAGCAGAGATTGACCACAGCTCCAGTGTTGACGTTGCTTGTTGAAGGTGATAAATTCAGTATATATTGCGATGCGTCCGGAGTTGGGCTCGGATGCATGCTTATGCAGGAGGGTAGGGTGATTGCTTATGCTTCTAGACAGCTGAAGCCGTATGAACAGAATTATCCTACGCATGATCTGGAGTTAGCAGTCGTGGTCTTCGCACTGAAGATTTGGAGACATTATCTATATGGGTAGCAGTGCGAGATATTTTCTGACCACAAGAGCTTGAAGTACTTGTTTACGCAGAAGGGACTAAATATGCGACATAGAAGGTGGCTCGAGTTCGTCAAAGACTATGAGTTTGAGATAAAGTACCATCCAGGAAAGGCGAACAAGGTCGCTGATGCTTTAAGCTGAAAGCCTTCTGCGAGTCAACCTTCACTTACAACGATGTCGGTTACATTGCGGTCTGAGATTGAGAGGTTCGATGTGGAGATAGTGGCAGAGTTGTCCAGTATGCTCACCAACATTTCTCTTAGGCCAACTATTCTAGATAAAATACGTGAAACTCAGCAGAAAGATATGGAGTGCGAGGAGTTTCGGTTGGGCTTGACATCCGAGGATTCGTCGGATTTCCATTTATCAGAGGATGGTATTCTGAAATTCAGGCATAGGTGGTACGTGCCTAACGATGAGGAGCTAAGGAGGGAAATATTGGCGGAGGCGCATTTTTCAGCTTATTCTGTGCACCCGGGAAGTACCAAGATGTACCGAGATTTGAAACAACACTTCTGGTGACCAAACATGAAGAGAGAGGTCGCCAAATATGTCGAAACCTGTTTAGTTTGTCAACAGGTGAAAGCAGAACACCAGAGGCCGGCCGAAACACTACAGCCACTGCCTATTCTGGAGTGGAAATAGGAGCAGATCTCCATGGATTTTATTGTGGGGCTCCCGAGGATGATAAAGGGTCATGACGGCATCTGGGTGATTGTGGACCGATTGACAAAGTCGGCTCACTTCTTATCTGTGAAGATGACATCTTCTATGGATCAGCTCGCCGAGCTTTATGTACAGGAGATTGTGAGACTGCATGGAGTGCCAGTTTCTATTGTCTCAGATCGAGATCTGAGATTTACATCGAAGTTCTAGAAGAGTCTGCACAAAGCTATGGGGACTCAACTGAATTTCAGCATAGCATTTGATCCTCAGACTGATGGTCAGACAGAGAGGACGAATCAGATTCTGGAGGACATGCTCAGAGCTTGCGTGTTGGAATTTCAGGGATCGTGGAGCAGGTATTTGCCACTAATCGAGTTCTCGTACAACAACAGCTTCCAAGCTACCATCGGTATGGCTCCGTACGAAGCATTATATGGTCGAAAGTGTAGATCTCCATTGTATTGGGACGAGGTTGGTGAAGCCAGTATTGTTGGTCCCGAGATCCTACAACAAACGGCAGAGAAGATTGCCATTATTAGATAGCGTATCGAGATAGCTTAGAGTCTACAGAAGAGCTATGCTGACACGAGACGGAAGGAACTGGAATTCGAAGAAGGTGATGAGGTTTATTTGAAAGTTTCTCCGTTTAAGGGTGTGATGCGATTCAGAAGGAAGGGCAAGTTAAACCCTCGTTATGTGGGGCCC
Source organism: Begonia masoniana (assembly GCA_022432975.1). Lineage (NCBI taxonomy): Eukaryota > Viridiplantae > Streptophyta > Magnoliopsida > Cucurbitales > Begoniaceae > Begonia > Begonia masoniana. Next base: position 9,775,832 of record CM039512.1, on the reverse strand, counting down.
TTTCCAATTTTGAAGAAGATCGGGAAGACGGCGTATCGACTACAGCTTCCGGCTTCAATGGAAGGTATCCATAATGTATTTCATGTCTCTATGCTTCGGAAGTGTTTACGCGATCCATTGCATATTGTAGAGGCAAGAGAGATCGAGGTACAGCCTACCTTGACTTACGAGGAGAAGCCGGTACGTATTTTGGAGTCTTCCATCAAAGTTTTGCGCAACAAAGAGATTCCGCTAGTTAAAGTTCTATGATGGAACCATGAGGTTGAAGAAGCGACTTGGGAGCGACAGCAATATATGATGGCTAGGTATCCCGAGTTGTTTGTGTAATCAAATTTTGAGGACAAAATTTTAAATAAGGTGGATGGAATGTAACACTCAGATTTACGAAATTTTGTAAATAAATAATATAATGGTATTTTATTGCAATTATGTCAAATTAAGTCGGTTTTGTAAAAAAAAAGCGTTATTATGATCTTAATGATTTATAAGGATTTTAAGAAAATTTCAGAAATTTTAGGAGTCTAACGCTAATTTTTACGAGAATTACGTTTATCGTAATATAAAAGGTACTTTGGTAAAAATAGTAAACGGAGTCCGAATTGAGAACGGACAATTTTAAAACAACCCTGATAAAGAGTTGTAGTCATTGGTGAATTATGGAAATTTGGAGAAGACCAATAGTTAGATAATTAACGAAACAAAGGACGAAACAAATAGAAAATCAAAGGAAGGGCAAAATGGTAATTTGCAAAGTCAAAAATTTTAATTAAAAACATGTTTCTTCTTCTTCTCCAGCACTCCATGCCTTCTCCTCTGCGATTTTCTCCTCCGGCGATTCCCTCACGGCTTTCCACTTTCCGACGATCGTTCCTCCTCCGTTCGTCGTCCATTCTTCGTGTTTTCTCCTCCTCTCGCAACCCTAGGTATGATTCTATGCTTTTGGAGCGTTATAGTTCGGTTTTCACTGAGTTTAAAGGATTAGGGTTCGTTTAGGGTTTTGTGAAAAACGCGAATTAGGGTTAGAAATCGGTAGGGTTACCGTATTGGTGAATCTATTGAACGAATTAAACGTTATTGGACAAAATCTAGAGTGTATTCAGTGTTTAGGTTGAACAACTGGATTTTTAGGTTTGAGAATCTCCGTCAATGGAGTTTAGAAATTTACGAGCGTGAATTTCTCGTTAAAATGACTCATTGAGCTAAGTTATAATTTAAGGAGAATTTCCTTAGTTAAGTTTTCGGTTAATTTGGACGTTGATCGGTTGAATCTCGTGTTAATGTTAATTGTTGTGTTTTGTCTCAGATGAACAACGCTCGTGGACGGAGCTCGAAGTTCAGTGCGCACGAGGTAAGTTCTCGTGACTTACTTGGCCGAGTGGCCTACACCGTATGTCGAAGTCGCGTCAAGGATCTTTGTAGAGTTGTTTGTTTATATGCTTTGGTCGGGTAGATAAGGTTAGTTCTTTTATAGGTTATGCTTTTTATAGTCTTGATGGTATGTATGATGTTTGTTTATTTTATGTCTATAACTGTTCATGCATCACGTATTTTAAAATAGCATGAAAACGGATTTCTGCACGTGTTTAAGAAAATGAAATGAATGAACGTAATGAATCAATGTAATCTGTATCTTGTTACGCGAGGTAGGGCTCAGGCACGGCTGTTATGGGTGCGAGCGTGTACCCCCCCTCCCCCCCGTTAGGTGAAGAGGGCAGTCCGACCGCGGGATGTGTCCTCTCCATTTAATAGGCTGAGACCTCGGTGACATTCTGTCTGCGACGTAATGATAAGAAAATATTGCATGATTTCTGAAACTCATACGCACAGCATGCATTTACATTTACGAAACTTACTGAGCCTTTAGCTCATAGTGTGTCTGTATGGTGTAGGTGATTACGAGACAGGTGAGGACGACGTTCCTCCTCCTGATGCATGAGTCCAGTTGGTAAAGAATGGTCGCGGGAGTGTGCTGCCGCAGTCGAGGCGTTTTATGACCCGTGGGGACGTATGTAGGTATTTTGGGTTGTTTTGTGTAAAACATTTGTAAGTAAATTAATTGTACAGTTAGAAACATTCTAGGGTGTTTGGTTCTAGATAGTGGATAGGTTTATGTTTTGAGTTTGTTTTTAAAACGTTTTGGAAATGTATTTTGTAAACGTTTGGTATTAGGGAAATGTTCATTTTTTAAACATATCCATGCAGTTCGTTTTCGTGAAAATGTATTTCGTGTTAACTGCGTCTTGAGTCGGTTTTGAGTAAAATTATGGAGGACGTAGGAGTATCGAGAGACTTGATGTTAAAACGTTTAATTGAGGTGTAAGTAGAGTTATGTTAATGTAGTTTGAAATTGTATATGAGTTAAGTATTATGCAGGTGAAGAAAGAAGGGGAGAAGGAAGAGAGGTGCGCCAGTCCTCTGGAAATCCAGAGGACATGGCGATCGATCGCCCAAGGGTGGGGATCGATCGCCCATAAGTCGCCACGCTCTGGAAAAATTTCCAGAGCGTGTGGTGATCGATCGCCCACAATGGGGGGATCGATCGCCCCTCGTGTTTGGTTGCCGCGATCCGTGATCGCAACAAACGATCGCTGGCAGAACCAACGATCGCCGATGGGCGATCGATCGCCCCTTCATTTTAGGGGACGATTGCCACTTTTGCCCCCTGTTTTGTCTTTTCTCCTGCTGCTTATGTTTTTAAGTTTTAATTAAGGTTTTCTTTTAATTGTTTTAATGCTTTATTTTGTGGTTTTCAAAATAGATTCGAATGTTTTACAAATTTTGGTTTTCGCTTTAAATTCCGCTGAAATGCAATTAAAGTTATTAGGATAAAAAAATAAAATAAAATAATACAGGAAAATTGGGTACAGTATTAGGATCGTTACACATCGGTAGATGTAGCTTTGAAATACTTGAACCGCCATCGGTAGATGTAGCTTTAAAATGCTCGAACCGATACCGTTCAGCGGTGGATGTTGTCTTTGAAATTCCAGCGGTGGATGTTGAACTTTGTCGTTTTGCTAGTGGTGGATGTTGCCTTTGTCGTTTAGCTAGCGGTGGAAGTTGTCTTTGAAATACTAGCGGTGGATGTGAACTTTGTCGTTTAGCTAGCGGTGGAAGTCTTCTTTTAAATGCTAGCAGTGGATGTGAACTTTGTCGTTTAGCTAACGGTGAAAGTCTTCTTTGAAATGCCAGCAGTAGATGTGGCCTTTTTCGTTTTGCTAGCGGTGGATATGCAATATTTTATCATTTTCAGCCCTGTTTTGCTATCACACCCTGAACACTTAACAGATTTGTTAAACACCTAAAATACTCTTTTTAAAGGGCATTTCCAGATAAACGCAATTTATACGATAATCATGTATTTTACATTAATCACAGGTTCACCAATTTCATATTAATCATAATCATCAAAAACATGGTTACTTAAAAACACATTTAAGCTAACATCTCCAACAATCTCGCTCTTCGCCGACAAGGCTCGAGCTTTTCCTTTGGCAAAGCCTTTATCAACATATCCAAACTGCTTTCATTGGTGTGCACTTTCGCCAAGTTCAACTGCTTTGTCTCAAGCAAATCTCGAACCCAATGATATCACACATCAATTTGTATAGATCTCGAATGAAATGATGAATTCTTAGAGAGATGGATAGCACTCTGACTATCACTGAACATAATATACTTCTCTTGGCACATACGAAATTCCTCAAGAAATTTCTTCATCCATAAAGCCTCCGTGCAACCCTCAGTGATTGCAATGTACTCGACTTCTGTGGTGGATAGTGCAACACAATCTTGCAGCTTGGATTGCCAAAACACGGCTCCTCCTGTAAAAATCATCAAGAATCCTGAAATGGACCTCCTGGAATCAATGTTACCGACCATATCTGAATCGGTATACCCAACTAGCATAAGATCACTATCACCAAAACACAAACATAACTTGGAAGTGCCTCTGAGATATCTAAATATCCACTTCATTGCTTCCTAGTGTTCTTTGCTAGGATTGGAGAGGAATCAGCTGACTACTCCAACTGAATGAGCAATCTGTTATTGAGAGCTTTCTTTCTTTAGGGTAACTTCACCAAGTCATAAGTGTGGTTCTCGTGAAGAGATTGCATTCCTCTTTCATGGCTTCCAGCCATTCTTTCTTCTTATCAACGGAAGTTGCCTCTTGGTAAGTTTCTGGCTCTCCGGCATATGTGAGCATCACATACTCATATAAAGTGTATCTCATCGAAGGACGCTGTTCTCTAGTAGATCTTCTCAAAGGAGGTTCATCTGGCAACTCTTGAACCTCTTCTTCAAATTGTTCAGTTGGTTCAATATTATCAGTTGTGGGGACTTCGCCATTTGCGGGACCGGTATCATGTTCTAGTTCTGCTCCCCCTTGATCGGAATGCCTTGCAGATGTAGAAATTAGATTCAAATCGATCAGATCATCACTGCACCTCTCTACCATTTCTGCCTTATCGATGTCTTTGATGCCTTGATCTTCTACGAACACTGCATATTGGCTTCTTATAAGCATTTTTTGCACTAGATCGTAGAACCTGTAGCAAAACTCATCAAGACCATAACCGATGAACACACACGAACTCGTCTTCAGATCGAGCTTTGACCGCTCGTCTTTTGGAATGTGAACAAAGGCCTTACACCCAAGGTGCGCAGATTACTATAAGAAGCTTCTTTTCCAAACCACATCTTATATGGAACTTCAAAACCCAACGGAACACACGGTGTGGGGTTCAACACATGAACCACTGTACTCAAAGCTTCACCCCAGAAGGACCTCAGCAACTATGACTGAAAAAGCAAACATCTTACCCTTTCAACGAGTGTCCTGTTCATTCTCTCAGCTAACCCGTTCAACTGAGAAGTCTTCGGATGTGTCTTTTGATGCCGAATACCCTGCTCTCTACAATACTCATCAAAAGGACCGCAATACTCACCCTCATTAGCTGTCCAGATGCACTTTTGCTTCACACTTGTTTCTCTTTCCACACGAGCATGAAATTGCTTGAAGACGTCTATCACTTGATCTTTTGTCTTCAACATATACACTCAAATCTTCCTTGAATGATCGTCGATGAAAGTCACTGACATGCCTAGAGGTCCAATCACTTGAAAACCAGATAAAGGCCCAAACTTTATTTATTCTCCTTACTTATTATGATGTTGTATTTTTTTTTTTGTAGGTGTTGATCTAGTTGGAGATGCCACGTGGGATTCTAGCTCGTTGGACATGGATGCCACATGAGAGCCTAGCTTTACAGATGCCCTCTTGGAAAGCTCAGAACAAAATGAAGAAAACACTAGAGTACCAGCTGGAGCATCAGAAGCCGGAATTTGTCTTCCACTGAACAAATCGTTGTAATTTTTTTTTGCTTGTTTTCTTTGTTATCTCCTTTTTGGCAAACTTTTAGCCATTAATTTTTGGCATCCATGCATTAGTTTTGTTGGTTAGACTTAGTCACATTTTGGTGGCATGGTTGTGGGTTAAGCCCACAAGTGGTTAGTCCCATTACTTGGCCTACATTTGAAATTATCACTTGGCTCATATTTGGATGCATCACTTGGCCCACATTTGGATGCAACACTTTCATCAAATAGGCCCATGACGAGCCAACCCAAGAAAGCCCAAGTTTGAAGATTTGGCCCATGCAAGTACATCAAGTAGTGGCCACAAGAATGGATGACATGGCTATTTAGCACCATTGATCAAGCAAAACAAGGAAAACACCTCAACCCTTGGATGAAGCACATGGATTGCAATCTTGTCCCTTCATCTTGATCTTCATCAACGACCCAAATCCTTTCTATGGAAACCCTAATCTCCACCCTATGTCTATATAATGCATGCATATTTTTGTTTTCAAAAACCTTTAGCCAAATTTGAATAGAACTTCATTTTCCTTTTTGAGCATTGTTCTTGAAGTCCACGGTTTGTGCCAAAACCGTGAAGGAGTGAGATCTCTATTGATATCCAAGCATAAAGGTGCTTGAATATCTCTTACCCTTCTTCTTCCTCTCTCTTTGGAGAGCATATAGGTTAAAGAAGGCAAATCTTCCCCAAGGTGGTTGGTGTTTCCTTTGGGAAAACACTTTTGTCTCAAAGCAAAACATAAGATAACTTTGGGAGCCTCTAAGAGGCTATCCTTCACCACGATTTTTCAACCATTTTCGTTCATTTTTTCGCATTGTCATTATCACGACTTTTCTTCCTCACACACTCCTCTACATTTCATCTTTTTATTGCATTTAATTTTGACCTCATCTTCATCCTAATTTTTGCACAAATCCGAGAGCACACTATCACCCGAGCACCTTTAGTTCTTTGTGAGTTTTGAGCTAACTCTTTTTGGGGCTTGGCTCATCTGTCACAAAGTATAACGCACCTCCAAGTGTTCTTGTCTTCATCGGACCACACACATAAGAGTACACCATGTTGAGTATACCCGGTTTCCGTGAGTGAGGAACATTTTTAAAGGCTACTCGAGTCTGCTTACCAGCCAAGCAGTGAACACACTGCTTTAGAGAGCCATTTTTAATACCTGAGAGTAAATTCTTCTTGGCTAGAATCATCAATCCCTTCTCGCTCATATGGCTAAACCGGTTGTGCCAAAGTTTTACATCACTTTCATCGTCCACTGTATGGACTGTGAAATCTCTGATCGTTGTGTGCATCACATATAATGAGGAGTATTTTTCTCCTCTTGCCATAATTAAAAAATCTTTGGCGAGCTTCTATTTTCCATCACGAAAGGTATTGTAAAACCCTTCGTCGTCTAACTTGCCGGTCGAGATCAAATTCCTGAGGATGTCGGGAATGTGTTTCACACCTCTCAAAACTAGGGTATTGCCGATGTTAGTTTCCAAACACACGTCTCTCATACCAATGGCTTTTCCAACTTCATCATTTCTCATTCTTACACTTCTAAAGTCACCAGAAGTATAAGATGTGAAGAAATCCCTCCGCGAAGTGGCATGTATCGAAGCGTCACTATCGATCATCCAACTCGTATCTTGGTAGGTGAGATTGACGACGTCTCCGTCGTACACAATAAATAATTCTTCGATGGCCTCGATTACTTCTCGCCCTTATCACCCTCTTCGGTATTCGTTTCCTTTCCTTTGGCATTCGGACTCTCCCAAAGGAACTTTCGACAAAATCTCTTGATGTGTCCATTTTGCCACAATGATGACACTCAACGTTGACGTATTTTCTGGACTTACTTTGACTTCTCTGTTGACTTAAATAATGTTTAAGTCTAACGATGTTTTTGATGATGTATTTTAAGAAGTGTAATTTGATATATGAGATTAATGAATTATGATGATGAGATTAATAAGTTGATTAATAAATTAAATATTGACCTCATCATATATTTCTCTAGCTTTTAAGTGGAAATGCCATTTGAAAATGGTATTTTAGTTACTTAACAAATCTGGTTAAGTGTTCAGGGTTTGATAGCAAAACAGGGCTGAAACTGATAAAGTACTGCATATCTACCGAAGTAGAAGAAAAGATATCCACCGCTAGCAATCTACCGATGGCTCATCAGGGTGACCATCCACCTTGTTGGACAAAGCTGGCAGAGTCTTCCGCTAAGTGATATCTTCCGAAGACTTCTACCGCTGAACAACATCTTCCGCCAGACTTGATATCCACCGCTGGTACTTCAAAGGCAACATCAACCGCTGAACAGCATCTTTTGGCAGCATAGCAAAGAATAACATCTACATGCAAAAGAAAGTGACGTTGACCACTTACATCTTCCGCCAACACTAAAGTCGTCCACCTCTATTTAATGTTGTCCCAAAACAAACATCAACGGATATATTTCGACACAACGGTCATCTGTAGAGTTTATGGAAATAGGAAAACGATGAATCTGAAATAAATGTCGTATCAAAATTGAAGCAGTTCTCGGAGGCATATATAGAAGAAAAGAATTCTGAGAGAGGACTTTTAACTTTTTGCAAAATTACTGAACGATCGAAGATCATTCTCTGCACTTTCTTTGTTGACAATTCTTCTATCATCTACAACTCTCCAGATCTGACTTTGAGAGAAATCATTGTGAGGTTGTAGACTTGTGTGAAAAACCTTTCCATATTCAAAAGTGTAAGGCAGTGGATTAACGCCCTCGAAGTTCAATCTAGACGTGTAAAGGCTTTCGATCGATGCCCGTGAAGAGCGATCATTTCACTCGGAGAGAGTGATAGTGAATCTTCAAGGAGGAGATCCTTGGAGCGTGGACGTAGGCAGTTAGGCCGAACCACGTAAAATTCATGGTGTTGTTTCTCTCTTCCTTTCTCCTTAATTTATTGGTTGCGCTTATATTTAAGAGAGAAACTCGATAGATTAAATTAAATTAAAAAGAGACAGATTAGACATAACTATCTAATTCACCCTTCCCCTCTTAGACAGTTTCGATCCTACAATTGGTATAAGAGCGAGGTTATATATTGTCTAGTGCGAATTTATAAAAGTGTATTGTACATTTACAAATGGCATTCAACACTTCGCACATAGAGGGTTAGTCCATTTTCAGGCCACCGTTTTTCGATGGCAATGACTATGTTTACTGGAAAGCTAGAATGAAAATTTTCGTTCAAGCTATGGATTATAAGATGTGGGGCATAATTGAAAACGGCTCTTTCCAGGCTGTAAAAGTTGAAAATGGAGTTAGTGCTCCTAAATCAGTAGTTGAGCTAACAGATTCTGACAAAAGCAATCTGAGCCTAAATGTCAAGGCAATAAACACCCTCTACTGTGTTCTAAATAGAGATGAATTTAATAGAGTACAAGGGTGTAAGAGTGCTCAAGAGATTTGGAGCCTATTAGAGATCATACACGAAGGCACAAATCAGGTAAAATAGAGCAAACTCAATATGCTCATACACGAGTATGAGCTATTTTCTATGCCTAAGGATGAATCTGTTTCTTCTATGTATACAAGATTTACTAACATAACTAATGTCTTAAAAGCTCTTGGTAAATCATACTCTAGTGAAGAACATGTCAGGAAGATCCTCAGATGTCTTCTAAGAAGTTGGCAGCCGAAGGTGACTGCCATTCAGGAAGCAAAGGATCTCAAAATTCTAAAGTTTGAGGAGCTCATTGTATCTCTCATGACGCATGAGATCACAATGAGGGCAAACGAAAAGGAAGACCTCAAGGAGAAAGAGGTCACAAAGAGAAAAGATATTGCTCTGAAGGCCTCCTCAAGTAAACATGAAGTCTCTGAGGGAGAAGAAGAAGATGATGATGAGGATATAGCTCTCATCACTAGGAGATTCAGCAAGTTTCTCCAAAGGAAGAAGCTGCAAGGGAGAAGATTTCCTAGAAATGAAAAGCCACCTAAAGTTTGAGTGTGGGAAGTCGGGACATATCAAGGAGGAATGTCCTCAGGCAAAGAAAGGTCCCCAGAAGTATAAAAAAAAAAAGCCATGAAGGCTACTTGGGATGATAGTGAAAGCGACACTTCATCAGAAGAGGAAGAGGTTGCCAACCTATGCTTCATGACACACGAAGATAAGGTTAGTTCTTCTTCTTCTTCTAGTAATTTGAGTGATAGTGAGAGTGATAATGATGATGGTAAGCTAATTGATGCTTTTAATGATTTAGTCAAATAGTATAACATGTTAAAGACTAAATACAATTTAGTAATAAAAGAAAAGGATGAATTAATTAAAAAACACACCAGAGAAATTAGCCTGCATGAAGAAACTATTAGTAACCTTAAAAGTAGAAACGATGACTTGAATAACGCTGATCTTAAATTTACTAATGGCAGTAAGAACTTGAACATGTTATTAGGAAGTCAAAGGGTTACTTTTGATAAGGCAGGTTTATGATATGAAAAGTTTAACAAAAAGAAATCATATAAAAACTTCTTTGTTAAACCAACGACTTGTCATGCATGTAATGAACTAGAACATAAAGTATTTATCTGTCCATTGAGATACACTAACTCAAAATCAAGTGGTAAGCTTAAATGGGTTCCTAAAGGAACTAGACCTAACCTAAGGACCCAAAAGATTTGGGTACCTAAAAGGATCACTTGATCTCTGTTTTACAGGATGATGCGTCTCCAATAAAGAATCAGTGGTACCTGGACAGTGACTATTCAAGGCACATGACTGGAGATGCATCCATGTTTGCCTCTGTCAATAAAAAGAAAGGAAATGTCACTTTTGGTGGAAATCAAAAGGGTAAAATTATCGTCATAGGCAACATAGGTAATCCTGAAAACCCCCTCATTGAAAATGTTCTGTTAGTAGAAGGATTAAAATATAACCTGTTAAGCATTGGTCAATTATGTGATAAGGGCTATAAAATCACTTTCAAGTCTAATGCTTGTATCATAAAAGATAAACAAAATGACAAAGTTTTGTTTGTAGGATACAGAAAAGACAATATCTACATAATTGACTTCGATAATGTAGATTATGCAATTGAGAAGTGCTTTGCTGTGAAATCCCCCAGTGACAATTGGCTTTGGCATAGGAGACTAGGCCATGTAAGAATGAATACCTTAGCTAAGATATCTAAAAATAACTTAGTTAGGAAACTCCCTAAAATATCTTTTGAGAAGGATCAAGTATGCGAAGCGTGCCAAATGGGTAAACAATCCAAAAGCTCGTTTCCTTCTAAAAGCATAGTTTCAACAACTAAACCACTTCAATTACTTCATATGGATCTTTTCGGTCCATCTAATATTGCTAGCTTTGGTGGCAAGCACTATGCATTTGTCATTGTTGATGACTTTTCTAGGTTCACATGGGTGTTCTTCCTAAAGACAAATGATGAAACATTCGACATCTTCTCTAGCTTTAGGAAGAGAGTACAAAACGAGAAGGAACTCACCATTGTTGCTATCCGTAGTGATCATGGGGGAGAGTTCAAAAATGAGAAGTTTGAACTATTGTGTCTCAAGCATGGGATTGAGCACAATTTCTCATCTCCTTGGACCCCCCAACAAAATGGTGTTGTTGAGAGGAAGAATAGATCACTTCAAGAACTGGCTAGGACTATGCTCAACGAGCATTCTCTTCCGAAGTACTTTTGGGCTGAAGCTGTATCTACAGCATGTTATGTTTTAAACCGGGTTTCCATTAGATCTATCTTAGAGAAACTCCATATGAGCTTTGGAGTGGGAAAACTCCAAGTGTCAAATATTTTAGACCTTTCGGTAGCAAGTGTTATATCCTTAACACTAAGGATAATCTTGCCAAGTTCGATTCCAAATCGGATGTTGGGATCTTCTTAGGATATTCCTCAACTAGAGTCTTCAATAGGAGAACCCTTGTTGTAGAAGAATCAATGCATGTGAACTTTAATGAATCACCTCATCCCTCTACAAATGTGGATGAGGATGATAATCCTGTAGAGAAAATGGATTCTCTCTCCATAAAAAAAAAAACCGAATGAGAATTATCCAGAGAAGTCTATCTTAGAACCTTCATCTAGTAATGTGGAAGATCTCTCAATTGAACATCAAATTGAAGAACTTCCAAAAGACTGGAAATACATCAGGAGTCATCCTACAAATGACATCCTAGGTGATCCTAACTTAGGTATCAAAACTAGAGCCTCTCTTAGGAGTTTCTGTGCGAATGTAACATTCATTTCTCAAGTAGAGCCTAAGAAATTTGAAGAGACCGAGAATGATGATAATTGGATTTTAGCTATGCAAGAGGAGTTAAATCAATTTGAAAGGAGCAAGGTATGAGAACTTGTTCCACGGCCTGAGGATCATCCCATTATTAGAACTAAATGGGTTTTCAAGAATAAAATGGATGAAAATGGGATCGTTGTAAGAAACAAGGCTAGACTAGTTGCTAAGGGATACTCTCAAGAAGAAGGTATTGATTTTGAGGAATCTTTTGCCCCTGTAGCTAGATTAAAGTCAATTAGAATGCTCTTAGTTTTTACTTGCTACAAGAACTTCACACTCTTTCAAATGGATGTAAAGAGTGCATTCTTAAATGGTTACATCACTGAAGAAGTTTATGTTGAGCAACCCTTAGGATTCGAAGCCTTTGATAAACCCAATCATGTATACAAACTTAGAAAGACTCTTTATGGTTTAAAACAAGCTCCTAGGGCTTGGTATGATAGGTTGAAGAATTTTCTTGTGGAAAGAAATTTTAAAAAGGGTAATACCGATTCAACTCTATTTACCAAGCAATCGGATAATGACATACTTATTGTCAAAATCTATGTTGATGACATTATTTTTGGATCAACAAATGTTTCACTTTGCAGAGAATTTGCTTCACTTATACAAAGTAAATTTGAAATGAGTATGATGGGGGAGTTAAGTTTTTTCTTAGGACTTCAAATTAAGCAAACTCCCAATGGTATATTTCTTAATCAAGAGAAATATATCAAAGATCTTCTGAAAAGATTTGGTCTAGAATCATCCAAACCTTTTAGAACTCCTATGAGCACAACCACTAAGTTAGATAAGGATGAAAAAGGTTTAAGTATAGATATTTAGAAATATCGTGGAATGATAGGTTCTCTTTTATACTTAACAGCTAGCAAGACTTGACATCTTGTTCAGTGTATGTCTATGTGCTCGTTTTCAGGCTTCACCTAAGGAGTCCCACTTAAATACTTTTAAAAGGATTTTCAGATATCTAAGTGGAACTCATGACTTAGGTTTGTGGTACCCGAAGGGTACATCATTTGATCTTGTTGGCTATTCTGACTCTGATTATGCTGAGAGTCTAATAGATAGAAAAAGCACCAGTGGTACGTGTCAGTTCTTGGGTGAGTCTCTCGTGTCTTGGTATTCCAAGAAACAGAATTCTGTTGCTCTGTCAACTGTCGAAAGTGAGTACATAGCTGCAGGTAGTTGTTGTGTACAAATGCTTTGGATGAAGCAAACTTTAGCAGACTTCAATCTTGCCTTTAATAGAATTCCTATAAGATGTAATAATACAAGTGCTATCAACATCTCGAAAAATTCTATTCAACACTCTAGGACCAAACATATAGAGATTAGATATCATTTCCTTAGAGACCATGTACAAAAAGGGGATATCACTTTGGAATTTGTCAACTCATCAGATCAATTAGCAGATATTTTTACAAAACCATTGGTTGAGAAGACTTTCAATGATATAAGAATTCATTTAGGTCTAATTAGAATTGAAAGTTTTTGAAAAACCTAAGTTTTGAGTGTTTACATCGACCACTCTTTCCATTGGCATCAGAAGATATGCATCATCCACTTCCTCGTCGGAAGATGTGTATCGTCCACTTACTATAGTGCATCGTCCACTATACGTCAGAAGATATGTGCATCTATCAGATGACACGTGTCATTTGCCACCCATCGGGCGATATCCGATTTTCAAGTTTATATTCTTATAGTCGGACGAAACCCTAAAGCATTTAAACTTAGTTGTTTAAGACGTTTCATCTTTTCGCGCCCTTTCTATAGCTCCTGCCCTATCCGTCGGTTCCCCTCTCCATAATCTTCCTCTCTTTCGAGTTTTTCGTTCAGAAAGTTATTCAACCGACTAAATGGCATCCTCATCTCGAGCTGTTCAGGAACCGACCAAGAAGAAGGCCAAGACTTCAATTAGTTAGCCACGAGAGCTTCCTCGTGCAACTCAGTGGCCGTCTCTCTACTTCCTCAGTCATGCTGCCGAAGAAAGGTATCATGACGATTTGAAGCATAAATCCTTGATTCCAAGTCGTGGTATAGTCTATGAGGATTTAGTTGGCTTGGATATAATTGAACCCTTGAAGGGTCTCGGTTTATTGGGGTTATTCGACGTAGAATCATTCTATTACCCAGTAGCGATTAAGATGTTTTATGCCAATCTTGATTTCTCTTCGGACTTATCTACAATCACGAGCTATGTGTATGGAAAACACATAGTTATAACACTCCAAACCATCAATGAACTTCTGGAGAGTCCCCATTTAGATGACCATGTCAAATTCTATGAGTCAGGGCATGAGCCTCCACTCCTTAACTCTTCTGAGGGTCATCAGTTTTTGAGAACAATAGCTCTAAACCCGAATCACATTTCGGATCAGTTAAAGAGCAAGCATCTCACCATCCGGGCTCGGCTCTTCCATCAAATGATTGGGTACAACATCATTCCCAAGGGTGGTCATTATGATGAAGTGAGTGGAATGAAATTGTTTGTTCTGTTTGCACTCTACCGACAGACCTCCTTCAACATGTGTAGTTGACTGTTTTTTACTGTATTTGTTTTGATAATGTCCAAGGGGGAGAAAGTAGGATAGCACTTATTAAAGCAAATGTGTTTGCTTGGTGCTGATACGAGAAAGGATATTTGATAATATTTGATATGGCATTAATAGTATGCATGTTTGAGCTCAATACTGATTAAAGCAAATGTGTTTGCTTGGTGCTGATACGAGAAAGTAGATTTGATAAGATTTGATATGACATTAATAGTATGCATGTTTGAGCTCAATACTGTGAACTGTGTTTGAAAATTAAATTGGATTGAATGCACATGTTGTGGGGGAGCTAGGATTATGGGGGAGAGATATTTAATCAATTTATACTTATAGTTTGTCATCATCAAAAAAGGGGAGATTGTTGACTTAAATAATGTTTAAGTCTAACGATATTTTTGATGATGTGTTTTAAGAAGTGTAATTTGATATATGAGATTAATGAATTATGATGATGAGATTAATAAGTTGATTAATAAATTAAATATTGACCTCATCATATATTTTTCTAGCTTTTAAGTGGAAATGCCCTTTGAAAAAGGTATTTTAGTTGCTTAACAAATCTGGTTAAGCGTTCAGGGTTTGATAGCAAAACATGGCTGAAACTGATAAAGTACTGCATATCTACCGAAGTAGAAGAAAAGATATCCACCACTAGCAAAATGACAAAGTTTACATCTACCGATGGCTCATCAGGGTGACCATCCACCTTGTTGGACAAAGCTGGCAGAGTCTTCCGCTAAGTGATATCTTCCGAAGACTTCTACCGCTGAACAGCATCTTCCGCCAGACTTGATATCCACCGCTGGTACTTCAAAGGCAACATCAACAGCTGAACAGCATCTTCCGCCAGCATAGCAAAGAATAACATCTACCTGCAGAAGAAAGTGACGTTGACCACTTACATCTTCCGCCAACACTAAAGTCGTCTACCTGTATTTAATGCTGTCCCAAAACAAACATCAACGGATATATTTCGACACAACGGTCATCTGCAGAGTTTATGAAAATAGGAAAACGACGAATCTGAAATAAATGCCGTATCAAAATTGAAGCAGTTCTCGGAGGCATATATAGAAGAAAAGAATTCTGAGAGAGGACTTTTAACTTTTTGCAAAATTACTGAACGATCGAAGATCACTCTTTGCGCTTACTTTGCTGACAATTCTTCTATCATCTACAACTCTCCAGATCTGAACTTGAGAGAAATCACTGTGAGGTTGTAGACTTGTGTGAAAAACCTTTCCATATTCAAAAGTGTAAGGCAGTGGATTGACGCCCTCGAAGTTCAATCTAGACGTGTAAAGGCTTTCGATCGACGCCCGTGAAGAGCGATCATTTCACTCGGAGAGAGTGGTAGTGAATCTTCAAGGAGGAGATCCTTGGAGCGTGGACGCAAGCAGTTAGGCCGAACCACGTAAAATTCTTGGTGTTGTTTCTCTTTTCCTTTCTCCTTAATTTATTGGTTGCGCTTAGATTTAAGAGAGAAACTCGATAGGTTAAATTAAATTAAAAAGAGACAGATTAGACATAATTATTTAATTCATCCCTCCTCTTAGACAGTTTCGATCCTACATTCTCCCCCAATTTTCGGTGACTAGGACGTCTGTCTGTGAGGAAGAACCCGTTGACTTTTTTCTCATTTCCTCGTTCAGAACACTACTTTTGACTACATCCATATCCAAAACACCATCCAGGTTCGAGTTAGACAACGATATTCTGAATATCTCCCACGAGTCCGGCAAAGTCGCAAGAAGCATCAACCCTTGAACTTCTTCATCAAACTTGGTTTTCATTCCAGCCAACTGATTGATAATTCCTTGAAATGTATTCAAGTGATCGATCATAGCTTTTCTGTTCTGGTACTTCAACCCCAGAAGCTACTAGATCAAAAACAGCTTGTTGTTACCAGTTTTTCGAGCGTACAACTCCTCAAGCTTTTTCCACAAGCTCTGAGCGTTCTTTTCCTCATTGACATGGTTGAGGATGTTATCATTTACCCACTATCGAATGTAACCGTACACTTGACGATGACATAATTCCCATTCGATGTCAGATTTATCTGTCGGCTTTGCACCAGCAAACACAGGTAAATAAAAGTCTTTCACATAGAAAAGATCCTCCACCTTCCCTTTTCATACATGATAGTTGGAGCCGTTCAACGTGATCATCTGACTCAGGTTACTTTCCATGATTCAAACACGGCACAAGGACTACAACATTGTCTCTGATACCACTTGTTGGGAAAAATAATAACGACAACGGCGGGAACCCCATTTAAATAAACGTTACGAGAAACGATAGCAGATGCGATCTGAAAAATACTAGAGATATTTTTCCACTACAGTAAAATTATTACGGCCAAGAAGTAAGAGAAATAATAGCCAAAATGAACACCGAGAATTTTACGTGGAAACCCAAATCGGAAAATAACCACGGGGATCGAGTTCAAAAAGATCTCACTATAAAAAATAGGATTTATAATATTTTTCTAGATATCGAATATCCTAGAATATATTCACTAAGAGAAATCACCACTCTTAGAACTCTCACTGTTCACAAAAGCACCACATCTATTTTTCTCTCATACCTTTCTTTTCTCTACCTCAAAAAATTCTCACCCCACTATTTATCTCCCTCCAAAATAATCCTCACTATTTTCTCTCCCTCTTCTCAGAGAAGATTTCTCTCTGCTCTTCTCTTCGGATTATCGAAGAGTTTGCTTGAAGCCTCTATTTATAGAGGCTTCAAGATAACACCTTCCGCAAAGGAAGGTGTGCACCTGTAGACACCTTCCTTAAAGGAAGGTGGGCACTGCGAATGAAGGGTTGGCGCCGAAGGAAGAAAGAATAATTTTCATTCTTCTTTCTTCATTTTTCAAACTTTCATTAATGAGATGGGTCCCTCATCATGATGGAGGGACCCCGCAGAATTCGCAAGACAAATTCAAATTCTAGGCCAAATTTTTCTACAGAAACATTTGAAAACACTTCCAAACTATTAAGTATAACACTTATATCAAAGATTTAAGCTAAAAACGACAAACCCAATTATGAATCAAGGAGAAATGCAAAAACCCTCCTTTGCCTTCCCAACTTAGATTTCGAACCAACTAGCCAACAAATTAGAAAATGGTCACCATCATTGGACTCTAAGACAAAATCTTCAAGAACCAATCTTCCTTCTTCTGTCATGGTATCATCACTAGTATTGGGGCCATAGTTGATTAGCCGTTAACTGGTAAACCATGTCTCAAATTTTTTAAACTCTTCAGTTCCCCATGTTTTGAGCCACTGAGTACAATGGTAACCTTCATTTGTTGAAATTCCATCTAGAGAAATGAACACGCATTGAGATGAGTTCTTAAGCCTTAATTTTAATTTTAAATCCGCAGTATGTTCTTGTTAGATTCTTACTAACATTTTGTAACCCATAAATCCATAGAACCCAAGAAATTTTTAGAATTTTGATAGTTTGGACCTAAGACACTTTAATATTACATTCAATAACTCAAAACAACCATAACCAGCTAGACAAATGGATTATACCAACAAGATAAGAGTCTCGTTTATGTTTATACATTTGTTCATCTTAAAGTGACTATTTTATGTAGCAACACATGTTTTGTATTATTACTACGCTTTGAATGTTCTATAAATTTGTGAATGCATGGTTCAATTCATTAAAATTGGTCGATTAAATAAATATGTAACTCTGGATTTTATAGGTCACTGTAACGATGGGAAGCGAATGAGTTTTGTAATAAGAATTACAAAGTAAAATTTTGACAGTTGATTCAGGTGAGTAATCTTTACTGTAAATCAACAAAGATATTGAGATGTTCCATTTTTGTAATGACTTGTTAGGATCATTGACAAAGCAATGAAATCACAATCTCACGTTAATTGGACGTGATCTAAAGGTGTACTATATTAGTTAGATCACATTTTCATGCTGTAAAAAACATCTTTTGGGATCAAACTCAATAACAAAGTAGTAAGACAGTAAGACAAAAACAAATAATATCATACAATTTGGTTGAGATCAAGATATTACATATAATATCTGATAACTTACAGATAACCAACTGTGATTAGACTGAATTCAAGTTCATATCGGCACCAATTTTAGAGAAAAGAAGTATTATTACTTTATATTGTTTTGAATTATATAAATATCACCAATCAATTAATTAATCTATCTACTTTCATTAACAACTGAACATTTGAAGAGTGTGGTAGAGGTGAGGTCAACATGTGTATTACAAATTTTGCAGTAACAAGAATGTCCAAGAATTAGGAGTCATGCAAGCGCGTGACACGTGTTAACTCATCACATTTTCGAACGAATTTTTCAAAAACATATCATTATGTCATAAGGATTTGTTACATTGTTAAGCTATGATATTAAATTTTAATCAAACATTAAGAGTTAGGTCTACATTTAGTTAATAAAAATACAATCATTTTCTCTTGATAAACCCTAATTTCAACTTTTCAGGCCACATGCTTATTATGACTAGACATACAAATATGGAAGCCCATTTCTAGGAATGACTGCATTGAATAATGGCAACTTGGTGGACCTACTCCAAAAGGGTACCCACACTACTCTTGTCAAGAAGGACACATTGTCCCTGCTTCCCTTTCTCGGATCTGGGTTACTCGATTTTTTTTTTTTTTTTTTTTTTCCAACGTCATGATTTAGTATAAATAGAAAAAACATAAGTGGAAAAATCTAAAAAATTGAAAGCTAAAATCATAGTTTAATAGAGAATGATGAAATTAAAATATCATATTATATACACTGTGTTGTTCCTAAACCCTAAAAGCATGCAGCATTTTCTGTAATGCTGTCTGTCTCTTCATACCCTTTTTTTTATTACTAATTTGGTTGATCCCCTAATTTCCTCGTGTTTTTTGTTCAGTTGTGTATTGGAGGTTTTCTCCTAGCTGGAGAGTAGTCCATCTCTGTTATCTCTACCATGTCTGGATAATGATCGTGAGAGGCGTCCGGTTGGCCATTTCCTGCGGAAGTTGTCGGCCATGATTTACTGATCAAACTCTCTTCTTCCCCGCCATCTTCTTTGCCTCTCTCTTCTTTTCTTCGGGCCCATTTTTCGATCTGTTGATTGATGGAGCAGAGGAATTAGGTTCGGGAAAGAGTGTAGACAGGAAGAAGGAGGTAGTCATTAATGTTGGGAAATTATTGTCAGATTGACCAACCTTTGAAATGGCGGTGCTTGAAAATGAAGAAGAAACTGTCACAAGCTTTCTACTCTTTCCTGCAATTAAAAAACACAATTTCTTATCAAGTTTCTTGAAAATTCAGAAACTTGGATTTCGCTAATGGGTTACATTTTTTCTGATCAAACTAAGCTTGGGTATGATTCTTTTTAGATAGCGCCATTGATGAAAGACGAAGAAGGAGTAATCCTAGGGAGAGAAATTAGTGAGAGAAAACTGATGAGTAGAAGGATTAATGGTGTTTATGTCTGTGGCTTCGAGTGATGTGTTTTCTTAGTAAAAACTCTTTTCTTCGTTATACCTGAACAGTGTTCATCTTCGCAAAGATCATAACCTACAGCTCCGCCATTACTTTTTCGAATCGAAGAACTTTCATCTTCCTGTAGAAGGACCAAATAAAAAATAAATAAATTGAAGAAAACCCAGTGGAAATTTACCGTATGAACTTTAACATCAGCAAATTCTAAAATAAACACTTGCGTGAATTTTCTTTCCTTGATCTACTGATTTGAAGAACCCGTTTTCCAAGCGAATCCCTTTGATAAAGAACAAAATTAGCGTAAAAAAATTGTGAACTGAAACTGCAATGGAGGACGAATGAAAACTTTTCCTTACCTTGAGCTGCAGAAACGAAGAGCAGTAATAGAAGGAGAGCAGCCATTGAAAAGGGTTTTTTCATTTACAGTAAAAATGAGAAGATGATGAGAATATGGAAATTTTCAACGACTGAAAGCTTGGAAATGGGAGCTTAAATAGTTGCAGAGGATTTGGTGAGGGGTGGGTCCAGTCGTCCAGATCCATATCCCCAGTTTCCTAGATGACGATGATCATGGACGCAGATTCCCATTTTTCTTCTGCTTCTTGTCCTTCACTTTTCTTTTAAAAAATGAATCTGGAAATTTATTGTCGAGGGAAACGACTAATCATTTGAGAAGAACCCTAAATTCAATCAGGTTACAAGTTTTCTTTTAAATCAAAGCTGGAGACTTTGAAGATCGATGACGCCATTCAAAGGGAATTAGCATGAAAAGTTAAACTGCTTAGCCTAAAACCTTAAAATTTAAATCAATAAAAAATAATATAATTGCATAAAGTTCAAATGGCTATGTAAATAATTCAATAGCCGCATTTTGGAAGAATATGTTTGTTCATAAAAAAATTTGATAAACATGAAAATTTGACTCTTAGATCCTGATTATTTAATAATATGCTATTTTTTTTAATAATAAATCATAGTTATTTTCCTTTTACATATTTTACTTAATTTGAATTTCTTCTTAATATGAACTTTATTTTGGATAAAATTTAAGAATTTACCATATATGTGCAGTGAAGGCGACGACTTAAAATCTGGTAATTGGGAGTGCACATGTCATATCAAAAGAGTTGTACAATTTCATATCGTTTGTAAAACATAGATGTGAGTAGTTCATAAGTTGATTCTCGTCCAACCTAGTACAACATATTTTGAAGTAAAATCGAGAATAAAATTGAGGGTGCAGAGCCAAAAAACAATAAATATTTACTAGCAGGATTGAGATCTCTAGAGGGTATTATAGTCAAAATTCAACCAGATATATGTCGGGGTCCGCAAGAGAGGATGATTGTGACAATCTGAGAGACCACTTGATGTAAGAAAAGTTGTATGATCTCACGTCATTTGAAAAATATGAAAGTGATTGGACTATAAGTAGAATTCTCTTTTCAATTTAATACAATGCATTCCAAAATCGATGTTAGAAAATGAACTTAGCACGTTTAAGACACAATAACTATTAGGCGCTCGTAGTGGGTTCGACATAGATATGATATTCAAAATGGGTTTGAATAAATATCATATAGATTCTTCATTCAAATACTGTTATCTATCATCTATCTCTATTATTGAGTTTGGAATTCATTAAATAGAGAGAACTCGACTTGATTTCGAAGACTGTCAAAGAGAGTAAGAAAAACACATGTTTTTATAATATTGGTAGAATCATAAATTCCCGACACTCGAGAACAAAACCCTACAACCTTTAGCATAAGGTACAAGACTTTCATAAATTACTTTTGATAGTAACAATAACCAGATTCTTGTTATAAATGATTGCTTAAGGGAATAACTAACAATGATAATTAAAAGTTCAACAATATCAAATTCGCCGCAATTAAAATTTTTAAGTGCCTCTAAGAACACAAGATGCATAACCAAGGGTCTTTCTATAAAACACTAGACTCAACTTTGCATTAATTTTACCCTATTCTTTTTCTTCTATACTTTACTTAGAATGTGAATTTAATAAGTTTGGGGAATCATGAACTTTGTCAATGTCAACGAAGTAGACAAGGATGTTTGTTTAATTGTGTTGAATTTATGTTAAAAACCCTAGGTTGTTGGTCTAATTTCGGTATAGATTTAGAGTCTATCGACAATAATCTCAATAGCCATAACTATGTTCATTTTCTATCAAGTTTTACATGGACAACTCGGTATGGTGGTCCACGAGTTCAGACGCAGAGGTTTGTTTGTTCTCGCCTAAAATTAAGGTGTGAAGTTTACATCTTCCTAAATGTACTTGTTGTTTTTAGATCATGTTGTTTTGATAATATGTCATCGAATAAAAAGGCACATGATACTTCTTGACTTTTATTAGACGAGCACAGTAGCCAACAAGTACTGGTTGAAATGATATCGACTTTTATCCCAACAACACTGAAAATATAAATTCAAATATGCAAGAAGCACGTTTGTTTAGAGAGTTTTATCATAACATCTTTAGTTTTTTTTTTTTTTTTTTTTTTTTTAACCCTACAAAATCAGTGAGGAAATGGAATGACAAAAATTTGGTAAAGCCGAGGCCACATGTCGGGAAACAAGTGGAGTTATGAAGATTGCGACAGACAAGCTGCAAGGCCTACCCTGTGTACATACCACTGTTTGCTCACGTGGCAATTTATCGCAGCTTGTCTACTGAATCCACGTGGACGTCTACATCTTATGCTGCCGGACCAAAAAAAAGCCACGTGGGTATAAACAGTCCACGTGGCGCTGTCGTTCGTTAAGAAGCAAGAGGACAAAAGGGTGGTGATGAGTGGCTTTCGGGCATTAAATAGCAAATGATATTGCGGTTCTAGGCTACAGCTAGAGGACAAAAAACTCTTGTAGGGAAAAAGAAAGGTTAAATTCGACGATATTGAAAGGGAACTTAGAATACAGGTGTAAACTAAGTAAATCAATTGATATTTTTGATCTTATTGAAAATACCAGTCCAAGTGAAGTTAAGTCTAAGTAGTTGCATTAATATTCTCCAATTAACCCTTCAATATAACTAGATTGCAGATGGGCACCGCATTAATCATACGCCCAAGACTCCAAATTTATTCTGGCAGTTCAAATTTAACGAGTATAACATCGAATTCACTAAGGGTCAAAACTAGCTCGTGACGGGCAGAACGACCCATGATAGCTAGGCTCAATTCTTTTTTTGATAAGCCGACTCCATGGCCCCCTACCTATGTTTCGATAGGCAGGCTGTCACGCAAGCCTTCTCTGCAAGGTTAATCCATGTGCCAATTTCTTTTCAATTAGTCAGCACCAATTTTTTTTGACAAGCACTTAGGTGCTGAAATTTGAGCGTCGCAACACTGAGTTAAAGTCCAAGACCCACGGCCTGACCTCGACCTCAACCTCAACCTCTTGAACGAGAAAACCCATGAAGAAAATGTGGAGAGAGAGAGAATGGCACAAAGTCTATGTATTCCTTCCACCATGTTTTCTCTTTTCCTCCGCATATTTGAGAATTGCATTTATTAATCCTCTGTATTCTTGTTTAATAAATACATGTAAAATATGCAGGGAGAAGCTAAGTAAAATTCCATAATTCCTAAAATAATAGAAAAGCTCCAGACACAAGTCTTAAAAACAGGCTACAAACCCAACTACCTCATTTGTCTGTTTATACATATTTGTTTCCAATCATTCTTAAATCAACAATTAACCCAGATATTAACAAAACATACATTGATAAGCCAAACAAACAAACGTAAGAATAATAGGATAGAAAATGATCTTAAAAGTTACAAATTCTCTCATCACATGTTAGTTTTTATTATACAATACTTTGATACTATTTCTTTTTATTAATTGAAAGATTATGCTACTTTGTTGAACTCAAGACTTTCATTTAATTTGATACTTTGTCTTTTTTTTTACCAGGAATCAGAAAATCAGTTTGACTCTTGTTGGTTTCCAAAAGTTGCTCGGTTCGGTTTCGATTTTTTATTCTGATTATATTAACCTTCAAACCACAAATCTTTGGATTATAGGGTGGAACCAAACTGAACAGTAAACAGCTCTAGCTCTACCAGCAACTTAGCTCCCATGTAGACAAGAGTGAACTTGCCCTGATTGCAATTACTCAAATTCTAAACAGAAAAGAATGTAAACTAAAGTACAGAAAGTTTATAAGGCTAGGCATGGAAGAAGGTCTACCGGCTAAAGATTGGCGCCTGGTTTTATGATGTGTTATTTGAAATTGTAATCCACTGTGCATTTAAAAAAAGAACAAGTACCCTTTTTTGATTTCTACCTAT
This sequence comes from Begonia masoniana, assembly GCA_022432975.1. Classification (NCBI taxonomy): domain Eukaryota; kingdom Viridiplantae; phylum Streptophyta; class Magnoliopsida; order Cucurbitales; family Begoniaceae; genus Begonia; species Begonia masoniana. The sequence continues at coordinate 9,751,772 of CM039512.1, read as the reverse complement.
TTCCCTTGATTTTGCACCCTTGTACAGTTCTAATTGCTAGCATAAATTATTGTTATTAGATATTACCAGTATTCTGCCTTGGCGACAGCCTTCATCTCCACAGGTAGCCTCCATAACTCTACTCTGTCTTCTCCATCAACTTGAAACCACAGGCTTCTAAAAGATGCAATGCTGCAACATCACAATCAATCGATGTTGAATAAAACACTAAAACCGGAGTAACAAAGATTGAAAGAACTTACTGAATGCAATTTACTCCATTTGTACATTCTGAGATGGCAGGGGAAAAATTACGTTTTCACAAACCAGAAAATCAACATGTAGTACTTACCAGGCACGTATACTTCTGGTTCAGTAGGCCTTAAAACCCCTCTTGTCTTGATCTTGTTTCCAATCAAAAGCTGCGCGAGGAAATATGGTTTTAGAAAGATTGAAATGTTCATTAGACAATCATTGTAAGCAGGAATTAATGGTATTCACCAGAGCTCCAATGGCTGCTGGAACACCAACAGTAAGAGCCATTGCTGTGGTGGTTTTCCCCTTCTCGGTCCTACCAAATTCCAACAAAGTTGCCGTATGTTTCTCTGAAGGTTGGCCATCTGAAAAATCTACCTCTACCTCATGATGCAAAAGAACCATGTCCTGAGCAACATTGGAAACGAGCAAAGAAGATTTATCTACTGTACGCCATCATGCTTTGACTCTTAATGAATCATCGTTCATAAACATAGCTTTTATTTGGTACACTCGTAACATTAAAAAACCAAGTCACATAAGAGTCTACAACTCATCATTTTTCTACTTTAAATTCAAATAAGTGAAAAAAAACAAAAGTTAAGAAAGCTATGTTATAATTGGCCGAATATGATCAACGCACACCTGTTCCAGATTTGAATATGTTAGCCTTTCTTCCATTCGAAAACAGGTAACACTAAATGGACTTTCACAGGATGAAGGAATTTCAATTGGCTCATGAAGTCCCAAAAACCTAATCATCATAAAGTGAGGAAATACTATGTTAGGAGCCCGGGGTGACATTGAAAAATAAACTATTTTCTGGCTTGAATATTGTATAATATAGGGAGCCTACATGATAGTTCTGGCCACCTTTGCAGCAGTTCCATGGTCGTTGCAAAGTCCAAGCATGACAATCTTTTCCCTAATATCTTCCTCTCTTATAAAAGTTCCATAAGAATCTTTTTTAACCTTGAGTAGTTCTAGCAAGAAGTCCCTAAATGTAAATCGCCTTCCATTCTTTGTAAATGGATGAGCATTGGTTTCTAGGAGTCCCATTCTTGCCAGAGTTCCCATTATTTTTCCAAAGCCTACAAAAGTAACAGCGAATAACTTACAGAGACAGCATTTACTAAGTTAAGATGATATACCCATTTTCTTTCCATTTCTCATAAAAATTGAAGTGCACTGCTCATAAGGCATCAAACCAAGTATGGTTCCATTGCCTTCACAAACGCAAAGTTACTACAATTGTACAGATAAACAAAGGTAGAAGACAGATTAAATCATGCCTTCATATCGCAAGGTTCCACGGAATATAGTCGATGCTTCATGTCCTATCCTGTACACATCCCCATAAACTAAAGAATTGCGGTTTGGAATGCACTCTAAAGCAAAAGCAGGAAGATCAGGTAATCGCAGTTTCTCAGCTGAATCGTAAAGACTGCTCCCTGCAAGTTTAATCATTAGTAACATAAGGAGAGAACAAATTTTACCAGCCTTTATTAGTGCAGTACAACATAGTTATGGGAGATAATGCCAGCATCAAACTTACAACAAAACATAAAGCTATACATCCGACCATTTGATAACATGAAACACAGATATTTGGCTTCCTGAGATCTTTTTTCAACTAATTATAAGCTTACCATCAATTTGTATCGTTTTTCCATGATATCTGTAAGTAGCAGGATTGCTACCAGCCCTAAGAGCTCCAGCAGGATTCCAACTAAGATATGTAATAAAGATGTCAGAAAGTGCAATCAAATGGCCAAACATCCAAGATCCAAATAGCAACTAGAACATTTAACAGTAGGCAAGTTCATGGACACAGGAAACAATGGAATTTCAGCTCCTGAAGATTTTTTGGTCGCTTAAAATTTTCATTCCCTTGATTAAACAGATAGAAGTAAGAGCATTGGCTAAATAATAGCGCCAAACAAGGAAGACTAACGTTTGAATGGAAGAGCTTTTTGGAGCAAAGATGTAAGCACTTAAACACTATTCCAGACAATTTATCAACATTTAAACCAAGCTAGAAAGAAAGGGTATTTGAACAGAAGAAAAGAACATTAATTATTCTACTTGATGTTTTACAATACCATAAAAATGATGGAAAATGTGTAAGAAAACATGTAGAGAATGTAAGTATCAATTGAAACACAGCTTAAGAAACCTCTCTGTTCTTTCACAACAACTCCATAACCTTAATGGAGAAATCATAAATCTTTGGCAATTATAGTAATAGGAAGTACCTAAACTTATAGGCTAATGGGTTATTTGCAGCAGCTGGCGATGGAAGGCCGCCACAATAAGAAATGAAGGACTTTATACTCCCCTTACGAAGATGCGCTTCGTCAATCATTTTCATTGCTATCATATGATCTGAAAGCATTTTGTTCATATTAGATATAGATTTTTAACTCGGTTTCAAGAAAGGGAAAAGAGGTTCATATGTTTATCAGGTTTCCATGATAGACATAGTTGAGGAGGATACAGTATGGCCTATCTGATTTTTATTCAAGTTATGCAGGATTGAAGAATAGTATGCTGCTTAAATGTTTCACCAAAAGACTGCAAAAAACTAAACAGTTAATTTTTTTTTTTCAGGAAACAAAATGGGGTATTGTGGAAAATAAATTAAAAGAGAAGATAAGACAACCTCTCAAAAATAAAGCCTACGGATTACAATTAAACAGTTTAAAGTCATTGATCTATCAAACTCTTTGTTAAGGAATAGATAAAATGAACCCCTAACTGCTAAAAATGTGAGAAAGAGGACAATCTAAAAATATTGAAGAAAATCATCAATGAAGATTGATTGACATTTTGGCCATTTGGGTGGCAGAAAAAAAGCTTAATTTTGAAGAGAGTAAACTTCTCCTAAATTTATATGCAGTTCCACTAATCCGACCGAAAGAAGATGTGTATTGATAAATTTGTTGGCAGACAGAACCCTACACCTGTCTCAGAGAGTCAAAAAGATAACATTCCAGACAAAAGTAAAGCTATTCCACAAAGCATAATTTGCTTGCCAATTTATCATCAGATCATAACAGACTCATTATTACCTATTCCAGGATCCAAACCCATCTCCCCAATAATTGTAACACCAGCTATCTTTGCCTTTTCATCAAGCATTGACATAGAATCATCAATGTAGCTAGCTGTAACGAGATGCTTGCCAAGCTACATTTTGATTTTAAAAATAATAACCCCGTCAGCCAGTCAAAATAACCAACAGTATTTAGAAAACACATATCAAGAATTACTAAAATTAATAAAAAATTAATATTTCAAGATAAGATCAGGCCAAACAGTTTCCATCCATTTCTACAATTTCCACTAATCTCAACTCTGTGATTTGGTTTAGTTTTCTACGGGATATTATAATCCTTTTGACAATCTAGATATATTCTCTCATGTAACTTTTCCATTGCAACATAACTGACACAATCATTAAGTTTAATATCAAAGTTAATGGAAAGGTGAACAAATTAGTTGCTCGAACTTTAATTCAAGTAAGCCACGAACTTCTTTACCATTAGATTATGTTTTGCTATATTGTGCCCATTACAAGTCAATAAATACAGTATTTCGTTAGATAATGGAGTACCTCGATGCATGCATTTGCTACAATAAGATGGAAAGAAGGGGGGAGTAAACTGATAACAACTTCAACCTGCCAAAGCAAGATCAAAACACTAAACCATAAGATCATTCTATCAGAACATTAAACTACAAGACCATAGAAAAATATTCATCATCTGAATCCAAAATATTTAAGCCATCACTAGCAAATGAATGACTTCAACAAAAATGAATGTTGCTAATAACAACCAAAGTTCTTAAGAGCCTTGTAAGGGAATATCTCTTTCCCTCCCATAAGGGATTTGCCTTTTCTATTGATTCCTACGGATTGAATAAAAAACAATTCTTAAATAAGGTATTCAACTCCAGGGATGAATCGAAAAAAGAATATTTATTGGTTCTACCTCCTATTTTTTTATTAAGAGAATGAATCTGTTGATCGAAGGATCAGAAAAAAAATAGATTCAGCACACCGATTTAGAAGATTTAAAACAAAAAAAAAAAACGTGATATTTGCTAGCAACAACATAATGGAGGCCGTCAATCAATATAGATTGATCTGAAATCTGATTTAGTCTCTTTGTGTATTCATTTTTTAATATGTATCATTTTTTGTTAGAACCAAAGAAAAAAAAAAAAAACTCAAAGTTGCTGTTTGATTACTTTTCCAATGACTTTTCATTTTTAGCTAGTTTTAAACTAAAAGTATTACCGCTGATATATGTCTGCGAAGATTTTCCTTGTCCATCACATCAAGCTGAACAGCCTTTGTGTTGGGAATGCCGTCGGTAATCTGAAACATTAGGTATGATGGTTTAATGAATACACTTAGCAATGCAAGACAGTGAATGCCAAGTAGACCTTGAATTCAATATGAAAGAAATAAAAATCATGTTTATCGATCATGTTGAAGCTAGAGTAGGCAAGTTTTTCTGATACCTCTTCGGCATCCTTCAGGAATAAAGAAGCCACAATAACTTCAATGTCATTCTGTTCTTCATAATCTTCTTCATGTACTTTGTAAAATTTGGGGTAGGAATCGCTTCCATTGGATACTAACAGCTCCGCAGCAGGTTGACATACTCTCCCAGCTCCAAGAATAAGAACTGTAATCTTCCTTTTCGAATCAAATCCTTTCTCAATGTGAGTTCCATGGACCTTACCAACCTTCAGTAGTAACTTATTTTTTTCTTGCGTTAGAAGACCATTACTCTTTGGTGAACTAGCAATCAAATTTAAAGAATCAATAATTTTGTCCAAAACTTCTCTATGATCACTTCCGACCTGTAGAAAGAAATAATGTCCACTCATTGAGAAATAAGACTCATATGAATGACTGTATATAGAATCAATGGATTTACGGTAAGATCCCGACCTCACTTACTGGAAGATTAAAATACATGCATAGATTGTTGTAACACGAATAACATAAGAAAATAAAGGTTCTGGGTCAGAAGCTCGAAATATGGATAGCTAATTTCTTTATTACAATTTTTTAGAAGTTTATAAGCTAACATCGCTAAAGTCCCCTGTCTCATGTAATTTTATAAACATTTTGACTGGTAGATAGCTTGTTCATCCTTTTCTTTTTATTTTCTTCTATACAATTCAATTAACCAAAAAAAAAAAACATAAGAAGCATTGGAATTTAGAAAAAACAAATAGCTGACTGGAAAAACAAAAAGAACTAATCAAAAAGCAATCATCTTGACAAGATGAACAATATTAGTGAAGCAAAAATAAGAATACATAATACAAAATGTTTAATTTGATACAAGATTGAACCTCCCGTGTTTTATCCCAATTTTACATAGTGACCTTCCGCCAGTGTTTTTGTTTGTACTAAAAGATGGAGACAGCAGATTACTAAACAAAATTTATAGTATGCATTCAACTGTCAACAACAAATTTTTACCAAAATTTAAATGATTAAAAAAGAACTAAAAATTTCACTCATCTAAGAATTATATGGTGTCAAAAAATGGTAGATCTTCATGAAAAAAGAAAAGTGACAAGAAAAGGCAAGCAATTATGGTTTTCTAAATATCGTATCATGTATGCACTTACTTCAAGTTCTGAATACGATATATCATTAGCACTCCGACCCACTTGACACTTAACCAAGTTGAAGGAGCCACCTGCTGCTTCGATAATGTCAAGTGCTTCATTTATGAGAAATTGATCAAATAAATGGCCATTCAGAGACACCTGGCAGATATAAATGACAAGAAGGGTCATCCAAGCCAACAAATTGTAACAAGCCAATGAAAATGATTTCATGTGTTCTTATGATACATTTTGAGAATATTCCCGACTAGTTCAAGATTTAAATTTGTATTGCGACAACAAATTGACAATTCAAGTGCAACAGAGAGTATGGAGAATGTGGAGATGGCTAGGCACTTCATCAAGGAAAAGCTTGATAGTGATTAAATTCAAGAAGCACATACTGGCACCAAAAGCTTTAATTTATTTTCAGCAAGTCGAAAATGGATATTATCCTTTTTTTCCGCTTAAGGGGCAGTCTTACAATAATCCAGTTTTGACTTACATAATTAAGAAAGTATTAATTTATAATTTAAATATTTTCCTTTCTTAAATTATGGCCACATCCCTAAATAAGGTTAAGGTTGAAGTTAAGGTTGATTTGGTAAAATTAAGATCGGGTAGGTTAGAACATTTCTTCTCATGGAAAAACAGATAAAACAATAGCTCCAGGGTAGGTTAGAACATTTCTTCTCATGGAAAAACAGATAAAACAATAGCTCCAATCTCCTCCCTTTATCCATAAAAATTATCCAATTTGGATTTAATTATAACCTACCAGTATCTTGTACTTCTTTTCAGAGTGAAAACCACTGATATTTTCTGAAAGATCTCTGCAATTCAAGAAAGATATCCGTACTTAGTATTGAAAAAATGGATTCCAGCAAACAAAGTGATCTCAAAATTCGTAGAACACACAGTGATGTATTTCTATCCCAAAAGTGATGTATAAATTTGGGGTCAATTGAATTACTCAAGGAAAACCAAATTCATGTAGCAATTCAGGATTAATTTCAAAGATGAATACCAGAGAAAATATATTAGTGCACTTCTTGACACAATGATTTCTTGGCTTAATTAAGCGAAAGATACCCACACCTCAGCCCTGATTTCAAAAATCCCCGAGGAACAAATTTCATTTTATCCTATTTCTTCTCTCTTATCACTATTTTGTTGTTGGGATTATAAACTAATGACTCAATTGCCAGAGCAAAAATGTTTTGCTGACAACTTTAGTTCTTCTTGTTTCTCTTTTCAGTACCTTCTACTGTCATAGAATCGAGTCTAAGAGATGATAAAAACAAAAAATCAAGATTAGTTGAAAATAAGAAATAGTTGTTATCTACTCCAATTCTCCACTGCCAGAACAATTTTAGTAAACTTGATCTTACTGAAAAGGAAAAAAAGAATCAGCCAGCTTAATTTCCCTTCTTTTATGTCCTTATGACAATCATGAATTCTACATTACTTGCCCCAAAGTCAAATAGAGTCGGGATTGTGACCAAAATTTCTCTTATGATGATAAGTAGTCAATTAGGAGAACTGCTATGTCACTACAGGGTATAGTCTTTATCATGTTTCAGTATTCATATTTTATGTCCTGGGACATAGATATTTAACTTCATGACGAAAAAGTTAACCACCTGGCGAGTAATTTTTTTCTTAGTTTCAAAGCAAAATCTTCATTATGATGATAAGTAGTCGATTAGGAGAACTGCTATGTCACTACAGGGTATACTCTTTATCATGTTTTAGTATTCATATTTTATGTCATGGGACATAGATATTTAACTTCATGATGAAAAAGTTACAACTTAATTTTATCATAAAATGTTTACTTTTGAAAGCCGTAAAGTCAGTTTCTTTGCAACCGTTTGGATCAACTGATTACATCGCAACATAATCACAAGACTGATCACAGATGTATGAGAAAATATTAGTTTTTTGCTCACTTATGGATGTATAAGTATTTTAGGGACTCATTTTGCTATGATCAAATCCAACTTGAAACATCTAGCTACCTCTTAGTATTAGCTATTACTATATTGGATTTATGTTTCTTGGGGATAATTCCAATATTCTTCTCGTACTATTTTCACTTTTATCTAATCTACAATTCAATTATCATATAAAAAAGGACGTTTATCAATTTGGACCCCGAACTCAAGAAGTTCATACAATGCACAATTTATACTATATTTTTTGGTCTAATAAACCTCATAGTTAGGATGGTTAGAAACTAGCACCCTCTCCGTTAAATGACCGTTTTGGAGAAATTGGAGCTGATGAAGGGGCTCGCTGTCGGAACTGGAAGCGCTGACATTGTGAAATTTCTCTTCTCTCCGGTCTACTACTCAAGGCCCTCAAACACATACTAATTTTTGACAAAGATCTACCCTCTTTTTTGCTTGCTCCACTGCGATAATTTGAAGTTTTTTCAGTTGGCAACATCACTCCCCCGACCATGGAAGCAAGAGGTTTTGATTATAAGGGAAGAGCACGACTGTCCTTACTTGTTGGAGATGATTGTTGAGTTGTGACACTTCGTCATGCAATGGCAAGGAGGGTTCAATTCCACATTGCTTGTGAAAAATTCATGGTTTATAAGTATGGTTCCCTTCCCTACCTAATAGGACACAATGTGGGCTAACCCAAGAACAAAATCGTGCAGGCTCTGGCCGTAATTGAACAATATTGTATTGAGAGCACTGAGGGACGTTATAAATGATATTCAAGTCAAAGCCCAACAAGAAATGTTGTCGACGAGGACGTCGGGTCTCGAAAAGAGGAGATTGTGACAGCCCGCTATGTGAGCCCTGGGAGACGTTACATGAGCTCACACAATACTTCACCTTCCCACCCTTCTTGACTTTGTCTCTGTTTCACGATCTCTTCAGCCGTAGGTTAGTTGGTTCAGCTCCAGCTGGAGCTTCAACAATGGCGTACTTTTACAGCCAAATGCAACAGGATTCATTAATTAACTTACAAGAATGAGATTTTGTGTGATTGCTCCTGATCTAGTTTCGTGGTTATTCATGGATTATTGTAGAAAAAGAAAAACTTCAGGTGATTAAAAAGTCAGTTTACACTCCCTTCTCCTCACACATATACTGTGCAAGTGTGTGAATTAGTCATTTAACGGAGAAGGTGATAGTTGCCAACTCCCTAACTATGAAATTTATTTGACCAAAAAACAAAGTATAAGGTATCTGATGCATGGACCCCCTAAGTTTGAGGTCTAAATTGATATCTAACCTAAAAAAAACTATCATAACATTGAAACAAGAAGTATTTTTGGCCTTTAACTGCTTTCAGCATTCAAAATTGTTATAAAAACACATTAATAATGATTATTCAAAAACAATATTTGATTGTATAACCACCTAGCTTGCCAACCACGCACAAAAACATGGAGTAACAGAAAAGTTCACAAAAGGCTAAAGTCAAGGGTAAACTTACTTTGATACATGCTTTCTCACGCGAGGAATATATTCATACAATGAGGTAAGTGCACCTTTATGGACAATGCAAGCTTTCCTCAAATGTGCAGGTAACTCCATGATGTCTACAGTAGAAGCCCAAAAACCAACAAACTGGGATAAAATGCCTCCAAACTGTTGGGAAGCCTTTGAACAATAAAATTGGAATGTCATAAAAAGCAGTGAAACCTAACTTGAAAATCTTTGCACATGGAGAAACAGTAACATCTGCCAAAAAGCTTTGCTTAAAACTATGTCACCTCTTTTGAGAACTCCGCAGGAAGAATGTCAATTGCTAAACATATCAAACCACAACCCTCCAAGTCATGATGATAAGAATCATTGAGAGGATCATATCTGGAAAAGAAATGATTCAAATAAAAAAGAAAAGAAAAGAAAAGAAGATAGATCCTCCATTAGAATCAAGGATAGTTCTCATTTCTTAATACATAATCCAGCTAGAAAAGTGCATTACACTTTATGGAGCAAAAAGAAGAACAGAGGTAAAACGTGACAGCAAAAAAGACATGTGAGTCAGCAAGGATACCAAAAACAATAATCTAACATATGGGAGGAACTATCCATTTTCTCTATGTCTAGTTGAGAATTTCCCTTTGTTTCAATACAGAAGAATTTCTGGAATTCTTTCGCATTCTGAACAAACCATCAAAAAGGGAATCAATTTGATCACGCTGAAACTTCTTTGAATGATCACTGTTACACATCCCTTTTTCCTGTGTAAGATTTTTTTTACATCATCCTGATAAAGCTAGGTTCATAACAACCAAAAAAACAGTGAATTGAGACTAGTGCGTACTTTGTTGATAGTTTAAACTTATTCAAGATTTCAGTCGAGATCATAAAGAATAACAGTAGCAAGGAGCATGCTCCAACCGCTCTCTTCCTATGGTTATAGACTAGTTTCAGCCGCTGCCAGATTAATTTGAATACAAATTGATCACATGCATCTAAACAATTTTAAAGAGCTGAGTTCTGAAGTGTAATCTTACACTTCACATTACACATTTATAGTAAAATTGTAGCAAGGATGGCTTATAATCATTTGAGCTATGATCGAACATTTTGTTCTCTGACCAAAAATATTCTTTTCCCAAAGCATAATGAAAGGGCATAATACATATGGATGCTGGAAATTGGATAAACTATGTCCTGCTACTTTCCCTTTCACAAAATAAATCACTCATATCAAGCTCACTTTCAGACAATGAATCCATCAGCAAGTGTTCACTTTCATACAATAAGTTATCCAATCTAAGCATGGTGTACTCGAAATTGTTATGAAACAATCAGCAGAGACGTGTGTGTGTGTATACATATACGTGCAGTACCTGAAGAAAGGGTAGTCAATTGACGTTGTTTGGTTTACAAACTCCAATGAGCCCCCTAAATCACAAGTTATATCCGCAATTCCAACAAGAGGGCATCCTTTGCTCATTAGACCTTGAAGCTGCTTATTGCTCAACAACCTAGGAAATCTTTTCTCCCAGTACATGCAATTTACTGCAAACAATTTAGCTTTAAAACAGTTACAAAGAATAAAATCAGCCATGAGATAAATGTGTCATAAAATTTCTCGTACAAAAACATTGAGGATATTCTTTGTTTTGTCATAAACTTTATTATAATTTCAGTTCTCCAAGATACAGGTAGATTTGAACGAGCTTATTCTCGATATTGGTTGATTAAAAGGTAACTTAATTGCATGTTTATCTTCTTATTCCATGATAAACACACTGATAAAGCAATCACAAGATTTGCCCCTTGAGCTCTTAAATCAGCATTAACACGTTGAGAATTGAGATACCTATTGATGAAGGTTCTTCCAATAGCATTAAATAAACAGTAAAGTAACAGGAAAAAAGGGAACCAACCAACCACAACACTTATACCAACAAAATTTATCAAGGATGAAGATATGACTATAGAGCGAGCTAACATAGATGAACATCTAAATGTTACCAGAAAATGGAGGAAAAAAAACTTATTTTACCTCAGCTGCCTTTAATCATGTCTAGTAGCTAAAACAATGACACAATTGAAATATTATACTCAAAAGAATGTAACAGCAGAAGAAAGTGTCATATACCAATAACAGAAGCATATGGAGCTATTTTTTCATGAAAAATAGGGTTATAGTTCTCCGGATGGGTATAGTAGTCTTCCTGCAAAACATAATATGACCATACGGTTAGTGTATTTTTCTCAAAAGTCAGTAACATAAGTATGCAGAATGTCAGAACAGTAAGTTAAAGTCAAAGTAAGTTAAAGTCAAAGTAGTCGACTACCAAAATGGCTAAATAGTGATTACTGTGATATTCAGAGATAAAACCACTGCATCACTATTGATGTAGGACAAGATTCCCTAATGACTTTTTTTTTGTATGATATTTATTTCCAATAATTAATATTTTATTTCCTAATTAGTTATTTTTTAATATTATATTATTTCCTTAAATTATTGTTTTCTAAATTTATTTAAAGACTCACTTGTTACCTTTAGAGTTAAACTTTTGACAATTAATACAATTTTTCCAATTTTGAGAGTTATTTTTCTGGTGTTATTTTATTTTTTTTATTTCGATTACGAAACAAAACTTCTGTTGTACTAAATTGGTATCAAATCAAGGATTTTGACCTTGATCTGATGGACGACGAAGGTTCTAGTGAAAAACAAGTCGTCGATGACTGGAAATTCTCGAACAATGAGTAGAAGCCATGGAGCAACGATTCGAAAGAAAGTTAGATGAAATTCACAAAACTATCTGCAATCTTTTGCAGATTTTGACTGTAGTGATTGTTGAAGAGGGACGAAATCAGAGGGCTAAAAAAGTTGATCTTAGCGAATCAGACGAAAGCCGAGAGAATGATGAACAAAGGAGGATAAACAATAGAACAATTTCATAGAAAAACCCTAATATGGCCGAAGTAGGAAAAGTCGGTGATAAGGTGGGTGAAGAAGGAAACTCTAACCCTAGTTATACGCCAGCCGCCGCCAATGTAACGACCCCGCTTGCAGGGGCCGCCACAGAACTTGACTTGACGTTGACTTTGACATTGACATTTTAGACATGAAATTTTTCATTTTCATACAACTCTAAACGGACGCTAAAATCGTTTTCGGTAAAATGTTGACTCGGTTTTTGGGTCATTTAAATCGTTTGAAATACGTGAGAATACGTTTTGGAAGTATCGTAAAACATCGGGTTAAAATGTGTTAAAAATCAAAAACTTAAAAAAATTTGTTTGGAGCACATGACATGCGGCGTGCGCGTGTCACTCGGCTACTGCGCTGCCGGCGCGCGCGTCGCTCGGCCACTGCGCGGCTGGCGCGCGCGTCGCTCGGCCACTGCGCGGCCGTCGCGCGCGCGGCACACCTCCAGCGCGCACGCGTCGCTCACCTAGTGCGCGCAGCACCCAGGTGGCGCCCGCGGGGTAGCCGATCGATCGGCAGCCGCTCTGGTGCCAATCACGTTCGGCAACGCAGTCGATCGGTCTCGTGAGGCGCGATCGATCGGCTGCGTCCTAGCCAATCGATCGCGCCCCGCTCGCCATCGATTGGCTAGCACTCTGTTGCCTGACCAGAAATCAAACCCTCAACCGATCGATCGGCCCTTGGACCGCGATCGATCGGCTAGGCACAGGGTGCGCGCGCATCCCACACACTCAGCTCAAGTGGTACCATCACTTGTAGCCCATGGATTATATCCTGAAGGTTCTGGGTTCAAGTGGTGGGGAAGACAAAAACTCTCTTTACAGGGGAAAGAAGGTCATGAGTAAGACCCAATGGTCGATGGCGATGCGTCCGCGGGCCGGGCTGACGGCGATATGTAACGGGCTGGGTCTCTATAAAAAAAGCGCCTTTTTATGTAACGACCTACTCCCTTCACCAGCCTTTTTCCCGCCCGGACGCATCTCCATCCGGGTCCAAAGGCCAGACCGGCCTAACTCCCCGGTCAGAGATCGCCGGTAACACCAGCAGGCGTTAAACCAATCTAGAACTCAGTCAAACAGAGGTGGTGTTCGCGCACTCCGATCAAAATCAAGATCTCACACCAGCAGCACCACTCGACGAGCGTTGGCGGCCACCTGTCGGCGTCGACCACGTCCCACATCGCGTTGGAACAACAGCGACCCAAGCAGAACCGGCCAGCAGTCGCTATTTCCCATTGTGAGGTCCGACAGCTCCCGAAATTGTCAAATTTCGCGCCTATCAGAGACGATCGTGACTGATTCAGGAGCAACACAACATCCTCGACGACCGAAAACGGTTTCTGACACCCCAAATCCGGTGATAAAATCGTGGTAATTTGTTGAACAAGATAGTGAAGACGTTGGATGAGACAATTGATATATTTGGCAAACGTGATGAGCGTATCTTACCTCAAAAGTAGATCTTTTTTCAGCAACAAAGTATTGTAGACGACAAACGAGACAAAACAGAATTAAAGTTGTTTGAGCAATTTCAAGAATCAAACTTTATTATTGTGTTCGAGGTATGCGAGCAATTTGAATTTACTAGTGCAATCTTCATCAAACTTCAAGAAAGGGCGTTATGGTATTCATCAAGCTTAATTTTTATAGTAAACACCAAATTCATATTCGATTCAGGAGAGATTCTTCACAACTACAAAACTTGAAAACGAGTTTTTTCTTAAATGGAGGAGATTGATGCATAACAAGATTCCCTAATTACTTATTTCCTATTATTTGATATTTATTTTTAATTAATTAATATATATTTATTAATTAGTTACTTCTTAATGTTATATTATTTAATTAGCTTATTGTTTCATAAGTCTATTTAAAGACTCACTTGTAATCTTTAGTGTTAGACTTTTGACAATTAATACAGTTTTTTCTATTTTAAGAGTTATTTATCTGGTGTTATTTTATTTCCTTGTTTATACTATGAAACAAAACTTCCGCTGCATCAACTATGATCATCCGTTTGAAACTATTAAATTTTCATATCTCCATCTCATTTTAAATGTTTCTTGATTAGACTAGATTTCCATTAAATTATATTTGTTTGAATAAGATTCGATATTGTTATTAGTTCATATTTCAAAAGCATTTGATAGGATTGTTAGAAATTATTATTTACAAGTAACTGATGGATGGACATGTATTGTGAAATCTTTAAAAGCGATAAAAAAAGGACAATAAGTGTTTTTTTTCCTAAGTTTTATAAATAATTGGCCACATCCAATGCATGGAGGGAACTAAAGCCACTAAAGTTCAAAATGACTGCAAAGTTAGCTCTCAGTCAATCAATTTGGTCATGTAGAGTAGCTTGTGCTTAGTTTGCACTCATTACAACTACTTATGATGACTAGACAATATCAAAACCATCATATTTGGCATTACGAGGAACATATAAAGAAAAAGAATTTATATTGAACTATTGTTAAAACGTGCAGGATAGGGAGAGGATACAGATTTTTTCTCATAAAGCATCATAAGTGGCATTAAGATGTGTGCAACTTCATACTACATTAGTCTATTAGTTTGTTAGTTTTTTCTTTCATTATTGAAAAATACTATAAAATGGTTTATTGTAATAGTTGAAGACACTTTTGAAAATTAATACAATTATTCTTATTGGGAGAATTATTCTCTATTATCATTTTACTTTTCTGTTTGAAATCGAAACAAGTACTTCACTATACTAAATTCATATCATAACAAAGATTTCGCCTCGATTTGATGACTAAAGATAATTGTATTGGAAAAACAAATCACCATCAACAAACGGAGACTTGAAACTCGAGCAACGATCTATCAGGATTGATGAAACTATTCGTATGATCAACAGATAATAGCTACTTTGTGATACAATCTCCACCAATGAACAACTCACAATACCAAAACTGGGAAGCAAGAAGATCAATTCACAGCAATAACACAACTGGTCAAGTGGTTTGTGCTCTCCCAAAACTCCAATTCTCCAGGTGTCCCTTCCTTGCCCCCTCACATCCCATAACAACCCATCTAAATTTCCCCCCACACCGTCAACACAATAACTCATCATAAAACCACTCCCAACTAAATATAGCCACCAATCAAAATTCAACCAACATATAGAAGACTCAGTTCTCCCTCTTTTTCCTCCTTGCATAAGTGAATTGCAGTGGTAGTAACGTATCACTTTGACTATTGAAGTATGACACAAAATTACGAAACACAAGTGCTTTTGACGAATACGGAGAAAAAAACTATCAATAGAAAACATAGAGTGTTGTGCGAAACCCTAATGTGGCAAACAACCACAAAATTTTGCCTAAGGATCAACTAGCCACGAACCACAATTAGAAAGACAAGTCATCATCTCCGATCTGCGATGAAGATGGACAAGAAGCACCATTCAGTCTAAAAGACAACCAATCAGTCACAAATTGACCTTGCAAATCATTGATTTGTATGGTTCCTTGACCGATTCATGAAACTCAAATTCTAAAATGTGATTATGATCCTTTACACACATTCTAACATGATGATCACTACCTGCAACGAGAAGTTCTAGCCTATGATAATGTTAAATGTGAGATCGGTGGTGAATTTTTAAATTGCACAACTATGGTGTTGGGCGAGACACCTGGGATTCGACAAATATGATGAGTTTTTCTCACCTCAAAAGTATATTATTTTTTAATACTAAAACATTGTAGACGACAAACACAGTGAAACAAAATTAGACTTCTTTGACAATTTAAAGAATCAAACTTTACTATCGTGTACGTGATTTGCAATCAATTTGAACCAACTATGAAGGTCTCCATTGAAGTGTTGTATGGTATTTACCGAACTTAATTTTCAAAGCAGGAAACACAAAATTCATATTTGATTTAGGAAGAGTTCTTTTACATCTACAAAACTCAACGATGAGTTTTCTTCGAGAGAAAGAGATTGATGAAGCTCAAATTATGATTCCATTAAAATTTCTATTTTATTGTTCCTATTTTACTTAATTTCCTATTTTAATAGATTACTATTTTAATTAGTTTCTTGTTTTATTTAACCTTCTTATTTACCTTAGTTTCTTAATTAATTAATTTATCAATTTATTAGTTTTCTATCACAATTATCTCCTTTTATTAATCATTGAAAAACTCTATATAAGGGATATTATAATAATTGAATAAGGCTTTTGGGAATCAATGCAATTATTCCTATTTTTAGAATTATTTTATTTTTCTATTTCGATTTCAAAACAAATATTTCACTACATCACATTATAAGGAACATGATTATGAGGTTTCCATTAATGAATTAAACAAGCCAAAAGAAATCTTATGTTTCCTGGTAGATATTCAGAAATTAGAAGGAAAAAAAAAACTATTATGCAAAAATACTTGAGGTAGTTCTACAAACGGCCTCCATGGGGAAGATGAAAAATGCCAGCTTTTGCACAATTTGGCAAGAACAAAATTCTACCTTTTCAATACTTTTACTATGAATGTACAGTTGTAGGAGATAAACTAATTCTTCTAAGTTGCTTAGAAAATTTTGTAATTTTTTATTACATTCAATGTTTCTAATAATAATAAAAAAAAGAATTTAATGTTGTGATACTAAAGAGCACCTGTGGTACTTGCTATATGTAAAATCGTGCTAGCAATAATGTTCCCTAATCAAGCTAGCAGACCAAAGAGATAACATTTTAATAAACTTTGAGGGCAAGTATTGCCTTGTCACATGAAGGACTGCAAGATAATGACCTCTTTATAAATCTGGTCAATACTCAAAATTGATATAGAAAAAAAAAGGCTCAAACTACTTTCTATTAATTATTTATGTCTGGAATTTTGCTACCAACATAACTTGTTATCTTGATCCTTTTGATTCACTCCCTACGAGTTTTATTTGCAAACATGGTTTCTTCAAGATTATTTCCTACCTACAACAGTATTCCCCTTATCTTCTTTTCTTGGTTTTCTTTCTTTTTTTTTGTCTGTTAATCGGTTGCTGGTGCTTTCTTTTACTGCACATAGGCAGGAGTAGCAGTTTCATTAGACTAACTGAACAGAATTCACTCGAGGCCACGAGGGAAAAATGAAAAAAAAAATTGTACTTCTATGATCAGAATGATGACCAAGAATATAAGAATGACTGACTTACCTTATTAAATTCTTTTGTAGGACATATGTGTTCAACCATGTCTTCACTATTCACAACACAACCATATATTTGGAAGACTCTCTTTTGTATTTGCTTGGTGCGGGCAAGATCTCCGGCCTAATAACAACAAACACACATTAAAATGAAGCACAGAACTTTACCTATTTGATAGTGTGATCATAGTAAATACAGAACACAATTTGCAAGTAACCACATAAAATTTCCAAGAAAGGCCCAAATGAGCTCAAAATTCGTACAAATTTAAAAATAACTTTTTCAGCAATAACTTTTTCATTCCGAGCAGGAATCACCTAGCATTTCAATGTGCCAAGGGAATATTTGCTGAAATAAATTAATTGTTAATCATTTTTTTTAATAGGAAACGATATTCATTAAGAGAATGATGTACAAAGAGACGAGAGAGAAATGAATCCTTCGTTACAATGATTCCAAAACATTAGTGAAAAATAATTTTCATCCAATTTGAGAGAATTAGATTAAATGGAAACTCCTAAAATACTTCAAGCTATATGTCAAGAAAATTAACATTATCCAATAAATCATTTTTTAGAGATTTATCTTCAAACAAAATCTCATTGCGATGAATTAAAAAACCACAGCAAATAGCTAGAATACCGAGTCTCCAAAGTAAAACTCTCTTATTATATCTTCTATTAAAAAAGGAAACATCATTGATGATGTTTCAATATTAACGTGAATTTTAATCAACTTGTTGAAAGAAGACAATAAACGCCCCCAGAGCTATCTAGCCACAAAAATTGTGACTTCGCTAAGAATATCTTCTTCTCCACAATAATAGTCCCATAGTTACAAACTAATTTGTTCATATATTTATTATTTTTTCTTTCGCTGGCATTCTATGGAAAATCTTGGCTCCTTTACGTCTAAATTTCTGTCTCCGCGACTGAGCTTCTAACTAAATAATTTCCTCAACTTGTACTTCTCTCCATCCTTAGAGTATCACAAAGACCAGTTTGAACCTCCAACTAGTTGAGAGACCTAATTCTGCTTTAAATAGACACTTTCTTTGATTGAATATCACCAAATGTAGAAACATTCCATTTTTTAATTCCAACTTTGATGTTATGTAGTTTCTACATAAATTTAAAACCCTCCCAACCTTTAAGGTTGCAAGTCTCCCATAAATTTTGATATTTTCGATACAACTTGTGTGAGATAACCACATGTTTTCCAATAAAAAGGCTAGGACTCAAACCAATCATAACTGTTATCAATTATAATTTAAATAGTTAACACAGTGTTCTTCTTGATGAAGACTTTGGTTGATGGAGAGAGCAGAAAACAGTACAGCCGAAATATAGTTTCACATCTTTTTCTGGCTTCTCAATGTAAGAGTTCTTTAAAGAAAGAGCTCAACATTGAGCACGCTGAAAATATAATTAGACAGCTCATAAAGCTGCATGATCAAAAGAAAGAAGAAAGGAACATGTTTGAACAAAAAATATATGAAAACCTTTAATTCCTCAACTATAAGAAACATATAATTGCATCAAACATGTAAAGATAAATTCATGCTACTCCAACAGACCAACATCTACCATTCCCATTCATCTTCATTGACTAATGTACACATTCACTTGGAAATAAAACACAAATATGCCAAGGTTATGGCAAAAATGATCAAACACCTTACTCAAGCTTGCATCTAAAAGAAGCATATCACAAATTATGAACGAGGCCGATTCAGATTGCATTGCTCACTCTTCCTTGACTTAAAATCAATTTCTCACTGTAACACTCTAGATGGCAGGAAACTGACTCTATATTCTAAACAAGAGAGAAAAATCGTCGAGTAATACCTTATGAAGAGACATTTAATGTTTTCTTACCATTACCATTTGATATCAGTCAAAATTGCGAGCTGTTTCCAGGGGCAAACTTTTTGAACAATAATTACAAAGATAAAAATATAGAAACTTACTATCCCAAATAGCTCTTGAAGTTTGCTTGGTTCCACAAAAGTGTGCGGAAGAAGTTTAAATATTTCTTGAGCTCCAATAGAAACTAAAGAAAAGTGGAAGGTAGAAAATTGTAACTAATTTGAGTGAGATTGGTAACATCCACTATGTTATTATATTTGCAGAAATGGAATAATAATTTAGTAATGAAACTAAATAACAGCGTTCATAAATACAGATGTTAAAATAATCAAACACTTCTCCTCTCTAGTTTTGTAAATTTCTTCTTTCCATATATTTTGTTTCTCATATAAAAAAATAATAATAAAACAGGAATTACCATTTCCTGAACCAGTAAATACAAAGACCAAAGGACAGATTCCTGATGGTAGCCCCAGTGTCGCAATCTCCTCACCCACAGAAATCACAGCAGCTTTGGCAGCAGCCAGAGATGGATACATGTATGATCTACCCAGAGAGAGAAAGGGTGTAGAAAATCCAAGACTCAGATATCCTGAGCATAAAAATCATGTCTATTTAAATTTGCATTCAAAAACAAGTTATGGAATTGGAATATAAAACATTCAAAGTTGATGTGAAGAAATGAATATTTCTAGCACTGCAGCAGATGGACGAAATTTTAACCATGATACAAAATAAATGGCAGTTACTTATGCCATGTCAATGTGTTGAACCATCCTGCTCTACTAAGAAGTGGAAAAGAGAGAGAGAGAGAGAATTATAGGCATTATTTGTAACCAAAATTAAGCAAACAAAGAAATAAATAAGAAAAAATAAAAAATAAAATTGGCCAGGAAGTTAAGTTGTATCCTCCCTGTTTCGTATAAAGTTTTGTTAACTTACGTTGCCCCAACCCGTGTAAGAAATCTATCAATCCAGCTCGGCCAGCAAATTTTCCAAATGAAAGCAGCCTTTTCCTCCGGTCTCCAACAATAAGCTCATAATCATATAATGATACTCGTTCGGATATGATCTGAAGACAGATGTATAAATAAGCTTACTTATCATTGCAAACTCATGAGTTGGCTGGGAAAAAGAAATAAGGCGATACTTTATCTAATAACGGCATATTTTCCATCTGGGCCTTGTGAGTATGAGAGAAGAAGGCATAAGCTCTGTCAGGAAGAATCGTCTCCAGCTGCATCAAAGCCAAAAATCTCTCAAATTTACAAACTTGACGCCGAGTTTAACAAAAACAAACTCTTTCTCACCTTTGGTTGCTTGATGCCTAAAATGAGGCCGCATTCTGACAAGTCATCTGAAATTTCGCAGCCCACGTCCTGATACAGTCTATCATGATGTATACGCTTTGTGGATGGCTGTACAATTATACGAGTCACTCCAGTTTTATCTCTCCCGCCGTAAAGAAGTCGAGCGCAGTGTGATGGCGTTAGGGGCACCCTTCTTTCCCACTTATTGGAAGTCTCGGAAAGAATCCCAACAACTCCATTACCAAGCATGGCGTTCGCTCTGGCCAAGCAAGTGAAAAAAAAAAAAAAAAGCAGAAGAAAAAAAAATTCAGTGAATATTCAGAAAGATTTCCTTTAAATTACTAACAGTACTCGGCTGTGAGTCCGAAAAAGATCCCAATGCCAAAGCCAATATCTACTTAGATTTTATCATGAGACAACATTTGGACAGGATGAACGAATTCAATCATAATCAAGACATTACATAGTATAACCAGCGGAGAGAGAAGAAATATGTTGGAACCTTGAATAATTTGCATGCAACAGAAAAGCGAAAGGATAATTCACAGCACAGCGCCCCCTGCAATCCAATGTTTCGCAGTCCGCTTTCGTCGTTTGGTAGGGATGGGTTTGTACGTGTTCGTTCGATTCAGAGAGAAGCAGAGGAGAGAGACAGAGACAAAGACAGATACGTTTCGGATTCAGCAGACTCGATCACTTCATTTTCGTGACTGCATCCTTATTTCCTTCGTTAGCCTAATTATTTTAAATTAATTTATTATTTTTAATTTCAAATTACAATAAATAAGATATGATTTGATTAAGCTAAAAGTTACGAAAGATGGCTAGGATAAGATTTATACCCATTGAAATATTAATAATATTAAGTTCTTATAATTTATTTTTGTTTATTTAATTATAATTGTACAAATCAATATTTATTATTTCAACGAGTAAAAATTATATAATATACTATTGAAATAAACATTCTTCATGAAACATCGTCTATAATTCTAATTTTTTTAAAAATTAATGATACGTTCATTTTATTTCTTTTCTTAAAATTTTTGCTGAAGTATTAAATAATTATTTACGCAATTAATGAAATAAATTAATTATTTATAATTAATTATTTCATTAATTTACATAATTATACAAATTAATTAACAAGTCAGCGAGTATTTTAAGAGAATAAAATCAAAGAATAAACGTATCGTTCCTCTCTTTATTTAAATAGCAATAATTGAAGCCTCTAAAATGGCAATGGATTAAAAATGTGATAAAAAGAGATTATTGAAAAACATTAAAAAAAAACTTAGCAAACGTGTTAAATTTGTTCATCGATATTAAAAAGATTGTATGAGCTGTAAAGTTTCATTAGATGATAAGGCCACGTCATGTGATGCCACCAAAGTTATGGATAATCAAAAATGACAGATAATAATCCATCTGAATCCCGCCTCGTGCTTCAATTGGAGTTGTTGTTACGTGTCAAGATCTGATTAACACGTGGGCATTGTGTCCTTGATGTTATTGTTAGCCAATAAAGAATAGTTTCAACATGTGCTTAAACAAAAGGCCTAGTTTGGAGTTATTTATAGGCCCAATAAATGGCAAGCTTTAGACCCTGAAATAGCTTTAAGGCCCAACAAACTAGGTCTATTACATTTTGTTTTTTAATACTAATTTTCTAAAGAATTATACTACGTATATTTTTTTTTTTTAATTTTTTTAATTAATTAAAATATAATTAATATAATAAATTATTTTTATAATTTATTACATTAATTATTCTAATAATTATTTGACAAGTTAGAAAAAAAAAAATACATGTAACATTACTCTTATCTGAATAATTAATTACCACAAATTAATTTTTATAAAATTAAGAACTACTCACTTACTCCCACTCTTATTTCTCTTTCAATTTTAATGCTTTTATATAATTTAATGAATCATAAATTGTTAACACTCAAATTGATAGATCAATTTCAAAGAATTAATTTAACTAACAGTAAGCTGTTTTTTTCCCCCACAGTTAATAATTTTAATATCATATCGAAGTAATTATTAAAAAATTACAACATTACCAAACTGTCATATAATGCTTCCTTACCTCATTAGTTGTCCACCCAATTTAAGAAAATTTGGGGACATGGGCATTCCCTTTCAATTGATTTAGCTGTAGGCATGTTCATATAATGGACAAGGATCTTCAATTTGTTCAATCCAATACAGTAAAAATGCAAGGCAGTAGCAAGCACAAATCAAAAGTAAACTGAAGTTTAAGGTCCCTCGCGACTGACGTACTAAGACATAAATCAGGCAACTAGAAGTAAAAAAAATGGACACAAATTTTAAACGAGGATGATTGCATCTACCTTTGTTTAAATAGCTCACATCAAGTAGACCTCGCAGAAACAATAGCTCTGACTATTTCTTCATCCACTGTAAAATTTCCTTAGTTATATCATGAGCTTCAAGTGTCTTTGCATTCCAACTTCCAAGTCTGATAAACCCAATAGATCCAAGGAGACTGCTAAGGTAGTCAGCAACTGCAAGACCAGACCCACCTTCAGTTACATGTATGTACCACAATAACAATGCTATTCGAAATAATTCCGACTTGTAATGACCAAAGAGTCAATGTTATGTGTAAATATTTAGCTTTGTTCTTGCCTAATTTTTGGCATAAGACAACCCGTATACTTCCTACAACTTCATGATTCTCATGATCTAATCCTCAGAATTTATTTCCATATCCAAGCTGAGACAGGAAAGCTTGCAAATCAAAGTTAAGTACCTTGAGGGTCTTCCCAGAGATGTTGAATTAGCTCTCCTCACTTATTTACTTGTAAGGAGCAAATATAATGGATGAGTTATGACCGCCAAATCCGAATGAATTAGACAATGCAGCATTGATGTTCAGTCTCTCTTTCTTTGGACCTACTAACACGTTTGAGTCCTGTATTTAATTGCCGGGAAAAAGTGAATAGTTATTTGGCATATCTGCATCATAAAAATATCAGAAGCAATAAGCTCACCACGCCTTTGTCTGGGTTTTCTAGGTTAATATTTGGATGAATCCAACCTGTCCGTATTGCCTACAAGAAAAGCACAGATTACCATTGCAAAAGTAAACTAAGGGAACCAAAGCACAATCATACAACACTATGCATTTTAAAGCCACAACCTAGAGAACCCATTATTGTATGTAGTCATGCAAGATTCAATGTGATCCAACATTAGGTGCTACCTAAATTCGATTCTCTTCAAAGGTCAAATGGAATTCTCAGGATCCATGAACTTTGTACCTGTACTGTTGCAACAGCTTCAACAGCACCTGATGCTCCTAGGAGGTGACCAATCATCGACTTCGTGGAGTTAACTCTTAACTGCAAAAAGAAAAGCCAGAGATTTTATAAGGGAGCACGTGATCAATATTAGACACATTTGGAGACAAAGGAGATTAAGTTGCCTCAGAATTATTTCCAAAGCAACGGATAAGTGCTTCATATTCTTTAAGGTCTCCAGCTGGTGTGGATGTAGCATGAGCGTTTATGTAATTCACATCATTCTTGGATACCCCAGACTGAGCTAATGCCTTTTCTATGCAAAGAAGAACACCTGCCCCTGCTTTAAATAAAAAGTACCATAGATATCAATGCGAGCTTTAGCTTGATTTTTAATGCAGGATAGAAGTTACAATTGAAGTGATAAAGAGAAGGCGGATAATACATATTAGTGGTACTCATTCCTCCACACACCGATGGAAATTTTGTCAGAAATATAAAGCCAAATACTTGCATACTATTATGCCCATTTATCATGTAGGTTTTCAAATGGTGTTCAACATTAAAGATTGCCAAGAATGTTGTTCTTGAACTTACTAAGAATTCACCTAGAGTATTACAACAATTATGTGAGAAATTGTAGGTCAATGACAATAATCAAATAATATACCAATCTGTCACAGGAAAAGGCGTACATTCTTTCAATCCCCGGGGACAAGGTCCTTTGGAAGAAGAGGGATGTCTCGATTTGAGGCCAAATCATGCTATCAAACTGGCTTGGTGTGAATGATGGTGTGGCATAGTTTAGAGAGGCAAAGAAATGCTATTTAGGATGAAGGAAGACATTGAGGAAGGCCCTGGCTCTCATACACTACTCATCTTCTTCTCACCTCATTTCTTGTAAACTCTTCTTAGTTTAAAGGAAAACTTCCTTTTAGAAAGGTTTTCTCCACCTTCAAACTATATTTAGTTCTGTGTTTGGTTTTGCATCTCAAACCGTGACAATATTCATACCTGTTAATATTTTGCACAAGTTGTTAAGAATTCTGATTGTACAAAAAATGTTATTAGCTTTGACAAAGCATAACAAAGGAAAACATTGGGAAGGAGAAAACCTTTTGACAATTTGACAAGATAAAAGGGCGAACACTGATGAGACCCGGTTTCAGTAATCAATTTACTGTGAATTCAACTGAGATTTGTCATATGACAATGAATCCTTCAAAGCACAAAGAAATGAACTTCTAGAACATATCAAAGTACAACTCTTCCTGCTATCAAATCCTTCAAAAAGGTTTATTATCCAATTTAAAGCTCCAGCAAACACGTGGTTAACACAACTATTTTGAGGCAAAAACAAGTTTAAATTTTTCTTTTAATTTCTATATTATTGTGATTTTAATCTACATAGGTTCACGCATCAATAATTACAGGAACAATCGAAACAATGATTGCTTCTTCACTCAACCTCGTTCAGAAATACTATTCTCCAATGAGTTTGGGTATCATCTAAGTACCATGTGACATCGCCACAAAACTCATTAGACCACATAGTTTTACTACAAAAAAAAAAAGTATCATATAATTTTTTATGGAACGCCTGAACATGTAGTATAACGCAAGTGCTGATTCTCTTCAAATAAAATGTTCCATGAAAATAAATGCAAGCGTTTAAAAATAATAATAAATTTTTTATTTTGTTTTTTTTTTTCTCTAATTGATATACTCTTATATATCTAAACATCAAACAAGTAGTGAGAATACCAATTAAAGACCATATGGTTTAACACCAGGAGCTTCTTGGCAGCCATGGCCTATGGGAAGCTTGGAGGGGCGATTGGTGGAGGGACAAAAAGGAATTCTCTAGTTTGGAGTTATAAAATTAGAGGACTAGGATAATTTTTTATGAGCCATTGAATTCTCTTTTAACTTTGATTAGATAGTCCTATCAAATGGTGGGGAAAAAAATATTTTTTTTATGGTTTCTCTTTTTTATGAAGTTAAAGCGTTTTCGTGGTAGCTCTCCTTTTCAATTGTACACTTCATTGATTAAATTTTGTCAGCCGACTAAAACAAAATCACCATTATATTTTTTTCCCATTGATAGGGGGTTCACGAAATATAAACACACGGTCTAAATTGATGAGTAACAGATGATTTCAAAATTACAATAAATATCAAGCAAAGAATTTTAAGCCAAGGACTGAAACGATTACCCTCAGGATGAGGCTCTGTCATATGATAAGCATCACAAGTGAAGCTTCCACCAAGAAATTCTGCATAGATTTTCGCTCCTCTTTTCTGCAAAATCAGGAATCAGCTGATACAACTAGTTACAGAAAATGTAAAAGTATTATGAGTGAGAGAGGTTGAGTGCTCTGCTTTTGCAAAGAAGAGAAGATAATCAGATATATAGTTCCACATGTTAGAAGCACTATTAATCACCAATAATTTTGTTTTTGGATTAATAATAACAAAAAACTAAGAATGTGTTTACAGAATTATTACACTAATAGTAAGTTAACCTTTATATCATAAAAAAAGTGTTTTTAAGAAAGTAGGGGACTGAATAGGGGCAAGCGTACATGCAATTTAACAGAATTGTCAAAAAATGTTAGAGAACCACTTGATGAGTTCGGATACTGGACAATCTAATATGCAATTGACAATTCTATTGATTGCAGAAAAACACACTATTGCACTTAGTCTTAGTCCACACTAATTAAAGTGAGAATACCTTAGCATGCTCTAATTCTTCAAGAAGCAAAACACCAGCTCCTTCACCCATTACAAATCCGTCGCGATTCTGATCAATAAGAATAAAATTCAAAGAATTGGCCAAAAAAATTTACAAGCAAAGGAAGATCAAGATCAAGGTTATTCTTAATCAAAATGACTACTTGACATGTCATGCCACTTTATGTGTGTAATACAATCCTTAGAAAGATTTTAACTCTTACAACCTCTCACTTACGTTTGAATTCTACAAAAAAATAAATAAATAAATTGTAGCCAAACCCAATACTGGTGTGTGTCGTGGTTTTTCCCATATCACTGAGATACCCAATCTAAGGTGTGAAAGCAAAAGGCAATCTTCATGAATAGTAAAGGTCAAAGTCTACCAATATAAAAATCTATAACCACACATCTTGAACGTAAACCATACCACTTGCAACCAACCATAGTCAATGACATACAAGTTATACATACAAACATATATTTTCCAAAAAGTTTCACAAAAACTATTCGTGGCTTATAAATCCAGGAGCGTAAGAGTTGAATAATAGGCAATGAGACCACTAGGTTTGACAATGATTTATCAATTTTTTGGTGGGTTTTCTTTATTCAAGTATGTTTGATGACTGTAGTACTGCAACACAGATAATAAAAATGAATTTCTTTATAAGGAAGAAAATACTTGAAAGAGAACTAATTACAGAATCCCAAGGACGTGAAGCTTTGGTGGGATCATTGTTCCTCTGTGAAAGTGCTCTGCAAGCAACAAAACCTCCCAAGCCTGAAACAAAATACGACAACTATGGTTACTTTGAGTAAAATGCAACGTTAACATAGTAAATACTGGAATGAAGCATTACCAATAGGTATAACTGCAGCATCTGACCCGCCACAAAGCATGACATCCTGTATCATACACCAGAAAAATAGCAGTACACTGAAATGCTATCACATTAAGGTTTTGTATACTTTACATCGCAACATAAACTTTACATTAATACTTAAAGATTAAATTAGAGAAATAAGTGGAAGAAGAAAAAATCAAAATGTCATATGATTGACCTCCCGAGTCAAAGAAGACTATTTAACTCAATCCCATGAAAAGAAAAAATCAACAAACTGAGCATCGACTGCACTTACAGCTTCTCCTCTAGTTATATGATTTGCTGCATTCAATATACAAAAGTTGCTTGTGGCACAAGCAGTCGAAATTGAATAGTTTGGACCCATCCATCCCTAGACTCAAATAAGTTAAAAGTAAAATGTTAGTCCGGAGCTCCATTAACATCAAAATATTTATAATGTTGGTACCTCATAAGGTTTACACTGACCAGATCCATAGCTAGCATCGCAGAACCCATGTTGGTAGTGGCAAATGGAACACAGAAAGGATTCATTTTCTTATAGGAAATCCGTAGAGCTTCAATCGCATCATTAAAAACCTGTTTATTCACACAGCAAAAGGAAAGAAACAAAAAAGCACGTGAATGCAATGCTTAACCTGATTCCTCATAACATTCTCAAGTCAGGGGCCATTCTGGGGCTTACAAAACACGTGAACACAGGGGAATCATTCTGGGGCTTACAAATATGATTTTAGAGTTTTTCTCAAAGAAATGTTTGATCCCAATGTAATAAATGATTAATCTTTTTTACAATTTAAAATTGTAAAGAAATGCTTAATATTAATGTAAAAAAAGAAAAATGATGTTGAGCATCGCAGTTTGCAGTAATCCCAACCTTAAACCATACATATAGTCTAGTTGTAAGATTAGAATCTAATGCATCACAAATGCCACATATAAATCGTGATGACTTGGTGTACTGCAGTATGTTACCATGCTGACACTTCATTAATCTCAACTTAATGATGATGACTTGGTGTACTGCAGTATGTTACCATGCTGACACTCCATTAATCTCAACTTAATGATCTTATCCCTGGCCTGCTAGATGAAATAGTAATAAAAAAAAAGAACAAACTGTCAGGTTACCTTCATGCCGCCCATTGCTGAACCAATCAACACTCCACATTTAGTTTTATCCAACTCACTCACAGTGTCTTCTGTAATACCACCATCGGCGAGGGCTTTCTTTCCAGCAGTGAGCATGTATAGCATGAACTTGTCCATCCTCTTGGAAAGTTTTGGCGCAACCCAACCATCAGTAGAGAAAGACTTAATCTCTCCAGCTATTCTCTAAAAGGAAATAAAAAAAAAAAGTTAAGGCTAGATTGAAAAGCAATTCATAGATGCAAAGACCTAAAAATACTTACAGTGGGGAATTGAGCACAATCAAATGCCTCTATCTGGCTTATACCGCTGGCCCCCTCAAGCAAATTATTGTAGAAGACATCTAGATCATGACCAAGTGGGGTTACAACACCCATTCCCGTGACAACTACACGCCTTTGTTTTGTTAGAGGCTTCTTTTTGGTAGAGACTTCTTCAACTGGCTGCACAGCTACAGCCACAGCCTTGCCTACAGTTTTCATTGAAATATTGAAACAGACAGAACCTTCGTCTATATGTTCAAAAGCATACCATACAGACAACGAATTATGTGTAGCTAGTTTCTCCAAAATGAATATTAACTCATCACCAGTTGAATGGTCTCGATCTTATGTTAGCAAGCATTCAGTACAGGTGTGTAGCTCAAAATCTATATAACTCAGTCACATCAGCAGTTCACGTGGTTTCATCTTTATGTCAACATGAGTTCAGATCAAGTCTATGTAAGTGTCTGTGCCTAGTTTTCTCTCCTGTCTGTTTTATTCGGGTTAGTTTTCTCTTCTGTCTATTTTTATTCATGTCACCATTCAGGTGTCAAAACAACGACGGCGAATACCAGTCTAAACTTAACTTTAAAAGAAAACTCACAATCAGAATTTACAAGTCTAATCTTGCGGAACTCAAGTACTATGAAATAGAAACTAAGGTCCAAGGGAAATAGAATAGGAAGTAACAGAGAAGTGAATCTTAATGCCATGGGACAATACCAATCTTACTGAGCTTCAGTTATTTCAACTGCATTACACTACATACTTTTGCTCCATCAAACTGCAACTAAATGATTCTGAATACATAGTGATAGTATCTAGAATACATGGAAGAGAAACTATCCAACTTAAAAAGTACATACTCTTAACAAGATTTAGCTCACCGCGATGAGAACAAATCTATTCATGACACGTAATAAGCAAACAAACCAGAATATTCATTAAAAAAAAAGTAGCACTACAACGAACATGGATACTCAGAATATGCTCAAAATTTAATGAAATAAATCTACTGTACCGGGATGAGCAAGTCGATTTGATTGCCTGTTCCTGCGATTGGAATGTGCACTCCTCGATCCAAAAAGTACGGAGAAGCCATTGTCACCAAAAAATCCGAGAGAAGGAAGACCATTGGAGTTGCAGTACTGATCGCAGGGTTCAAAAGCCAGGCACGAGGTCATGAGGCCGTGAAAACTAGATCCACTAAAGGACGAAATCAATCCCCTGTGAAATTGGGAGCTGACACTGCCACACTTGGATAAAATCTTTCTTTTCTTCGCCCATTTGCTCAATATCTTAGAGGAAGGTAGTACGTAGGAATTACCAGAATCGTTTCTATCACATGAGACTGACATGCAAGCGGCAACAAGCCACGTGCAGAGCGGAGATGCAACAGAGGAAGGAGCCATGGAAGAGTATTGAGCAGAAGAGATAATCAGAACACCAGGCGCGGGAAAGAGAAGGAAATGAAATCAAGAGGAGAGGTGGTGAGAAGCGTCGGAGGAGGACGAGGAGGTTAAGACGGAGGAAACGGAAGCGGCCGCGGCGGAGACAGAGAGTAAGAAAAGGAACGGAGGGAGCATTTGATGGATCTCCGAGAGGAAGGAGTAGGGAGCGCAGAGTTTAGGAAGGGAAGAGATGGAAGCCGCCAAGTTTCAGCAATCCGAGTCGTCAACCAGTGGTGGATGCCAAGTGCTCTCTCTCTCTCTCTCTCTCTCTCTCTCTCTAGAAATATGATGATGATATGATAATTACAAAAATAAATTTTTTATTAACTTTTCTAATTTATTTATTTTGTTTTTCGTCACGTTTCAATAAATGCCATTATATGAAGGAGACATTATTTTCTTAAGCCTGAAGCCGATTTAATGTGTCTTTTTCTTTTTTTGAATTCTATTATTAAAAGCATTGACTAAGAACAGTGTTTTAAGGTTTACTAAAAAAATGTGTATGATTTTATTTTTAAAAAATGTTAAACTGGTCAAAAATAAAATTATGATTTATAAACCATAACTTTCACATTGTTTTACCTTATCTTAAGTTTCAAGCTCTATCAGTTACCAAGGATAATATGAAATATAGTTTGACCGATATTAATCTTGGAAGGGAAAAATGCACAATAGGGATTGATGTTTAGGAAATAGGCCAAAAAAAGGAAAGATCTTTCATTTTAGGCAAAAAAGAGAAAGATGTTTGAGAAATAGACAAAAAAAAAGAAAAATAGGCAGTTTTTTGTTTTAGGCACGGTGAGAGGCCAGCTGGTCCGATTAAAAAATAAAGGAGAGGGCGGCTGGTCTGATGAACAAGCCGGCCTCTCCCCTTTTTTTATTAAAAAAATTAATTTTAAAAAAAAAAATAAAGGGAGGCCGACTGGTCATCGTACCAGTCTGCCTCTCCCTTTTTTTAATTAATATTTTTTTTAATAATAAAAAAGATGAATTTTAATGAAATGTACTGAAATCGCATCACGATTGTCAAGATTCGAACATCTGACAAATTTCAAGTCCTAATATTAGCAGCCCTAAGCGTAGTGAGGTGCTAATATCAGCACCGAAAAACTTGCAAGGGTCGCGGTGCGCCATGGGTAATATCCATACATGAAACACAATGCCGCCGCTCTTGATAATAGGGTATATACTGAGTTTTTTTCTTAATTTTTTTTTTAAATAACAAATAAATAGAACGAATTGTCGTGTGCAGATAACGGCATAACAGACTCCACAATGGATAATTACTATAGAAACATCATCACACCCTATAGTCCTAAATAAGAATTCTAAACTGGTAAATTGATCTTTTAACCACCATACCTTTACTATATGATAATCATGTACCTCTCGGCCATTACACTCAACAGTATTCAGCTGTATCTAGCTGCACAACTGTTTAGTAGTTATTCATCTCGTACAGATCAAGTCTGATGACAATATTGAAAGACATGAAACATTTCTGTAAGCCATGGTTTCGATCATGAGTCTGGTCTTGACATTTCATATGGGCATTAAGGCAATCAGATGTGAGAAACACATGTAAAGATGGGATAGTCAAAAGGAGGTCTATAAAGGGCTTGTGATGACCCGGATGTATAAGTATGTGTACGATGGCTGCACGAACCGGAACTCGGATGGCAGTACGTCCGCGCGGGCGAACCAGAAGGTGACGGGTCATAAAAAGGGGGTCGTCACAATCACACATCGCTTGGGGAAATATGTGGAAATGAAATATGTAACACCCGAGGTAACGGCCAGGTGACTTTCTTAACTGTATTAACGATCATAATATTTAAATCTTCGAAGTTTAGGATTTATGCCAAGCTTAATTAATTACATGTGAATCTAAACTAGGTTGAGTGGCAAAGTTGTAATAAAGGAGGATCGAGGCCTGTATTTAAAGAAAAAAAAGAAAGGATTCAAACCTCATTTAAACCACTGTAGCCGACATCCCCAATATCCGGCGATTTCTTTTCTCCCAAGCTCCCGCCCTCTGTCAGCTGGAAATTTCCCTTCCGGCAATCAGTTTCCTTGCCATTTCTCGGATACTCTACTCCCGAGGTATGAGTTTGGTAATGTAACTTTTCTGCTATTTGATTAGTCCTGTTATTAGTTTAGTGTTGAAGTCTTAGACTCTTCAATGGCCGAGTATTAATAAAGACATAGTGAAACCCGAGTTTGGTAATGTCATTCCGACTCGATTCTGAACATTTAAGATAACCAACCCTGAGCTGTCATTAATTGAATCTGTCTGTTTTGGGTTTCGGATTTCAGACTGCACACAGAGTGTTAGACTATTAGATTTGGAATGACTTTAGTGACTAGATTCTAGGATGACTATTGATTAGGACTTTTAGGATTTTGTTTTAACCACTTCAATGTGAATGATATCAGGTGAAGGAGTTTGAGGTGTTAAGCACGAAACTGGTAAGGAATCCAGGTAAGTGAATGTATAGGTTTCTCGGTCATTAGGACCCTACATCAAAGGATGCTAAGTAGAGATTTCTATGATGTTTAGAAGTTCCCCTTATGTTACTGTCTAATGTTTAAGCTGATGATTAGCTCAATAGTAAGGTCTCATATTGAATAGTGTTCTATTCTGTAGCTTGATGATTTAAGAATTCCCATGTTCATGCATTATTAATGTTTTATGCACATGAAAAACGTTTTGAAAGCATGTTTTCTCATGAACAAGATAAGGTGATAAAAATCCCTACAACGCGGTTGAGTGAGGGTTGGGGGTGGTTCGGCGTATGTCACAGTCCAGAGAAGGACATATGAATACGACCCGCAGTAGGGACCATGATCAAACTCACTGTCGGACCCCCTTTACCGGCACAAATCCTCTCTCAATCCACACAACTAAATTAAGTATATGAAGGATGAATATGGTCCATGAATATGAATGATGAAGTGAATGACGAATATGACCTATGACTATGGATGATGAAAAGAAAGATGAATACGATCTATGATTATGAATGATGAATATAAACAAGAACTTGAACCAGAAATGATTTACGAGCATGTTTTCTTCGAATTATGCATTCATACACTCGTGATAGTGTTGCATTCCTTACTAAGCATTAGGCTTATAGTTTAAATCTTATGATGTAGGTGACGAGTTCTCAGGTGAGGGACTCAAGTTTAACGATGAAGATTAGCTTGAGTTGCTGGATGGTGCTCAAGGTGCAAGTCTGTGGCTGGATGGTGATGGAAACTCTGGTTTATGCTCTATGAACGTTAGTATTGATTTTTAATATAGAAGTATAAATGAAATGAAGTTATGTTATAGTAGTGGGATTTGAAATTGTCTGGGTGGTCACCGAATTGAGGATGGTACAATTTATTGAATATCTTTTGTTTAAGACTTCCGCTATATGTACTCTGAGGGAATCATTGATTTCTGTTTATAGAAATGTTAAGTCTAGGAAGTTTGAGACTTGCCTATGATCATGTCTATTGGGAGATGTTGTTTAGTCTTTTCGGTAGGAGTAACGTGCTTCTCTATCGGTAGGTGCAGAGTGTTTTCCTATCGGTAGAAGCAGTGAGATTTCTATCGGTAGATATCGTGTGTTTCAATCGGGTGATGAAGGAGTGTTTTTCTGTCGTCTAGTCATCGGCAGATGTAGTTTATATATATCCCTGCTGATGTCATCGGCAGATACAGTTTGTTTATCTTCCTGCTGACGTCATCGGCAGACACAGTTTGTTTATT
Source organism: Begonia masoniana (assembly GCA_022432975.1). Lineage (NCBI taxonomy): Eukaryota > Viridiplantae > Streptophyta > Magnoliopsida > Cucurbitales > Begoniaceae > Begonia > Begonia masoniana. The sequence continues at coordinate 9,717,617 of CM039512.1, read as the reverse complement.
TGCCGGCTGACGTCATCGGCAGATGCAGCTTGTATATCTGCCGACGAATGTTTAATGAATTGTGTGGGATGCACGTGACTGTCGGTTGATGTGAGAATTTACATCTGCCGATGGGCGATTAATGAATCATGTGAAATGCACAGGATAACCGGATGATGTAGCTTAGTTTATCGGTAGATGTGAGCTCTCTTCTGTTTTGTCGTTTAGTGATCGGCAGATGAGAGTGAAGTTTTGTCGTTGAGTTTCGGCAGATGCCCTTGGGTTTCAATTTCCCCAGCCAAATGTCTTATTTTATTGTCCAGGTTCTAAATGTGACTACAGAATTAGTATTTCCGCTGCATAGTTCAAAAAAAAAAGAAAGAAAATGTACAGAGTATAATTTAGAGTCAACGTTTTACGAAAGTTATGGAGTACGTGGCGATCCTTCCCGGGTCGCTACAAAATATATGTAAAGAGACCCTCCTAAGATAGCAAGACGCGTTTTTGAGAACAATTGACAACGGATCCCATAAGAACTCCAAAGTTAAAAGTGCTTCGGCGAGAGTAGTACCAGGTTGGGTGACCGACTGGGAAGTCCTCGCCAAACAAAGCCGTGAGAGGAGAATATTGGGCTACGACTCAATCCTTAGAGCGGAAAATATCTTGCTGAGAAAAGAGGTCGTTACAGGGCTACTCTCAAAGGTTTTACTCATGTTCAGTTTCACTCACGCGTCTACAAGCTTCATAATACCAATGGTTTAAAAAAAAATTAATTAAAAAAAGGAGAGAGGCCGGCTGGTCCGACTACCAGTCGGCCTCCCTTTATTTTTTTTTTAAAAAAAATTAATTTTTTTAATAAAAAAACTAATTTTTTTAATAAAAAAAAAACTAATTTTTTTAATAAAAAAATAAAGGAGAGGCCGGCTGGTTGGTCCTCTCGCCGTGCCTAAAATAAAAAACCGCCCATTTTTTCTTTTTTTGCCTATTTCTCAAACATCTTTCCCATTTTTGCCTAAAACAAAATTTTTTTTCTTTTTGTGGCTATTTCCTAAACATTAATCCCTATTATGCATTTTTCCCATCTTGGAACAATACAAATAATATCACATACATTGCACGGGATATTATTTAATTAGAAAACTGTTGATTTTAGCCATGTACTATACCCGTAATTTCAGGTAACCTCTATATTAAAAAAATAGGCAAATTGAACCCCGTATTATCAGTTTTGACCTTTTTCAACACCCACGTTAAGTGCATTGAGTTTAATTTTATAAAAAAAATATCAAACGACAATGGATTTAATTGAACATTTTTCCACATATTTACCACATCATAAAAAGATAATTTGAAAATTTTCGTAATTTTCTAACACTTATATGATTTATTATAATTATTTTATAAAATAAATAAATAAAATTACAATAAATCGTACAAGTGTTAGAAAATGACGAAAATTTTCAGATTATCTTCCCATGATATGATGAATATGTGATAAACTTTTTAAGTAAATTCAATATCATTTGGTATTTTGTTTTAAATTAATCTCAGTTTCTTCTTCACTTTATAAATTAATTTTACAAAACTTTCATCCCTTCACTAATCACTTGAACCCAATTGATTACTAAATAATATCGAGTTCTGCTCTAAATCCAATTTTTTTTTAATTGTTGTCCAATTTATAGGGAAAAAAAGGTACTAAAAGCACCAAAGCAGAACCGATTCTCAGATCTCACTGTGTGCATAACCGATTCTGAGTTTTCACCCCTAATTTCAGTGGTTCACTGTGAGAAGAGCCGGCCCGGATAGCTCACGATTCCATTGTGAGTACTCTTATCATTTCACTGCTAAGTGCTAAAAAAGTAAAAACCATTCCATTGGTCAACTGTGAGCAGAACCAGTGGATATTCTCATCTCACAATTCTAGTACAAAACAAGAAAAATACATAAATAGTATGACATGAGAGAAAATAACCAAACTTGTGATTTGAATCTACAGTTCGACTTCGAGAGGCAACAGATGTGATGACCCGGATCTGTAAGTATGGTACGATGGCTGCACGAACCGGAACCCGGATGGCGGTACGTCCGCGCGGGCGAGCCGGAAGGTGACGGGTCGTAAAGAGGGGGTCGTCACAATCCCACAGCGCTTGGGGAAGTATGTGGAAATGAAACATATGTAAAAGATCCCTCCCTAAATAGCAAGACGCGTTTTGGAGCACGATTGGCAACGGATCCCATAAGAACTCCGAAGTTAAGCGTACTCCGGCGAGAGTAATTTCAGGTTGGGTGACCTTCCGGGAAGTGCTCTCGCCAAACAAAGTCGTGAGGGGAGGATATTGGGCTGCGGCCCGATCCCCGGAGCGGACAATATCTTGCTGGGAACGGGCTCGTTACAAATGGTATCAGAGCCTGTACCCAACCGGAATTGTGGCCAACGAGGACGTTGGGCCCCCGAGGGGGGGTGATTGTGATGACCCGGATCTGTAAGTATGGTACGATGGCTGCACGAACCGGAACCCGGATGGCGGTACGTCCGCGCGGGCGAGCCGGAAGGTGACGGGTCGTAAAGAGGGGGTCGTCACAATCCCACAGCGCTTGGGGAAGTATGTGGAAATGAAACATATGTAAAAGATCCCTCCCTAAATAGCAAGACGCGTTTTGGAGCACGATTGGCAACGGATCCCATAAGAACTCCGAAGTTAAGCGTACTCCGGCGAGAGTAATTTCAGGTTGGGTGACCTTCCGGGAAGTGCTCTCGCCAAACAAAGTCGTGAGGGGAGGATATTGGGCTGCGGCCCGATCCCCGGAGCGGACAATATCTTGCTGGGAACGGGCTCGTTACAACAGATAGCAGCGACTTTGATGAGAGGCAACAGACAGCAGCAACTTCGGTGAGAGGCAACAGTAGCAACTTCAGCGAGACACGGCGAGGGTGAGGGCGAGGGCGAGGGCGAGGGCGAGGGCGAGGGCGAGAGACGGCGACTGCGATTGTGCGAAGCAAACACCAAATAGCGAAGGACGAAGGTGATAGCGTGATTGCGTGTGCGTGAGGCTTCAAAGTTTTTTTAACCTTTTAGAGTTAACTTAAATGGTGCAGGTCAGTTTTACTCGGTTTTGTCCTTAAAACCGAGAACAGAACTACAGATTTCGGTTCTAAAATAACAGAACTGAAATCTGTTCATTTTTCCCTAAGAACCGACCGGAATCGGACCAAATAGCTCGGTTCTGGTCCGGTTCTCGGTTCTGGTCGGTTCTTGTTTTCCCCTACCAAAGAGCAGCCATCGATAAACAATGAAGAATAAATTTTAGATTTTCTTCTTATTTTAATTATGATGAATATATGGTGTATTATTTTTTTTATATCTCCATGAGCCAAATAATAATTGGCTAAGATAGAAAGTATTAAACTAAATAATTTTTGTAGCATGTTGCTTTATCAAGTTGAATAATTTAATACGTATTTATTGATCATTTTATTCAATGTATGAACCACATAAATAAATATTAAGATTTTTATTTTATACGCCATAAAATAGGAATTGAGACTTATATTGAATTGCATGAATTATTGACTCATATTTGACATGTGTTAATTCTAATTATGTTCATATTGATTTATTTAGTTCATGTAACTATATAGAATGATATTTCATTGAAATTCCGAGTAATATTAATTTTTTATAAATCTGAAGGAAAATAAGAAAATAATTAATCAAGTAACTTGGTCAACTCTTGACTTAAATAACATTTTCTAAGTTATTTTAATTTGATGTTGAATCATTTCCTACAGTTTTTGTAGTAAAAAAATTATTTAGTGCGATACGTGCACTTGCATAGTGTTACTTTTTGCACAACTGGGATTTCTAAAGACCATTAAGAGTCACGACTCCATTTAAGTTGTAGTTGATCGACTGAATATATCAGCACATTTTTTTCCTATGGCTATAAGGAGTTCGTACACTATGGATCAATGTGTTTGACTCTATGTTCAGGAAATTATCATACTTCATAGTACGTCTATCTCTATTGTATCTGATCAGGATACTTGTTTTACCTCAAAGTTCTGGAAAAGTATGCAGAAAGCAATGAACGCTCAATTGAACTTCAATATAGCTTTTCACCCTCAGATTGATAGACAATAAAAAAGAACAATTCAAACTCATGAGCATATGTTGAAGACTTGTGCTATTGATTTTCAAGAAAATTGAAGTAAAATTTTGTCATTAGTGGAGTTTGCCTAAAATAACAGTTATCAAGTCTCGATTGAGATGACATCCTATGAAGCACATTATGGAAGAATGTGCAAATCTCCAGTACATTGAGACAAAGTTGGTGAAGGAATACTTGTTGAGCTTGATATTAAGAGACAGATTGTTGTCTTAATTCAGAGAGGATTCTTACAATCCAGAGTAGACAGAAAAAGTAAGTTAATCGGAGAAGAAGGAAATTGAAATTTGTAGTAGAGGATCAAGTGTTTTTGAAAATTTCTCCAATAAGGGGTGTAATGCGAATTGGTAAAAAGGAAAAGCTGAGACGGAAATTTGTTGGCCCATTTGCAATTTCATGAAGAGTTAGAGAAATTGTATATTAGTTGAATCTGTCATAGTGACTCAATCATGTACAGAACGTATTTCATATCTCGATGTTGAAAAAATATGTTCTAGATCCCTCACATATTTTACCGACGAGATCTTTCAACTTTGCAGTCAATCAACTTGTCTTATGAAGAAACATCAAATCAAATTATGGATTCAGTGGAAAGAAAATTGAGGAGTAAAAAAACCTCGTTTGTAAGAGTGTTATGTAGAAACCGTAAGGAAGCAACTTGGGAAAGAGAAGAAGAAATGAGAAAGGCCTCTCCTGAGAAATTCGGGTAATAATTTAAATTTCGAAAACAAAATTTGTTTCAAGGATTAAAGATTGTAAAATACTAAGAATTTAAATTCAAATTCTTTTTATGATAGATTTAATTTTTCCCAAATTTGAAATCAAATCCCTAATCTCAAACCCTAATATCATATTTCAGCTCTAAGAATCTCTCTTAGAGGAATCTAAAAATCTTCAACAAACAGCTACATAGTTGTTAGCTATTGAAGAAAAATCCAAATTGGTATCGGATTTTGTAGAGGAGTCGCTTGGAACCTCCCCTTATAAATTGAGGTGCTCGAAGATGGGAAATCACACACCAAAATCCAAAGCATTCTACTCTCTCGAGTTCTGTATGTTAGCTTAAAATACGTTTTAAGTAATTATGTTTTTAATGATTAAGTTTTAATATGAAATTGTGATCTGATAAGTGTAATTCAATTTGAACTAAATAAATGAATTATTATGTTATTTGCATCTTTCTGGAAATGCCCTTCGTAAAGGGTATTAAATTTTCTAATGAATTTTTGGTTAAGTGTTTTAAGTCCACAGTCAATTGTCCATGTGAAAGAAGAAAGAAATAAACACAGTAATCTGTGGAAAACAATCGTCCAAAGTGTCACGTGAGAATCAGGTGACTTCAGCCAGATTCAATTATCCAATGCTAAAGTAGTGAGATCAGTCGTCCAAAGCTTCACGTGAAAGTCAGGTGGCTTTAAATCATAAACGTTCTACGCGAGAGTTAAAATGTCACGTGAAAGTCAGGTGACTTTAAATTGATTCAAACGTCCACCGTCAAAACAAACACAGTCGTCCACGCTCCAAGGAAAGACACAGTCGTCCACGTTCGAAGGAGACGCTGTCGTTTCACAATCTAAGTTTACGGCTACCGCTGAACAGTTTCTTCCGCCAGCGTAACAAAGAATTACATCAACCGCGAAGCAACAGTGACACTCGTCCACAATCTAAGATAAACATTGTCGTCCACGATCAAAGACAAACACAGTCGTCCATGACAATTAAAGACGCAGTCGTCCACGCAAGCAAATAGACACACTTGTCCACGATCAAAGGAAAGGCGCAAACATCCACAGTCTTAGCGCCAATTTCAAAAGACTGCTAGCTACAGTGATAGTCGTCCATAGCTTTAACTGCAGACCTTTAATGGCGAAGAATGAAAGCGACCTCAGAACGCAATGACTAGCTGTCTAAGTACGGATGTTTCATCAACGGCTATATTTCCATATTCAGATGAGAAGCCCTCTACAATAGAAGTCGATTTTCAGACACAGTATTTAAGGGAAAAAGAAGCTCGGGAGAAAGAACTTTTGCAGAAATTAATCTTCGAACTCTCACGAGCAGATTACTTGAATACTCTTTGTTATTCTACCTCTCTCTCTACCCTAGAACTTGAGATTTATCTCTTTGAGAGAGTGTAGCATTTGTGCTCAATATTCTTATTTGTAAAAACTGTAAAAGGCTGTGATTGACGCCCGTGAAGATCAATCAAAGTGTAAAGGCAGTGGATTGCCGCCCGTGAAGTTCAATCCAGAGTTGTAAGGCTGTAGATCGACGCTTGGGAAGTTCGATTTTGTTTTCTCGTGAGAAGAAGAAAAGAATCTTCAAGGGGGAGCCTTGGAGAGTGGACGTAGGTAAGTTTGGCCGAACCACGTTAAAAACTTTATGGTGTTAAATTTCTCTCTATCCTTTACTTTATTTATTGTCTGTGAAGTTGCTGTTAATTTGGTAATTGTATAGAAGAGAGAAAAGGCTTAGATTAAGTTAATAATTTTTAATAAGTCTAATTCACCCCCCTCTTAGACAATACGATCCTTCAATTGGCATCTGTAACACCCGAAGTTTTCTCAAAGTGTGTAACCCTAATCAAAGTCAAGTATGAGTGATTAATTATTCAAAATTAGTGTTTTAGAAGTGAAATGAGAAGTGATAGTTTGACAAGTCAAACTCAATTGTGTTTGGTGGAGAGTTTGAGTTTGACTTTGTCAATGTGTGTTAACCAATCAAATTTGTGAAGGAGATGGAAGAAAAAGTGGTGGAAGTGAGAAAGGGGAGGGTTAAATTGTAAATTTACTTGGTGAATTAAATGAATGAATTAAAAAGAAAAGAAATGGGTTTTTTTTTTTCATTCATCTTCTTCTCATCCATCGCGTCTCTCTCTTTTCCTCCATAGCCGATGTTTCCTCTCCTTCATTCTTCATTTTCTCAAGGCATTTCAAAGAAATTTCTCATGGGTTTTTAGTTTATTACACTAAGAAGTTGATTTGTAGTGTTTTTAGGGTGGTTGTGATGGATTTGGTTAGGGTTTGGAAAACCCTAACCATGAATTCCGAATTTTGGTTTCTCAAGTTGGTTTTCTTTCCAAATTGGTTAGTTAATTGTTAAATATGTTAGTTTAGGTTAATTAAGTGTTTAGATTGAAGATTGGATGGAAGTTACACAAAAACTGAAATTGTGCATCAAAGGGCCGATTCTGTTTTTAGGGAATTCGAGTTGGCTAAGTTGTGTATTTGGTTCATTTAAGCATTTCAATGGATAGTAGACGTGTAGAGCTTTCCGAGTTGAGGTGGCACGTCAAAATCTGTTGAAAAACGAGAAAGTTATGGCCGTTTAAAGTTGGACGTCGGTAATTAGTATAGAAATCGGGTTTTGGGTTTTAAGTGTGAAATGTGTTTTAGGTATTGTTAAGTTTTAGTTAGAAAATCTTTTAGAATTTATTGATAGCTTATCAAACTAAGTTTACGTTGTTTTAGGTCGTCGAGCGTGTGAATTGGACAGCAAAAGTAAGCAAGTGAAAGCCGAGCATTCAGGTAAGTAGCGGTTGAATTCCTTTCGCCTTCGGGCCTACACCATAGAACGGTAGGGTTATTTATTTCTTGTTGCGTTGTGTGGGTTGTTTCGTGTGGTATTGCATAGTTGAAGCATGCATCATGGTATAGCAAGTTAGGTACGATTAATAGCATTGTTTGGCATTGTGAACATGGATGTAATCAGATAAGGAAAATTGTAATTGCATCTCGAATAGTGTGCCCTGTTGGGCTGAGGTGCTGGTGTGTAGCACCCCGAAGGGTACTCTATGAGAGATGACCGACTAAAACATATATTGCATTTCGAATAGTGTGCCTTGTCGGGCTGAGGTGCTGGTGTGTAGCACCCCGAAGGGTACTCTATGAGAGGTGAACGGCTAAAACATGTAATCCTGAATAGTGTGCCTTGTCGGGCTGAGGTGCTGGTGTGTAGCACCCCGAAGGGTACTCTATGAGAGGTGAACGGCTAAAACATGTAATCCTGAATAGTGTGCCTTGTCGGGCTGAGGTACTGGTTTGTAGCACCCCGAGGGGTCCTCTATGAAGGATGGTGGTTCTGAGTGTGGCCATCCTAGACAGTTATGGGATGTGTGTCAACTCGTTCCACACGGCTTATGAAAGATTAAAACAAGATTAAAGCAATGAACAGCAAATAAGTACAACTGAGTGATAGAAACTGCATGTGTTAGGGTGATTGCATTGTGTAGTGTCGCATTCGTATTCCCTACTTGCTAAGCATCAGGCTTATGTTTTGTGTTCTATGGTGTAGGTTACGGAGCGTTTCCAGGTGAGCTCGAGAGTGAGGATCTGGATTAGGAGCAGTCGGGGATCCAAGGAGCTCGCCGGTGCAGGCTATTTGTCGGGGCGCTTCGACCTGATTCTTGGGGGTATTTTTGTAGTTGATTGAGTAAATATGTTTTGTGATGGATTTTTGGTTGGAGTTGGTGGTTGTATGTCTATTTTGTGATTTGATATTTGGGGTGTGATTTGTATGGGAGTTTTGGGCTTTGTGGTGGATTCGTATAGATTTTATTTTGTATTTAGCGATATTTTGGTTAGTTTATGAAGTATGGTTTGATGTTTATAGAATTGGGTGATACTGGTTGGAATTGTGTTTTAAACGTATTGTTTTTCAGGTTTTCGGTTTTAGAAAATTTAGTCGTTATATTGCCGGTTTTTGGTTTTAAAGTCAATAACGTCGGGTTGTTTTGCTAAATATTTTCGTTATCCGTTTTAAGTCGGTTTTCTGTGATTTTTATGGGTCATGAAGATTTAGGTGTCAGGATGGTTTGGTTAAAATTTCAGAATTTTCGGAGATGTTTTGGTTGTAGAAAAGTGAAAGAAAGTCGGGAAAGGTTGATTTTGAGTGGTTTTGGGTCGGAAGACAGAGGAGGTGGCGATTGATCGTGTAACGACCCTAATACTGTACCCATTTTTACCCGTATAAATTTTTCATTTTATTTTACACTTTAAGCGGAAACTGAATCGGAATTGAAGTCGTTAGTGTTGTTTGGAAAACCATTTAAAACATACATAAAATTGTTTAATAAAACAATTAAAACTATTTAATTAAAAACTAATTTTAATTAAAACAATCGGGAGGGCAAAACTGTCCAGCCGTGAAAACAGAGGGCAGCGACCAGACGCAGCAGCATGCAGCGCCTGATCGCTGCATGCTGTGCAGCATGCAGCGATCGATCTCTGCATGCTGTGCAGAGATCGATCGCTGCACACTCTGTGCAGCGATCACAGCATGCAGCGATCGATCTCTGCAGCTCTGTGCAGCGATCCACCAGCGATCCTCCGTTGCCTTCGATCGCCATCTCTCTTTCTCTTCTCTTCACTTTTCTCTCTTTGTTTTCCAAGTACTCTCTGGAAACTCCAGAGAGCAAAACCACAATTTGCTCTCTGGAATCCGATTTCCAGAGAGCAATACTTCTACAGATAACAACCTAAAAATCAACTTCCATAATTTAACGCAATACTTTAAAAGTGATAAAATTTCCTAAAAACAAACGGCGTGGATAGCTCTAAAAATCGAGCCTATCCGTAACAACCTGAAAACATTTCAAAACATTTCCTATAACATTCGAATAAAAGACTTAACAAAACGTTTTAAATACGATTACCAAAACATTTGAAACGTCAAAAGTAAACCTATCAACTACCAGACCAAGCATCCTAATATGTTCTATACAAATTAACATCAGCCCAAACATCACGAAAATCCCAAAATCTATACGTACTTCCCCCACGGGTCAAAACGCGCCTCGACTGCCCAGCGCACTCCCACGGGCCATCATCCATCAACTGCCTCAGACATCAGATGGAGGAACGTCGTCCTCACCTGGATCTACGTCACCTATAACGTCACCTACACCATACAGACACCTATGAGATAATGAAATCTCAGTAAGCTTCGTAAATGCAGATGCATGCGTGCGTATGCCATTCAGAAAACATGCAGATTCAGATTCAGATACAGATTCATTACGTCGCAGACAGACAGACAGATTGTCACCGAGATCGCAACCCACTAACCGGAGAGAGCCCATCCTGCGGTCGGACTACTCTTTCCAGCTAGAGGAGGGGGGTACACACTTGCAACACGCACAGCCGTGCCTGAGCCCCACCTCGCGTGACCAGATACAGACAGATTATGTTCATTCATTACAGAGGTTCATTTTCTTTTCTTAAAACACGTGCAGAAATTCATTTTCATGACATTTGAAATACGTGATGCATGAACAGATATGAGCATAATATAAATATACAATAAACAAACACATATATACCATCAAGACTGTAAATGAAATAACCTACAAAACGTTTAAACCTAACTACCCAACCAAAGCGAATAAAACAAACGATCCTTTAACATCCTCGACGCGACATCGAAATACGGTGTAGGCCAATTGGCCGGAGTAAGTCACGAAAACTTACCTTGAGCGCACAGATTCTCGAGCTTTGTCCAAGAGAGTTGTTCACCTAAGCAATTCAAAGCGTTTATCGTTAAAATGAATTTAAACTTCTAAACGTCCAAATTCAACGAAACCTTAACTAAGGAATTCCTTAAAACTTCTAACTCATCAAATCGAGATACTTAAACGACTAATTCATGCTCGATGGTTCGAAATTACAATTTACGAACTTTTTCAAAAATTCCTAATTTTTAACCTTTTCACGATTTGATTTAACTTCGTCCAATAACGTCAAATACGTGCAATATATACTTAATCAAGGCTAACCTATTAATTACGAACCCTAATTCGCGTTTTTAACGAAAATAAACCGAAACCCTAAACGGAAACCTAACGCTAAACCGGTCCGAAAACTAAAAACCGAAGCTCTAGAATTATAGATTCGTACCTAGGATAGCGATTGGAGGAGAAATCACGAAGAAAACGAAACGAACGGGAGGCAAAACGGAGCTCGGCGTGGGTCGGCAGAGAAGAAATCGCACTCGGCCGTGGGAGGAAAAGAAATTTCCAGAGAAGAAGTGTTCTGGCGAGGGAGAGAGAAGTGATTTCTCATTTTATTAAATTTAGATTTGCAAAATTACCATTTTGCCCTTAGCTCATGTTGTTGGTATTTTTCTTCAAGATTCGTTTAGGTCGCGCAGCGGAAAACGATTAATTCAATAAAAAAAATCGCAGACCCTAACGAACCGTACGATCGTGCATTTTGATCAAACCACAACGATTATGCTAACCTGGTTTGATTTCGAATTTCTCTTGAAGATGCCGATTCGATCACGGAGACGCTGAAATAATCGAACGCTCTCTATTCGTATCCACACGTGAGCGGGAATCCAACGCCTTGGATTCTTGTCTGCTAGGACCCGCAAATTCTAGAGAATAATCTAGAATTTTGCCTCTATCAACCGACGATCAAAATCTTATGTAGAATGATGATCGTCTCTTATTTTAGGGTTGCGAAATTAAAACCCTTTTAATTCCCTTCATATGGGCTTCATAAGCCCATAACGATTTTAACACAAAACCCGCTCAGTTGTGCGACCCAATAGGCTCATTTAATATGACAGTGGGCCTAAAACACTTTTAGGGTCCACAAGTTATAATTGGTCTCTAGCAAGACATTATAACTACCCATATTAAAATAAGATGTGATCTACAAAATATCATCCATATGATTATCCTAAAGCACTAGCATCAACAATCTCCCACTTGCTTTATGCATAATCAATCAAGTATCTAATACCCATGCCTATTCATAATTATTGTTAAAATCCCTTTGTCAGACGATATCTGTGATTGAACATAAGGCATGGATAAAGCCACCTTATCAGATTCAATCATTTTTCTCGTTCAATAAATAAACTGACGTAATAAATGACATTAATACACTTATTAATTCATTTATAGCACGGCCATGCATTTCTCAGTCATATTTACACAAGGGGCCCAGAGATATCTCTCTTATAATAAGAGGGACAAATTCCATCTTAGTTATTCATAATCCACCACATAATTCAAAACATGTCCGAGCATAACCTTTATAATCATCCGGTTAAAGATGACGTTTGATTATGTCAAAACAAATTAATCCATATGCAGGATTCTATGATAACCTCAGGTCTAAGGATTGCAACAATCAATCATTTTGAAATTACTTATGACTCATATCCATGTAGTAATTTCTCGTGGGTCAGTCCAGTCTCTTATACTCTTATAATAACTTATAATTATGATTTATGTCTCCACATAAATAATCATCTCATGATTATCAATCATAATTTATACTAGTCTTAATTTATTATTGTTCCCACAATAATAATTGACTAGGGACCTTTTAGAATATATCAAATATATATTCTTGGATCTTATTAAACAATAAACATGCAATTGAATAATAATAATGAAATGTTTTCATTAAACAATGAAAAAAAAACAAATAACATATAATATCATCCATTATGATTATTCTAAAATACTAGCACCAATAATAATCTCCCACTAGCTTTATGCATAATCTATCAAGTATCTAATACCCATGGCTTTAACATGACCATCATGCTTTGACTTAGGGAGGGGTTTAGTCAAAGGATCAGCCATATTATCATCTGTAGACACTCTGCATATTTTCACATCTCCTCTTTCAATAATCTCTCGAATGAGGTGAAATCGCCTGAGTATGTGTTTGGATCGCTGATGTGATCTGGGTTCCTTTGCTTGTGCAATGGCCCCATTGTTGTCACAATACAAAGCAATGGGGTTCATAATGCTAGGAACAACACCAAGTTCATTGATGAACTTTCTCAACCAAACAGCCTCCTTAGCCGCGTTAGAAGCAGCTATATACTCTGCCTCTGTTGTAGAATCAGCAACAGTTTCCTGTTTGGAACTTTTCCAGCTTATGGCACCTCCATTTAAACAAAAGACATAACCTGACTGCGATCGAAAATTATCTTTGTCGGACTGGAAACTAGCATCTGTATAACCACTTATAACTAGATTGTCATCAAGTCCTCCATATACCAAGAATGCATCCTTAGTCCTTCTCAAGTACTTAAGAATATTCTTGACTGCTATCCAGTGTTCCTCACCTGGATCCGACTGGTATTTACTCGTTAAACTCAATGCACATGATACATCAGGTCGAGTGCACAACATGGCATACATAATGGACCCCATCGCAGAAGTATATGGAATCCTTTGCATCCGGTCTCGCTCATCTTGTGTTTTGGGACACTGAGTCTTGCAGAGACTTATGCCATGTGCCATTGGCAAGAATCCTCTCTTGGAGTCTTGCATACTAAACCTCTTTAGTACCTTATCAATGTAAGCACTCTGACTTAGGCCTATGAGCTTCTTAGATCTATCTCTATAGATCTTGATGCCTAGAATATAAGCAGTCTCGCCTAAATCTTTCATTGAGAAACATTTCCCTAACCAAGACTTGACACTCTGCAAGGTAGGTATGTCATTCCAATGAGTAATATATCATCAACATAGAGAACAAGGAAAACAACTGCACTCCCACTGGCCTTCTTGTAGACACATGGCTCATCTTCATTTTTAATGAAACCAAACTCTTTGACTGTTTCATCAAAACGAAGATTCCAACTCCGTGAAGCCTGCTTCAATCCATAAATGGATCTCTGAAGCTTGCACACTTTATCAGTATTCTTAGGATCGACAAAACCCTCGGGTTGTGTCATGTACACATCCTCGAGCAAGTTTCCGTTAAGAAACGCTGTTTTGACATCCATTTGCCAAATCTCATAATCATAGTATGCAGCAATGGCAATAAGAATTCTGATTGACTTGAGCATCGCCACTGGTGAAAAGGTCTCATCATAGTCCACACCATGAATTTGTCGAAAACCTTTTGCAACCAATCGTGCTTTATAAGTGTGTACGTTGCCATCCATGTCGATTTTCTTTTTGAAAACCCATTTGCATCCGATGATTTTTAAACCTTCAGAAGCTTCAATCAAGGACCATACTTGATTGTCACTCATGGATTGCATCTCGGACTTCATGGCATCAAGCCATTTTTCAGAATCTGGACTTGTCACAGCCTCTTGATAAGATGTAGGCTCATTCTCATCAATGAGCATGACATCATCATCACTAGTTACGAGAAATCCATATCTCTCAGGCTCATGACGTATCCTTCCAGACTTCCGAAATTCTTGTGTCTCTGGCATAGTTTTGACAATTTCTTGTGAGATTGGTTGAGGTTCTTCAACATTCTCACTCGGTTCAATGTCTATTTGTGATTCTCGAATTTCTTCGAGCTGAACTTTGCTCCCACTAGCATTCTTGGAAAGGAACTCTCTTTCCAAGAAGGTGCCATTCCGAGCCACAAACACTTTGTTCTCGGAAGCGAGATAAAAGTAATATCCTTTAGTTTCCTTAGGATACCCCACAAATAAACATTTGTTAGACTTGTGTGCTAGTTTATCTGAAATCTGACATTTCACGTAAACTTCACAACCCCAAATCTTCATAAAAGACAAACTTGGACACCTCCCAGTCCATATCTCATATGGTGTCTTTTGAACCGCTTTTGTCGGAGTTCTGTTCAATATGAACGTTGCAGTTTCTAAAGCAAAACCCCAGAAAGATATTGGAAGATCTACCTGACTCATCATAGATCGAACCATATCTAATAAAGTTCGATTCCTCCTTTCAGACACCCCATTCCATTGCGGCGTTCGTGGTGGAGTCAATTGCGAAACAATTCCGCAATCTCTAAGATAGTCAATAAATTCTTGACTTAAATATTCACCACCTCGATCCGATCGAAGTTTCTTGATATTCTTGCCAAGCTGATTTTGTACTTCGTTCTTGAAAGATTTGAACATTTCAAAAGTTTCAGATTTATGCTTCATCAAATAAACATAACCATATCTACTGAAATCATCAGTAAATGTAACGAAGTACTGATAACCTCCTCTAGCAGGTGAGCTCATTGGTCCACAAACATCAGTATGTATGAGATTTAATAGCTCAGTTGTCCTTTCACCTTTTCCAGTGAACGGACTCTTTGTCATTTTGCCTAGCAAACAAGATTCGCAAGATTCAAATGATTCAAAATCAAAAGAATCTAGAAGTCCATCCTATGGAGTCTAGAAATGCGTTTCTCATTTATATGCCCTAAACGACAATGCCAGAAGTAAGTCGGGTTCAAATCATTGGACTTAAACCTTTTAGTTTCAATGTTATATATAGACCTGCTATTGGATGATTCATTGTCCAGAACATAAAGACCATTAAATAGGTAACCATTACCATAAAAAATGTCTTGTTTAAATATAGAAAAACTATTATTCTGAATAACAAATCGAAAACCATCCAAATCCAAACATGAAATAGAAATAATGTTTCTGCTCATAGCAGGCACATAATAACAATTATTTAATTCTAAAACAAGTCCAGAAGGTAAAATCAAATCATAAGTCCCGACGGCTAATGCAGCAACTCTTGCTCCATTCCCAACGCGAAGATCGACTTCACCTTTAGTCAATGTCTTACTTCTACGCAGTCCCTGAACATTTGCACAAATGTGAGAACCACATCCAGTATCTAATACCCAAGATGTTGAAGTAGATAAATTGACTTCTATAACAAAGATACCTGAAGCAGTAGTCTCACTACCCTTCTTTTTCTTTAGATCCTCCAGATAAAGTTTGCAATTCCTTTTCCAATGGCCATTCTTATGGCAGAAAAAACATTGCTGTCCCTCTTTATCTACCTTTCCTTTAGGATTGGACTTAGGCGTGGAGTTGGCATCAACCTTTGGTGCCTTGGCCTTGCCTTTGCCCTTTCCTTTGGGATTCTCCCTTTTCTTGGGATTCTTCCTTTGAACTAACATAACATCTGGGCTAGACTTGATGTTTTGCTCAGCAGTTTTAAGCATCCCATGCAGCTCAGTCAAAGTTCTCTCCATTCCATGCATATTATAGTTCAAAACAAACTGATCAAAAGTATCAGGCAAGGATTGGAGAACCAAGTCTATAGCCAACTCACGGCTAATCTCTAGGCCCAGCTTCTGAAGTTGTTCAAGATAACTTTTCATTTTGAGAACGTGAGGGCTCACTGGACTACCCTTAGTCAGTTTGCAGTTCACGAATGCCTTGATGGTATTAAACCTCTCTTGCCTTGCTTGTTCTTGAAACATTGCCTTTAGATGACCCATCATCATAAAGGCTTCCATTTCTTCGAATTGCTTCTGAAGCTCCGAAGTCATGGATGCAAGCATAAGACAAGTAACATCAACAGAATCATTAAGATGCTTCTGATAGGCATCTTTTTGACTTTTTGATGCATTATTAGGAGGCTCCTCAGCAGGGATTTCCTCTTCAAGGACATACAACTTCCTCTCTTGCCTAAGAACAATTCTTAGGTTTCGAGACCAGTCAAGGAAGTTTGCTCTAGTAAGTTTATCCTTCTCAAGGATGGATCGCATAGACAGATTAGAAGTATTGCTAGAAGTTGTCATAATCTACAAAACAGACATGAAATAAAATATGCAATACAGATATTAATAATTTAACATAGAATGATAAATGAAAGAAAAAATACTCCTACTAAGTATCATACCCTCAAAACAATTATTCATAATAACTGAAATTTAAACTTAGCAGGCTAAGATCCATATTTCACATAATTTCAAGTCAGCTTTGGCATGACACTTAAAATTAGGTTATTTAGGTAGATAACAACTTATCAATTACATCTCATGTAACTCTTAGATAATTTATGAGATCATGATATCAAATATCAAGGCATGTTTAACAAATCTCATCTAATACCATTAGGCCCAAAACTGTTTTGACAGCCTAATTAAGTCTAACCATATTCAAACATATGAGTAGCACCATTACTCCATCCTGCCTAACTAAGATAACTAAATGCACTCCTACTTTGGTAGAACGTACATTAAGTGATCGAAGCCTTGACAAGTATTGATACATGGGTGGTATTAGACTTAAATTTTAAGTGAGGGTCACATTAAATAATATGTTTTATCAAGTATAAAAAATACATGGGTTAATTATCACATAAACACACATGATAAGAATAGCATGATAAAACACAATAATGACATAGTTTCATCTCATGAAAATAATGTCTAAAATTCGCGGTTTTTAGTCACAAAACAATTTTGTATGCGCTACGATACGGTGGTCCCGGGCGGGGGTCAAGGGGAGGCCGCCCCTTGCAGGGCTCGGGGCAGCGCCCCGGACCAAAATTTTTTTTATCAAAAGATATATTAAGATTTAGTTACAAAAATATCCAGATTTGATCTCATCAAATCTGATTTGATCTCATCAAATCCGACCAAAATTTGATCTCATCAAATTCGACCAAATTTTTGATCTCATCAAATCCGATTTGATCTCATCAAATCCGACCAAAATTTTGCACTAAATTTGATCCAATCAAATCATATATCCCGACTTCCTAATGTGCTATAAATTTGATCTAATCAAACCGCATAACCATATATTAGATTTGATCAAATCAAACTGTATAACCGCATATTAGATTTGATCAAATCAAACCGTATTATGTAACCGCAAATCAGATCGGATATTAAAATTGGATTGCATGATTCAGAATATCTCATATTAAACCAAAATTGAATTATAGAACAGATTCGAATTAATCATCTCATGATAAACCCTAACCAGAACCAAGTCCGAACCTTAATCGGAATCAAGCAAACGAATTCGAATTCCGAATTAAGTAAGCAAATTCGAAAAGAAAAATACAGATTCGGAGTTCAACATCTCATGTCAAACCCTAATCGGATTTAAGCAAACGAATCCGAGAATAATAAAAGTCTCGGGTTCAACATCTTATGTCAAACCCTAATCGGAATTAAGCAAACAAATCAGATTCGAACAAATCACAGATTCAAAAGCAAACAAATCTGATTCGAACAAATCATAGATTCAAAATCCAAATAATTTCGAAAAAGAACACAGATTCAATTTAATCGAAATGCAACAAAACCTGGCTCTGATACCACTGTTGGTATTTTTCTTCAAGATTCGTTTAGGTCGCGCAGCGGAAAACGATTAATTCAATAAAAAAAATCGCAGACCCTAACGAACCGTACGATCGTGCATTTTGATTAAACCACAACGATTATACTAACCTGGTTTGATTTCGAATTTCTCTTGAAGATGCCGATTCGATCACGGAGACGCTGAAATAATCGAACGCTCTCTATTCGTATCCACACGTGAGCGGGAATCCAACGCCTTGGATTCTTGTCTGCTAGGACCCGCAAATTCTAGAGAATAATCTAGAATTTTGCCTCTATCAACCGACGATCAAAATCTTGTGTAGAATGATGATCGTCTCTTATTTTAGGGTTGCGAAATTAAAACCCTTTTAATTCCCTTCATATGGGCTTCATAAGCCCATAACGATTTTAACACAAAACCCGCTCAGTTGTGCGACCCAATAGGCTCATTTAATATGACAGTGGGCCTAAAACACTTTTAGGGTCCACAAGTTATAATTGGTCTCTAGCAAGACATTATAACTACCCATATTAAAATAAGATGTGATCTACAAAATATCATCCATATGATTATCCTAAGGCACTAGCATCAACACATGTTTCGTCCTTCGGTTCGTTAATCGTCTAACTATTCGGGTTCACCAACTCTCCTTATTTCACCAACAAGTCCAACTTATTATTTAGGATTTAATAAAACTGTCCGTTTGCAATTTGGACCTCGTTTGCTATTTTTACGAGAACGTCTTTTACATTACGAGGAATGTATTTACTCGAAATATAACGTTTAATCTCCGAAAATTCCCATAATTTCCTTAAAATTCTTATTATTCGTTATGATCATAATGACGCTTTTCGTTTGCGAAACTGATTTGATTTGACATATTTACAAAAAATGCCATTATATGATAAAACACTAATATAATATATTAAAACCAAAAATCCGTACAAGCCGGGTATTACAGATCGGCACTTGGAGGCGATCAATCGCCCACGGGATGAATTTGGGGTGGAAAACCAGAGAGAGTAGCGATTGGTCGCCGCTCGGAGGCGATTGTTCGCCACTGGCACGCGCGAGGGCGAGCGGACGCGAGGCGCGCACAGTGCGCTCGCGCGCGGGGCAAGCTGGCCGCGCGCGCAGCGCCCAGCAGCGCCCCAACACAATTTTTTTTATTTTATTTTTATTTTTGTTTAAATTCTTATTTCCAAATTATTTTAACCCGACATTTTTCGAAGTATTGGAAACGTATTTTGGACACGTTTTTCAACAAAAATTGAGGGCTCGAAAAACCCAAAAACCGAGTCAAAAATTTTACGAATTTGATTTTAAATTCATTTTTCAACGCGGGTTAGCTTAGCAAGGTAGCGCACCGAGCCGGGACGGGTTCGGGGGCGTTACAGTATCAGAGCAAGGTATAATATTGTCTAAGTTGCATTTTTCTTGAAATATTTTGTGATATATCTGAAATGGCATTTAACACTACACACGTAGAGGGCCAATCAATTACTAGACCTCCATTCTTTGATGGGAATGACTATGTTTATTGGAAGTCTAGGATGAGAATCTTTGTTCAGACTATGGATTATGAACTATGAAATATTATAGAAAATGGTCCATTTAAAGCCATGAAAACAGAGAATGAAATTAGAGTTCCTAAGGCCCCTCACGAATTAACAGACTCTGATAAGAAAAATTTGAGTTTGAATGCTAAGACAACTAACACTCTATATTGTGCCTTAAATAGAGATGAATTTAATAGGGTACAAGGATGTGATAGTGCATATGAGATATGGAGATTGCTTGAGATAACTCATGAAGGAACTAATCAAGTTAAAGAGAGTAAAATGAGTATGTTAGTTCATGAGTATGAACTATTCTCTATGGAGAAGGATGAAACCATTAACTCTATGTTTACACAATTTACTAATATTACTAATGGTTTAAAAGCACTTGGTAAGGTTTATTCAGGCAAAGAATTAGTAAGAAAAATCCTTCGGTGCCTGCCAAGAGCTTGGCAACCGAAAGTGACTGCCATACTAAAAGCTCGAGATCTCAAGGTCCTCAAACTTGAAGAACTCATTGGATCTCTAATGACATATGAGATCACTATGAGAGCAAATGAGAAGGAGGATCTTAAAGACAAAGGGATCACCAAAAGAAAGGACATTGCACTCATAGCCTCCTCTAGTAAACAAGATGAATCCGAACAAGAAGAGAATGATGAGGAGATTGCATTCATAACAAGAAAGTTCAGCAGATTTCTCCAACGGAAAAGATTGAATGGGAGGATATTCTCGAAGGGAGAAAAGCCTCAAAAGGATTGGATACATCAAGGCCGAATGTCCACAAGCAAAGGAGAATCCCAAGCGATTCAAGAAGAGGGCCATGAAAGCTACATGGGATGATAGTGAGAGTGACACTTCCTCAGAAGATGAGGAAGTTACCAATCTGTGCTTCATGGCACACGAAGATGAGGTAAGTCATTCTCCCTGTGACAGTGATAATGATGAGGGTTATCTAATAGATGCCTTTAATGACTTAGTTAAACAGTATAATATGCTTAAAGCTAAATATAATTATGTGAAGAAAGAAAATGCAAACTTGATCGATGAGCATGCTAAGAAATGTAATCTGCATGAAAAGAAAATAATGGACCTTAAGTGTAGAAATGAAAAATTGAATAATCTTGTTTTTTGGTTCACAAATGGTACCAAGAACTTAACCTTGCTGATAGGAAATCAGAGAGCTACTCATGATAAAGCAGGTCTAGGTTATGATAAGTTCAATAAAAGAAAAGCTTTTAAGAACTTTTTTGTTAAATCAACTACCTGTCATGCTTGTAATGAGATAGGACATAAATCATATGAATGTCCTTCGAAAACAAATAAGAAATCAGGCAATAAATTACAGTAGGTTCCTAAAGGAACCAAAACTAACTCTAGGACCCAAAAGATTTAGGTACCAAAGAAGAACACTTGATTTCCGTTTTGCAGGTTGACTGCTCTCCCAGGGAAAATAAACGGTATCTCGACTGTGGTTGTTCGAGACAAATGACGGGAGACTCAACTAAGTTTGCTGTTATCAACAAGAAGAAAGGAAATGTCACTCTTGGTGAAAACCAAAAGGGTAAAATCGTTGACTTTGGTAACAAAGGTAACCCTGCCAATCCTGCTATTGAAAACATGTTTTTACTGGAAAAAGGGTTAAAGCATAATCTACTTAGTATAAGCCCACTGTGTGATAAGTTTTTTTTTAAAGTTATATTTAAATCAAATGAATGTGTGATTAAAGAGATTTCGAATAGCAATATTCTGCTTAAAGAAGATATGAAAGAAAATGGTTATATTTTTTATTTGAATGATTTTGAGCATGTTGATAAAGAATTTTTTTTCTATAAATTCTTCCTATGATAGGTGTCTTGGCTTAGAAGGCTAGGTCACATAGGAATGGTCACCTTAGCTAAGATTACGGAGGAAAATTTAATTAGTGGAACTTCATCTATATTTACAAAAATCCCATACAGCTTTCTAGAACCAAGCTCACCGTGGTTAGATTT
Organism: Begonia masoniana; assembly: GCA_022432975.1. Lineage (NCBI taxonomy): Eukaryota > Viridiplantae > Streptophyta > Magnoliopsida > Cucurbitales > Begoniaceae > Begonia > Begonia masoniana. The sequence goes on along the minus strand of CM039512.1, from coordinate 9,695,884 downwards.
CACTTGATTAGAGATCCTGTTCAAAGAGGTGATTTTTCTTTAGAATTTGTGAGCTCTGCTGGTTGATTAGCAAATCTCTTTACAATTCTTATGGATGAGAAATCCTTCTGTGATGTTAGAATAAGGTTAGGTCTCATTAGGGTTTGAAAAAGTAAGGTTAGTCCTTTATCTGTTTTTCCTTCCGTCTGTTTGGCAATGGACGTTGTCAATGGGCTTTGATGATGGACGTTGTCAATGGGCTTTGTTGATGGACGTTGTCAATGACCTTTTATAATGGATGTTGTCAATGGACTTTGTCCATGGATGTTGACATAGTCTCTGTCAATTGACCGTCATCGTCTGTTTTATAAACCCTTCTTCTCACTATTCCAGAAGCCCTACCTTTTGAACTTCCCGCGCTCTGTCGATTCGTGTAACGCTTCCCTTTCCTCTCTGCTCTCCGACACCGATTTTTCATTTCTACCAACTCCTCTCGAGCTCTAAAGTCTCTACCATAGTTCAATGGCATTTTCTTCCCACGTACCTCAAGTCTTCTCCAGAAAGAAGCAGAAGACTGCACATACTGGAGATGCTCACTCGGTTTCGGACCCTCCGTCTCTTGTCTGGCCGAGTCACGAATTTCTCAATCACGCTGCCTTCTAGAGGTATTATGAGAATTTTGAATACAAGCCTATTATCCGCTCTCGTGGAGTAATTTTTGGTGATTTGTCTGGTTTGGATCTAGAAGAACCTTTACTAAGATTGGGGTTAATAGGGCTTTTTGACTCTGCTAGCGGGTATTGTGAAACCCCAATTTGAATGTTCTATGTCAACTTAGAACATTCTTCCAAACCTTTAGTCCTTAGGAGCTATGTTTATGGGCGCCACATTGAACTTTCTCAGGACATGATGCACCAAATCCTTTGCTGTAATTTCCTCAATGATACTCGAAGAGTCTTTGAGTTCACTTTGACTCCGTCTTTTCTTGGTAAACCTGCGGGCAAGGATTTAATCCAATTGATTGCCAAGAACCCAACCAACTTTCCCCTCCGGCCGAAAAGCAAGGATTTAAATCTTCGGGCCAGAGTATTCCACCAGATGATTCACTATAACATTCTGCCCGTCGAAGGCCATAGAGACCATGTCAGTGGCATGGATCTTTTTTTACTTGATCGTTTTTTTAAATGTGATCCCTTCCACGTTGGTTTCATTATCCTAAACCGAATGCTCCAAGTGATCACCAGTGGATCCAAGTCCTTACCCTATAATCTTCTGCTTATGAAGATTTTCCATCAGTTTGGGGTTGTATTTCCTGAATCTGACCAGCTCCTACCCTTGAAGACTACATACTTCTTCTCTGCCTCCACCTTATCACGAATGGGCATGTCCAGGAATGATCAAGGTGTGTTTGTTACAAGGGAGGGACGAACAGGTCCTCAAAATGTGGTGGCTGTTGTTCAAGTTGTTTCCCCAAGAGCTGCCCGAAGGCGTCCCACCAGGAGGCTAATTCTTCAAGATGAAGAAGAAGTTACAAGTGTGCAAGATGACACCCTAATTCCTGATCTTGCACCGCCAGTCCTTCTCCTTCCAGCTTAAGAGGAGGTCACTCCTGAGCAAACTCCCTTCACAGCACCATTCAGTGAACCCGAACCTCCTGCAGTCCAAGTTGATGAATCCTGCCAACCTCTCTTACGTCCAATCAGTCCAATCCGTGCACCCTCTCCCACTCCAGTGCCTTCTGTGCTAATTGTTGCTCCTCATAGAACTGCAAGTCGCTCCACTCCTTCAGTGGGGCCTTCTATCCCTGAGGACTTTCAGAATGAGATTCGGGCAAGTATTGCAAGCCTTGGGACAGGTCTTGAATCTTTCCAAACTCAATATAACTCCCACCATACTCAATTTGAGGTCCTGCTCATGTCCAAACTTGATCATCTTGAGACTACAAATAAAGACCTGCTCAATCAGACCAAAATGGACTTGAGCAAGGACCTTGACTCCGTTCAGGACAGGTTGACTAACAGGATGGATAGACTTGAAGGCTCTTTCTCCAGGTCCCTTCGGTCTATACAGTCTGACATTCAAGCTCTTCAGCCAGAACCGCCTCGACCTCTTTGTTACTCAGCGGCTTGTTCTGAAGACTTCCTCCCTCCTATCATCAGACCTGAGGTTGACTAGGAAGTGAACTTCATGCCTTTGGATATCCAGGATGCTGAGCTTAGGTTCACTGATCCTTTTGCTTCCCCTGTCTCCGAGTCCTCTTCTGAGCCTCAAGGTTCAATGGCTGCACTTCAGGCTGCTCCTCCGGTAGAGCCTCCACCATGTCTGGCCTTGGTGGTATATCAAGGACCATTTCAATCTTCAGCTTCTCCGGTAGAGCCTCCACCATCTACTCCCTGTATGGATTTGGTAGTATATCAAGGACCATTTCCACCTTCTGCTCCTTCTGCTCCCACTCCCGATATTGCATCACTCATAGGTCCATATGTCTATCCAGACCTTGACGTGCCTTCTTCGATTCTACAAGAGTTGTGGAAGCGTATTTTAGACCTAAATTAAATAGGAGATATTTTTTTTGTAGACAATTCTTTTTGGATTCCCGAGTGGTACCTATTTGTTGTTTGATACCCTGATTTTCAAATTTCTTCAATATACAAATATTGTGTCAACGACTGCTTTTTACTGTTTCTTTTTTATAATGTCAAAGGGGGAGAGAAGAATTGTGAATCATTCACATGTATAGAGTAAGGGGGAGTTAGAAAAGTTAGGAGATTATTCTGAGAACATTATGGGATAAAATAAAGTTAATCATTTCATATTTGTCATCATCAAAAAGGGGAGATTGTTAGCTTAAAATACGTTTTAAGTAATTATGTTTTTAATGATTAAGTTTTAATATGAAATTGTGATATGATAAGTGTAATTCAATTTGAATTGAATAAATGAATTATTATGTTATTTGCATATTTTTGGAAATGCCCTTCGTAAAGGGTATTAAATTTTCTAATGAATTTTTGGTTAAGTGTTTTAAGTCCACAGTCAATCGTCCATGTGAAAGAAGAAAGAAATAAACACAATAATCTGTGGAAAACAATCGTCCAAATTGTCACGTGAGAATCAGGTGACTTTAGCCAGATTCAATTATCCAATGCTAAAGTAGTGAGATCAGTCGTCCAAAGCTTCACGTGAAAGTCAGGTGGCTTTAAATCCGAAACATTCTACGCGAGAGTTAAAATGTCACGTGAAAGTCAGGTGACTTTAAATCGATTCAAACATCCACCGTCAAGACAAACACAGTCATCCACGCTCTAAGGAAAGACACAGTCGTCCACGTTCGAAGGAGACGCTGTCGTTTCACAATCTAAGTTTACGGCTACCGCTGAACAGTTTCTTCCGCCAGCGTAACAAAGAATTACATCAACCGCGAAGCAACAGTGACACTCGTCCACAATCTAAGATAAAACGCTGTCGTCCACGATCAAAGACAAACACAGTCGTCCATGACAATTAAAGACGGAGTCGTCCACGCAAGCAAATAGACACACTTGTCCACGATCAAAGGAAATGCGCAAACATCCACAGTCTTAGCGCCAATTTCAAAAGACTGCTAGCTACAGTGATAGTCGTCCATAGCTTTAACTGCAGACCTTTAATGGCGAAGAATGAAAGCGACCTCAGAACACAACGACTAGCTGTCTAAGTACGGATGTTTCATCAACGGCTATATTTCCATATTCAGATGAGAAGCCCTCTACAATAGAAGTCGATTTTCAGACACAGTATTTAAGGGAAAAAGAAGCTCGGGAGAAAGAACTTTTGCAGAAATTAATCTTCGAACTCTCACGAGCAGATTACTTGAATACTCTTTGTTATTCTACCTCTCTCTCTACCCTAGAACTTGAGATTTATCTCTTTGAGAGAGTGTAGCATTTGTGCTCAATATTTTTATTTGTAAAAACTGTAAAAGGCTGTGATTGACGCCCGTGAAGATCAATCAAAGTGTAAAGGCAGTGGATTGACGCCCGCGAAGTTCAATCCAGAGTTGTAAGGCTGTAGATCGACGCTTGGGAAGTTCGATCTTGTTTTCTCGTGAGGAGAAGAAAAGAATCTTCAAGGGGGAGCCTTGGAGCGTGGACGTAGGCAAGTTTGGCCGAACCACGTTAAAAACTTACAGTGTCAAATTTCTCTCTATCCTTTACTTTATTTATTGTCTGTGAAGTTTCTGTTAATTTGGTAATTGTATAGAAGAGAGAAAAGGCTTAGATTAAGTTAATAATTTTTAATAAGTCTAATTCACCCCCCTCTTAGACAATACGATCCTTCACTGTAAACCAGAGAAGTTATTATTTGATTTTGATATTTGGACACGCATGTTTAAATATTGACATAAAATTGTATAAAAATATAAATGGTAGGATATATTATATGTTGGTATGAATGTATGAATAAGTTGTAATTGATGAAAAACATGAGATAGTTAATGAAAGTCTAAACACATTGAGATGGCTAAAGAAATCTTGAAATTAAATTAGACGTCTAATGAAAGTTTGAACATAAATGAAATGGCTAAATAAAGTATGAACGAAGGTCAAAAAATGAGTTTCGACCAGTATGTGACTATTTAAGTATGAATTCGGTGACGTATGAAGTTAATTTACACATGCACGCGTTTTTACTTACCGAGTTTATCTCATAATTTATAATTTTGTGATGTATGTGAATTTTTATCTGAGAAAAAAATGACTCTGATCAAAGATCTCCCTAGGCAATAAAGCATACAGAGGAAGAAAATATTTTTAGGTTTAATTTAATTTTATGTTTTAGTTCTATTCGAGGATATTTTGAACTTTTCTTTATGTTGGAAATTTAATAAATTATGTTGACCGTTAATAAAGTTTTATGAATTATTTTTAAACTTATTAATTTTTACATTGACTTTGCATTTATTTTTGACGACCCTTAATTTACCCTTGTACTATTCCTAATAATCTCGTAAAATTTGAACTTTTCTTTTCCATCCTTATAATTAAACTTACCTATTACCCTCGTCTATTCTCACACAATTTTCATTTTCATTTATTCATTCATTTCCCTTTTCATTCATTCATCAATCGTGAGAGAATGGACTCGGCATTAAATCCATATATATAACCTTTAAAGACTAATTACTTTATTCAGCGGAAAATATAATCCTTGTACTAGAGTTTAACTTAATTTAAATTCCTCTCGGGTTCTATCAATTTGAACAGTGGTCGGGGTGATTAACACTTAGCTTCTCTCGGGTTTATCAATTTGAACAGTGGTCTTCTCTCGGGTTTCTTTAATTTGAACAGTGGGGGTCGACAGAAATAGAAGACAGCGTGGACGACAGAAGCAGTGGGCAACAGCGACTGTGCTCAACAGAGACCGTGGACAACAGCAACTGTGGTCAATAGAGACCGTGGACAACAGAAACTGTGGACGACGTTATCACTTACAGTGTTTATTCGTCCATGAGACTCATTCGTCCACGTGACTTATTCGTCCAAACATTATCGCTCTCTGTTCAAGTGACTTCATCGTCCACAGAACACGTGACTTCATCACTCACGGGTTATATAGACTCATCATCCACGAACCAACGCCCATAGACTTACTTAAATTTATCGTCCACGGACCACATGACTTTATCGTCCACAGTCCACGTGACTACTTACTTTGGATGACAACTTTGGACGATGACTTTCTTCTGCCAAAATACTTAACTGGACTTTATCGTCCATGGACTTTGGACGATGACTTTCTTCGGCCAGAATACTTAACTGGACTTTATCGTCCACGTACTTTAGACGATGACTTTCTCTTATAAAATACTTAACTCTAAACCATGCATTATCCGATCAATCGCCTCTTTCTGATGATCGACTAGCTAGCTCTCTGGATTCTGTCCAGAGAGCTGTTTTCACCTTATTTCCCCTGCATAACGTAAAATCATCAAAATCTATCTCTAATTCATCAAAGCCTAATTCGTACATCAATATCAGATCCACTTCATCAAAATATCAATCTATTCATCAATATTCATTCATATATAGCAGAAACTAATTAAATCCTCAAAATACATCAAAACAACGTTTTGATTAACCTAACTAAATACCAAGCATCCCAAAAAGAGTTTCTATACAATTCAATCTAAAACTCTTAACCTATAGCTCCCACGGGTCATGTTCGCATCGATTACGCCAGCACGCTGCACGAGCATCATCCATCAAACTGCAGGCTCGTCAGGTGGAGGGACATCTTCCTCACCTTGCTCGTAGTCACCTACACCAAAAAGACACCTATGAGATAAAAATCTCAGCAAGTTCTACGTAAATGTTATGCATGAACATGTGTATGCAATTTTCATGAAAGCCGTCCATATCATTTCATTTAGCAGTACGTGTCAGTCTATGATTATCGGAAACGCTCGACAGATGGATAGGGTACGTCAAGCAGTTAGACAGCCCACACCATCTGAAGGGAGGAAAACCCGCTCACCACGGAACGCCAGGTCTAAACCTCATCCCCGATAACCCCATGCCATGGTTGTTTACTGTGATATTTTACTTACCTTTACATGCATTTTCTTTTCATGAAATCGATGAGTAAATTCATTTTCTTGCCGTTTTGAAACCATAATGCATGAGCAATTTAACATACAATAAAACATACATAACAAATATACCATCACGAGAACTTACCTCAAGTCCTCAGCACACCAAACACTATCCGTGAGCTTGTTTACCTAAGTCAATTCATAACACACGACATTAGAACCGAGTTTAACCCAATCGGACTCCATTAATTCTACTTAACTATCCTCCATAATCATAAATGCCTTATTATCATTCAACATTCCAATAACTAATGATTTCTAACTTCACTCGGCAATTTCTAACGAAACCCTATTTGAATAACAACTCTAAAATCGAAGACTAACAATCAAGAACATTAAAACCTTACCTAGGGTCGCGATTTAGGAATGAATCGTGAGGGAAATTGATCGGTTGGAGGAGGAGCCGTTGAATTGTGAAGAAGCGTAGGGGTGGAGAGAATTTTCGTGGCTGTGAAAGTTAAAGGAGAGAAAGAGTGAAAGTGAATGTGGTTTCTCGTAAGGGAGGGAAAAGGAAGGTGTTGCCTTTGCCAAGCTTCTCCCACAAATTTTGACACTTGTCACACTCTCACTTGGTGCTCCCAACTACCCCATTTTATTTCCTAATTTGCCCCTCCATCCAATTGCTTGTTTGGTTGAATTTAGTTTGGTTTCTCCAACAAGACTCCCTGCTCGTTAAACGGAATAGATTCACAATATTTACAAAAATGTCATTATATTGTGGAATTACAAAACCCCGTAAACCGGGTGTTACAAATTTTGAATTTTGACGAAACTATTTAATGATTGAGTAACATTGAATTTTTTTAATAAATATAAATTGTCGTAGGAGTGTGCAAAATCGAACCTGATCCGAAGAACTGAACCGAGTAGTTTTGGTCCGATTCGAATCCGTCCCTAAGCTATAAGAATCGAAATTCAGTTCAACTTTTCAAGAACAAAAAAAATTTGGTTCGGTTTTTGTTATAAAATCTAGAAACCTGGGCGAATCGAAAAAACTGATTAAAATAAAATAAACTTCGAAAAAACTGATTAAAATAAAATTAACTTAAAAAGTTAGTTAAATATTAAGAAATTATCCAATAAAACTTTTGTTTTAGGTTCAAAATTCAAATTCTACAATTGTTTAAAATTAAATTATTGATTGTTAATTAAAAAAGTAATTGAATTATTAACTAATTAGTCATCAAATTGAAGTAATTAGTGATTAAATCATTAAATTATTACCAAATTAGTTATAAGATTATTGAATTGTATTAATTAGTGATTCAATTTGTAGATTATACCTTATTAGTAAATATATTATTTAATTATATTAATTAGTGATTAAATTATTAGATTATTAACAAATTAGTAATTTGATTATTTGATGAATTAATTAGTGATTGAATTGTGTTTTAAAAAAATGAATTGACTAATAAATTAATTGAGTTATTCAATTAGATATCATCATTTTAATTATTTATTGATCTAATTTGGATTTTTTTTTTCAAAATATTAATTTGTTTTTAAAAAATTAGAATCAAACTGAAACGGAATCGGAACTTAACAGAAATTTTCGGTTAAGTTCTGGTTCGCTTCCTCACTTTTTGATGGTTCGGTTTCGGTTTTATTATTTAGGAACAAAAAAAAGTCAATTCGGTTCAGTTCGACTCTAAACCCGAACGGAACCGACTTTTGCTGACTCGTAAATTGTTGTTTTAAAAGTTTCTGCATATTTAATAATTTTATAAATATTCAAAGACTTTCAAAATTCAGAAATTTAGAGTTTTCAAGTATTGATTTTAATCTTAATTTGTTAATCAATTTGAGAACAAATTTGAAAGTTTTCAAATTGGGAAAAATTAAAATTTGTTGCGTTACACTTTTCCACCACTACCGCTTTGGAGTTTCTTCCATCCATTTGATCAGCTAATACAACCCTTAATATACCATCTCCAAAACCTTCGTTTTACACTACTTTCACCATATGTTTTAGAGGGTAAATTTCAACTTTGGACGTACCAATTATACTATAATCGCTACTTAAAATCTCATCGCGACAAGTGATTCTTTTTGCCTACATAATTCAAAATGTAATATATGCTGTGCTGGTCTTGCTCCCGGACCATCAAATTTAGTATAGACACGTCTATTGTGGCCAGTTCTTCCCACAGACAATCTAAGACAATAATAGTTGAGTGCTATTAAGTTTGTGAGTCAAAATGGCACAAGAGAGAATACATAGGAGGATCAAAAGTAGCCTTTGAAATGACATTATAATAAAATTGCCCCTAAGAATCACATGCTTTTTAACTGGAGACTTCAAAAACTCTGTTATGACTAAGAAAGCACAGCCATGACATCTGAAACCCGTAAAACTATATATTCCAAACCGTCCTTGCCCTTGAAGTCATTGCCGGCATACTTGGAGTACATCACGGTGCTGCCGGCGGCCACAGATAATGCCTTCCTGTTCCCTTCCTCATCCAGTGATCCAGGCCCAACAGCCACCACCTGTAATTAAAATTTAGCACAAATACAGAAGTTTGAGTCATATTTCAGTTCTCTAGCATAACGACCATCAGTTCTTTATATCAATCTCATTTTTACCGTGCCAATGGAAGGCTTCTCCTTGGTTGCTTCTGTCAGCAACAATCCTCCAGCCGTTTTCTCCTCAGCTTCGGCAACCTGTACCCGCTCACTAATTATGAGTGTGATCATACCATTCAAAAACTGAACAATCTATTTGAAATCATCTACACCATTCCTTGGTAAATGTGCAAGGAAAATAAAATGAACGAGTACCACACATATGTATTAATGTCTAGTTGAATCGTTTTTTTGGTGCAATATTCTTCGTCTAGACGTTACAATTTAGAATATTTAACTATATACTGTCGGTTTTTATGTGATTCCATCCTCCTGATTGGTATCACGCTCATAAAAGGATTGGGAAGAGTTTTATTGTAGTTATCTCTTAATATGGAGGTTTTAATGAAGGTCCATAGTGGGAACCCCATGACTGTATAATAGCAGATAACTAAACCTTGATCAGAACTCTGTCATTCAAGGGCTTTAGATCCTTCACATCATCTGTTTCTAGTATGCCAACAATGTCGTCATCCTTCAAGATAAGATGCTTTGAGCCATTGAACTCCAACTCTGTCCCCGCATATTTGGAATAAACAACTTGAGCACCAGTCTGTCAGTTAAAAGTAATGGAAATTGTCACGAGCGAGACAAAAGATAGATATCTAGAAGTCATAAACTATTTTAATTTCAAATACCTTAACACAAATATCCACTTTGGTCTTTCCAACGGTTTTGCCTTCACCAACAGCAACCACTTCACCCCCTTGAGGCTTAGACTGAGCTGCAGTTGGAAGCAAAATACCTCCCTGAGTCTTTTCTTCTGCATTTTTTGTCTTAACAAGTACTCTATCACCCAAAGGCTTAACCGAAGTGTACTACAAAAAAAATCATTTCCAAAAATACTGGTAAGAAGAATTACAGGAAGCACCAGATGAAGTAAATCATGCTCTATGAAAACTAATAATAGCAGAAAACTAATTAGAATTGAGATTAATAATTCAAAACAGGTTGACAATCAAACCGGAGAAAAAAGAGGGGAAAAGACTACCTTGGGAGTAATGATAGTGGCAGCTTTAACCACCAGACTTCGGAAAGGACGATTGGCGAGTCCAACCATCCTCACATTTTCAAAGGAGGGAGAAAACTTGTTAGCGGAAGGACGAAGACCCTCAAACGAAGGCAGACTCCTGGCAGAGATGGTAGATGCAGTAAGCTGAGCTGTTGCCATATCTGAGACAATAACACAGCGGAGAAATTCTCAAATAATCAGAAAACTAAGCAGAAATGAATTGAGAAAGAAATGAAATAAGGGGGTCGAGGGAGGTAGCAAAGGGAGGAAAGGAGAGTAAGGAGAAGTACCTTGCCAAAGGAATAGACGGAGTTTTCGGCTATCTGGGAAGAAAGGATAACACCAGCAGATAAAACCCTAAAAAGAGCTGGTTGGAAGGAGTGGAAAGGGGGTTTTATGAGAAGTAAGCGAGTCTTCTAGAACTTTGGGTCGAGTCTCACGCGCCTTTTGGGTTGCAGCCGTCTTTCAGTGTGATTAACGCGCTAGTATTTTATTAAAAATAGACAATCAAATGCGTCGAAATTTACTTATTTATTATTTAAGATCATAAATTTAAATCTTCGTTATCAATTTATACATCGAAATTAAACTCTCGTAGTCGCCCCAGAATTGTTCTGGGTGCCCAAAGAGGAGTTCTCCAGTTTTGCTTATGAAAGCTCCATCAATGGCGGATAATCATGCAGAAAATGCTGAAAAATCTGAAGTTCTCCAGACAAATCAGACGGTAATTTCAGTTTCAACAGACCCATTTCCGTCTAAATTGCTAACTACTTTGTACATAAAAGCTTCCATCTTTTCACGAATCAGTCAAACCCGGTTCTCAGATCAACAAAAAAACCAGAAGAATCTATAAAAAAAGAGCATTTCAAATGCTGAAAAGATCAGGAGGGGAGAATTGTTGAGGTATATCCTGTTCGGTTTAGTTAGTGACTTTCCATTTTGTGTTGTTTTTAGTTATCGGTTTTAGTTACTTTTATATACGTAAACATCACACGATAGAAATAAATACAGTAAAATCATTTCTTCTTCGACAATCTCTCTTTCTCTCTCTCTCAACACCACCATCGACGCTCTGATCTTCTTTCTCAGCTTCAACGAGTGGTTTGAATATTCAACGTGGTATCAAAGCTCATTAGATGTGTTGAAAAACCGAGATCGAAACGGAAATAGGAAAAACAAAATAGTGGACACCAATGATTTACGTGGAAACCCTAAACGGAAAAAAATCACGGGGAGAGGAGAAATCACTAAAAATCAAAGGTACAATGAGTTTTGCGACTCAAGCATATATTTATAGGTAGACAAAAAACCCTAGGCATAATGAGATTCATAACATGGGCCAAACCGGCCTGGCCCAAACAGAATTCGGGTCACACCAAATTCTAACAATCTTCACCTTGACACGAATTCCATATAAGAGATCCAACGGGCTACTCGGCCCAACCCAAAGCGAATCCAGAACACTGAACTCTGAGAAATCTCCACCTTCGAAATTCCGGTGCAAGGAAACAAATCTGCAAAACTCTAATTTAAAAAACCTCCTCTACCACCAAAGGCCCCAGATGGGCCAACTCAGTATCCGATACCGTTCAAGTTTAAGCCCCGCTTAAACTTGAGAGACTTACTTGAGAAGAAATCGTGTCTCCTCCTCCATGGTATCACTGAACTATCAGGATTGTCGCAACGAATTGCATCTGAACATGTTGAAAACTCTACACAGGAATCGTTAACTTCGAACACATTCAATGCATAACCCATAGTTTCATTATATCGTCCCGGAGTATTAACCTTCCACATGGTTTTACTTTTGACGATGCTATTCTGACGTGAAACTGAAAATGATGACTGAACAACAAGGAGTTCACCATCAATGTGATTTTCAGCAACATCAGCTTCGCCAGACTTCTCTGGTTGTTTTCCATTCTGATTATCACCAGCTTTCTTGTTTTTATTCTGCAGTTTATAACAATCAGCAATAATATGACCTTTCTTCTTGCAGTAATTACAATACTTATCCTTGTTATTCTTGGATTTCGACCTGCTTCGATTATCCCCACTAGTATTCCTCTCATGCGATCTTCCCCGCACAACAAGGCCCACACCTTTAGCATCTGAGCCACCAATAAGCTTATCCATCTTCTCCTTAGAGAATAAAGCATCATAAACCTCATCCAGAGTTAAAGAATCACGACTATATAAAATAGTATCTCTAAAAGTAGCATACGAAGTAGGCAGCGAACACAGCAAAATCAAACCTAAATCCTCTTCGTCGTACTTAACTTCCATGGATTCCAAATCAGAGACAATTTCCTTAAAAACAGTTAAGTGATCATCTAGAGACGTACCGTCTGCCATACGATGAGAATATAGACGCTGTTTCAGGTGTAGTTTGCTAGTCAGGGATTTAGTCATACACAACTACTTCAACCTTAACCAAAGTGCCGTAGCGGATTTTTCCTTCAAACAATCTTGAAGAATCTGATTTGACAGATGCAAATGAATCTGAGATAGAGCTTTTCCATCCTTACGCTGCTTCTCCTCAGCAGTCCATGATGATGGCATCATTGCAATGCCCAACAATGCATCGTCTAAATCCATTTGTGCCAGAATTGCCCGCATCTTAACCTGCCACAATGAAAATCTGGTTTTTCGATCCAGTAACGGAATGTCGTATTTTATCGATGTCATCCCTAAAAATTCAGAATATTTTCCTAGACAATATCTCCACCAGATAATTACTCCAAAATAAACAGCAAATAATATCTCAACCCAGAAGTTTCAGAAACCCAATATTTCACGGACAAAAATTTCAGAATATAATCCCAAAAAATAATCAGATTTCCAGCGCCCAATAATCAAATACGCAGAATCTTGAAAAACCAGTGAAAAATACCAACAAAAAACTGAACAGAATGTGATCGACGTTGTGCTGCTTGCAGAACGAGTTCTCCCCTGCCGAAGAAGAACAAAACCAAATAATATCACAATCTCCGTTTGCTGACAGAACACCAAGATTTCACCAACAAAAATTTCAGAAATATTTGACTCAATAATCAGAAAATTCGCGGCCCCGATAGCAGAATTTTTGCAACCTAAAAATTACCCAAAATACCAAAAACTGAACCCAAAAAACAGAACAGCCGAGTGCTTGCTGATCGGAACTCGTAAGTTGCTGAACGGGGATGGGTTGCTGACTGACGACGGCGGCTAGGGCTCGGTGATGGCGGCACGGAGGCACGGCGTTCGCGGAGAGCAGAACGGAGCGCGGAGGCGCGGCGTTCGCGGCGACGTTCTGTCTCTGTCGCTTCGCGTCGGAGCTGCGGGCTCGGGCAGAACAGAACAGGCTCTTCTGTTCTCTGACCCGCGCGTGGCTTTGAGCGGCGGCGAAGTCTGTGCGCGCGACGGCGGAGTTCGCGGGCGGCTCGGGTCGCGGCGGCGTTCTCCTCTTCTCCTCTGTCGAAGAAGAAGAACAGAACCGAATACTTGTTCTGTTTCTTCACACAGGAAAAACATAAGAAAAATAAATTTCTTTTCTTTTTTTTTTCTATTTTCTTCTTCCTCAAAATTTCAATAAAATTGAAAACCTAAAACAAAAACGTTCGATACTTTCGAAAAATAAAAAACTTGATTTCCGAAAAACTTTCAACTCTCTCTGCTACCAATTGTTGAAAAACCGAGATCGAAACAGAAATAGGAAAAACAAAATAGTGGACACCAATGATTTACGTGGAAACCCTAAACGGGAAAAAACCATGGGGAGAGGAGAAATCACTAAAAATCAAAGGTACAATGAGTTTTGGGACTCAAGCATATATTTATAGGTAGACAAAAAACCCTAGACATAATGAGATTCATAACATGGGCCAAACCGGCCTGGCCCAAACAGAATTCGGGTTACACCAAATTCTAACAAGATGGCATCTTCCAGCTCTACTATTCACTCTTCCCCTTCAGTTTTTCCCTCACCTTTGCTCCCTCTGTTCCTCCGTGTCAATCACACCATAACCATCAAGCTCAATAACACCAACTATCTTCTCTGGAAAACTCAACTGCTCATCATTGCTACTGCAAATGGCATCGAAAAACTTTTGGAATGAGCTATTTCCCCACCTCCGCAATTTCTTGATTCACTATCGTTTCAGCCTAATCCCGATTTTAGTATCTGGCAGCGGTACAATGCCCTCCTTTTGAGTTTCTCATTTATTTCTGAAGATTTACTTCCCCATATCGTGTCCCTCAACACAGTAAGTGAAGTCTGGGCCACTCTAGCTCGCACTTTCGCCTCTACTTTGTTAGTGAGAATTAACAGAACTGAGAAACCAACTACACTCTGTTTCGAAAGATGGACTCTCTGCTACAGCTTATATCCAGACCATCACCAATCTGTGCAATACACTGGCAGAAATCGGAGAACCCGTGTCGTATCGTGATCGGTTGATATACTTTCTGGGCGGCCTTGGAAGCAAGTACGATGCCTTCGTCGTTTTCGTCTCCAATCGACCGAACTAACCTTCCCTAGAGGAGATTCATAACTTGCTGCAAAGTTGACTTTCGCTTGGAAAGATGAAACGCTGTTGCCTCGCTTCCATTGACAAGTCAGATGGTCGCCAACGCCGCCAACGTCCGCCCTTTTTGCCCAAGTTGGACCCCTTGGCCGTCGCCGTCACCTCCATCTGGTTTTCAACAGCATGGGTCTGGGTTGTTTTATGGACACCCACCTCGGCCCAACCGTCCTTTCAAGGCCCGTTGCCAAATTTGCCACAAAACATGTCACTTTGCACAGGCTTGTTACCACAGGCTTAACCCGGCCTACAGGCCTCCTGCACCAGCCCAACCTCATTATAACCCAAACTCATTTCCCTACCCAGCAACCCATCTGGCCCACCCAACCTATAACCCGAACCACCAACCCTATACCCCGCTCCAGTCCAATCTTCCCTACCCTACCCACTTCAATTCTCCCTCTGAAGCCCAACACAAACTTTTTATGCATCCTCCTCTTCTTTACTCAACGATATTTCTCTTCATTACTCCAACGCCGGTCTTTTGCCCACACCCTCCCCTGATTACTTTGCTTCGCCTTGGTTGATGGATTTCAGTGCCACCCATCATCTCACCTCCAACACATTTGTTCTTCACCATCCTCAGCCGTACACACGATCATCCTCCGTCGCCACTGCCGATGGTAATCTTCTCTATATTTCTCAAATTGGTTCTGTTACCACTCCAGCTATCTCCCGCCCCTTACAACTCAATACTGTCTGTCACTCTCCTCGTCTGTCTCACAATTTTATCAGTGTTCACAAATTATACACCGATAATTCTGTTTATGTAGAATTTCATCCAAATTTTTTATGTGTCAAGGATCAACAATCCCACCAGCTTCTTTTTCGGGGTTCAGTCATTGATGGTCTTTACCAGCTTCCATCTTTTTGTCCAGTGCAAGCCCTCCAAGCTCGGTTCCCATCCTCGGCTCAAGACTCTTCTCTGTTTTGGCATTACAGATTAGGACACCCTTCCCACAATATTTTGCAGCGTGTCTTAACTTCATGTAATCTTTCTGTACCACATACCAATGGGTCTCATGTTTGTATCTCTTGTTCAATGAGCAAATCTCATCGCTTACCCTTTTAAATTTCCAATTCTCATGCAATTTCTCCTTTTGACATTGTCCACACTGAAGTTTGGAGTCCGTCCCCTATCAATTCTATTACCAGTATACGCTATTTTATTCTTTTTGTAGATGATTGTACTTGTTTCAGTTGGTTTTTTTTGTTAAATTAAAAAGTGACGTTTACAACACTTTTGTACACTTTCATAAATTTGTTCTTACTTAATTTGGAGTTCATATTAAAACGATCCAATCTGATTGGGGTGGCAAATTTCAATCTCTCTCCACTTTGTTTAAATCTCAGGATATGCATCATCGTATATCTTGCCCCTATACTCCTGCTCAGAATGGTCGAGTTGGACGAAAAAATCGTCATGTTGTTGAAACTAGTTTAGCATTGTTTTTTCATTCCTCACTTCCTCAACATTTCAAGCCTTATACTTTTGCCACGGCCACCTCTATGATCAATTTGCTATCTACTCCTGATTTGAGAAACAAGTCTCCCTTCGAATGCCTATTTCATTCTTCTCCAGATTACTTCTTTTTACGTGTGTTTGGATATATGTGTTTTCCATTACTTCTACCTTTCAACAAACACAAATTACAACCCCGGTTAGTTCCTTGTATCTTCCTAGGTCCTAGCTCGAATCATAAAGGCTACATATGTTTAAATCATCATTCTAAAAAAATTTACATTTCTCGGCATGTTACCTTAGTGGAGTCAAGTTTCCCTTTTTTCCTCTATTTTCAAATCCAGTTCTCCCTCCACACCCTGCTCCTTTTCCATTCCTTTCATCTCCTCTTCCTACTCTACCACACCTTCACTTCCAACAACACCTCTAACCCAACCCTCTTTACCACCCTTATCATCCACTACTTTCTCCACTCATCCCTCCCCTCCCATATCTGCCCTCAACCTTCTGATCCCCATCCCTTTCCAACTCCCAACCAATGATCTCGCCGAATTCTCCAACTGGTTTTCTATCTAACAAAACTACACTGAAGCTGTAAACGTCACTCTTCTCTTCAACGTTCAGAGTATATGCATATTCTCCAAATACAGACATTGACTTTGTCATTCAAACAGTCAATTTTTTTTTTTAGATGGAGGTTGGATTTTACCTGGGGCCATGTATCCATAAGATCCTGCAATGGCGGACATGCACTCTCAGTAGTTTAATGGAAGGTTGCTGGGGAGAGAGAGAGAGAGAGAGAGAGAGAGAGAGAGAGAGAGAGAGAGAGAGAGGATGGGTGGGTTAAAGTTAACAGAAAAAGAGAACAAGAGTTAAAATTATCGAATTTTTTGACCCCAAATTGCTAACATGTTTAGATTGGTCGAAAAACATTAATTAAGGATGTAAATTGTCAAGACTCCAAAATGCAAACTAATGGCTAATTACCCTATTGTGTACATCAAACGAGAAAAGAAGAAAGCTGAATAGAGAGCTCACTTCAAGCATATATTCTTGACAACAATTTCTTAGCTGAATCCAGTCATAGTATTAAATATCCCCGTAAAACACAGCAAGGGGGCAACCAAAAGATTAAAAAAAAACCAAGGAACATCCTAGAATGTTGTAAAATTAGGAGTTACTGATAATACATAAGCTGCTGCGATCTGGCAAGGTTTTGGAACCCGCCGTCGTAGATAGCCTGACTACCTCCAGCACCGCCCATTCCCATTCCCATTCCCATTCCCAATCCCATTCCCATTTCCATTCCCATGGCCGCCTGCTTCAGTACATGCTGAGCCTGTGGATGCAGCAAAGCGTGTGCATTGCCCATCTTGCTAAATGCAATTTGCCGCTCATATGCTGCAAGATCAGCCACCGACAAACCTGGCATATACCCGGCTGTTGGTGGAGGAAGAGGAGTGGAATTTGTTCCCGGCAGAGTCGGTTTATTTCCCCACGAGCACTGTCAAAAAAAATATTTTTGAAAAAGAAAAGAAAGCAGGACCTACTAAACACTCTGTATCATATGTGACAAGAACATGTGTCGTACAATCACATAATTTACTAATGGAACTATACCTTAATGGGTTTTCCACAAAAAAGTCGGGCATTACCGAGCTGGATAGCAAGAGCTGCTTCAGAATGAGTACTGTATCTCACAAACCCGAAGCCTTTGTCTCGCTGAACTCTTACATCTTCAATGGTTCCAGCGCCGAGGGAGTGAAAGTGACGATGAAGATCAACTGAAGAAGCCTGCAGAGAACACCAATAACATTAGTGTCTATTTTCTCATGCAATGAAATCTTTCAACTGAAACTTCTACAAGCAGTTGCTCCTGAAACTGCACAGATATTTAGAGATGTATGATGAGACTGACTAATTTTAATTCAAAAAGATTCATTTAATTGAATGGCCGCTAAGGACTAGTACTAGACAGTAGACACCAGCAATATAAAGGTTTACAGCTTTGACCTTGTAATATGGTTAGACATCATCTAACATAGCATCAGGTAAGATGCGACAGGTCATTATTGGATAAGAAAAAGGATAGTAAGAATTTTACAATCAGAATATTAGATAGATGATTTGTATGTTTTGAACATTTAATAAAACAAATAATACGGTTTTGAAAGAGGAGACTCTTACTTCCGGAGAGAGATTGCCGACATAAACAGTGGTGTACTGAAGGTTGTTCTCTGGAACATCTTCATTAGTCTTCTCCAGACCATCTTCTGCAAATGGAGGAGGCAACATTTAAAGATGCAAAGTAAGACACAACAGTAGAAATACAAGTACACCAAATCACAAGCATTAACGTACAGATGAAAAGCAATTTGCATATTTCAAGGATGTATAAGACTATATATCCCAATTAACCACATCATAAAATAAAAGTTGAGGCAACCCACTTAATTTCATACACTCTTAAATGAAATAAATTACAGGACTTCAATAAATAAACTATTCCAGAGAAAAAAGACCTGAAGTTCCATTTGCCAGCTCAACAACACTTTTGGCATCTGAACTCTGCTTGTCATCACCAGATACAGCACCTTTGGTGGCCCAATTACACCTAATCTGTCTACTACCAAGCCACTTCCCTATACGATCATGTATGAACAAATAAAGATAGAAACAAATAAGGAAAAAGTATATATACGCCTTGAGAAATTTAAAATAGCTTTGTCATATGAACACCTCCACTTATCAAAAAAATTTTAACAAGCACTTAACCCATAACATTCAACCAGAATCAAGAAACACCACCATAAAGCTACCCACAGATACCACTTATAGAGCAGATTCAACTGATAACCTTTTATTGTATACAGTTTTAAATTCATCCAAGAGCCAACTTGATCAAACCCGTTCCGATAGAATGTTTTCTTCTAAAGAAAATGCAACTTTCATAAAAAACTCAGTACTCTATCACTCAAAAAAACAGTAGCATTGATTGAAAGATGATTCAACTCAATCTAAAAGAAAATTAAATATTGAATAAAACTTTCTAAACTTCCCTACTGACTAAAAATCATGAGAATATAAAAAATTTACATACCATTCACATCATTTATTGCAGTTTGAGCTTCCTGCCCAAAGGAAAAAAGAAAAGAAAGGTCATTACTGCGAAGAACTGCGGGGGGGAAGACGAACAAATTTAGACGTTCAGATCATAAAACCTGTTGATCTCGAAAAGAAACAAATCCATAACCCCTTGAACGCCCAGTTTTTTGATCCCACATAACCCTTACGTCGCTGCCATCAAGGTACATTAAAATTTAGTTTAAAGTACTAGAAAATATCTTGGACAAACAACAATGTTTCCTAAATCTGTATCGGTGAAGGTCCAATAAGAGTAGGACACAGTGCAGAACTTACGAACAAGAAGAATAAACAGAAAAGCACGCAAATAATGTAGCATCAGTAACCTCAGGGCTAAGATCACCCACAAAGATATTGTAGTGCCCTGCAACAAAGACAGATGTTACACATTTAAAACATACAGTTACAAGATTCTAAAATGTAGAGACGCATAGATTCAAAATTAGAATGCACATAAACCTGAAGTGTCTTCCCTCTGACTACTTGCATACGCCCAATTAACTTTAACAGGTTGGCCAAACCTGCAAAAGTAGTTAAAATAAATAAATAAATAAATATATATATACATACCTTCAAGCATCAATAGAGAAAAGTAAAATCAACGTAGAATTTCACTCACAGTTGCCTTCCATTAAGACTAACAATAGCGAGTGCTGCTGATCTACGATCAAAGTAATCAACAAAACCATAGGATGACTGCAAAGATGAAAAAGAAAATACAATAATTCGTTGCAAGATGAGAATAGACACAGAATATTTGCAAAGCCTTTATGGTGCAAGTTGATAAAAAACATGAATTAGTTGTAATGCTATAATTGACCAAATTTTTTTACAAAAAAATAGACTGCTGTAGTTCAGAACTTTAATATCTAATATGAAAAAAAAAAACCCCCAAATTAAAAAGTATTGCAATTGAAAATAGGAAAAACATGTGAGACCTTCTCTTTTTTGATAAGCTTGCATCCTTCAACAGGCCCCATATTTGCGAAAATTTCTTGCAGAAGCAGTTCGGTGACCTGAGGGTGGATGTTTCCCACATACCTGAATGTTTTCTCAGAATAAGTAGACAAACACTCATGGAAATCAATAAATGGAAAGATGCCTTATTCCTCCATAGAATGATACCCAACAAATTAAGAGTCATTTGATGATATACATGAACTATGATAATAAAACTTGTACTATTGAGCATATTCCAGAGTCAATGATGGGACAAAAACTGTCAGGGAATTGGTTTAATTCCAGCGTCAATTATAAATGACAACCATACCTCATTATCCTAATGTAGAATATGCCCAGTAACAACCAACTAAAGAGTAACTTGATTACATAAATCCAAAGTATGTAGAAAAATAAACCAAAAAAGGAGAAATTTTTTTTCTAGGAACACTCACACACTGCGGCAAGTGGCTGAATCAAAGCCAGGAGGCAGGTTTCCACTCAAGATAGGCTCTATCTGCAAAATAAAAAAGTAAAAAAAAAAAAAACAAGAAAAAGACAAAAAATGTGGCTCTAAAGCTATATCGCTACACTCCTCTCACATTCTAGGGGACCTAGATTACAAAATTTAAACGGCTCTGGAGCTCACAATAACCCAACATCTTCAAAACAAAAAATAAAATCAAACACTAATAAAGTACCACCGTCGCTTAGTGATGTAAATAACGTTAAATCCAGTTGTAGTATCTTAATGATGTAAATAACGTTAAATCCGGAATTTTAATAAATAAATAACAGATGAAAATAGCCTATATAAATCATTAAGGAATATGAATGAGTGTTTGTGAAATGTGAAGCATCAATAACCATATGGATGAAGAAGACACAGAGTCTCTAAGTCCCATAAATCAAGGGGTATCAAAAGTATATTCTCTAAGTGAGATATAGCGTTCGTCAAATACGTCTCTTTCTTACTGCTCGAAACGAAAAAGAAAAAAAGAAGACCATAACTGAGATTTCACCATCTCATAACATTTGATAACTGTAAAGCGAGTCCAATCAAGATGATACCAGGATAATTTACAAAGGAAATCAATAATTTAATAGTAGTACAAAGTGAACGAGTCGATTAGGAGGGAAATAGCAGAGGGAGGGGTAACCTGAGGGGCAGCCAAGAGAGCGGGATGATGGTAAAGAGAGTGTTGCATCATTGTCTGTTGCTTAAGTCGCTGGTGCTGCATCGTCTTCGAGGAACAGAGATTCCAACAAAGGTGGTTGGAGATTATACGATTAGGGTTGAAGCGAAATAAACAAACGAATAGACGATAAACTAGGAGAGCAAACCAGAAACAGCACCCGAAAAAAAAAACAAAAAAAAAAAAAGAACCCTCGAAAGAAGAGGGAAGGGGGAGAGAGGAGGGAGAGGAAAGTCACGAGAGAGATTTTTGTGGAAGTTTGGTGAGGGATTTTAATGGAGTCTGGAATTATTAAATGAAGAAAAAGGAATAATTATAGAGGACGAAAGATGATGTTAAGAAGACGAAAGGGTAGTTTCAGTATGGGTAGGACCGGTCCGGTCGGTCCACCTCAAATTCGAACCGATTGGTTCGGTCCATAATTTATAAACCAAAACTTCCCTGGACCAGTTTTGGAATCAAACCAACACCAATTTAATTTATCTGGTCATGCTTACTTTGGTTTTATTTTGGGCGCAATGGGTAGAATTAAGCTCAATCTCAGTCAGTTTGGTACTTGGTTATATAATTTTTTCAAAAAAAAAAAAAAACTATATTTACATATTCCAGGCTCAGTTCCGTTCCAGCCAATTTTTGAAAAAAATCGAGAACTTCAGCTCTATTTGGGTTCGATTCTAAAATTCATAGTTTAAACTAGAGGTGGGCAGGACCGGACCGCGGATCGATAACCAGATCGGACCACCGGTTTCAGTCCCAATGGTACCGGTCTCGGTCCGCTTTTGGTCCTCTATCCAAAATTTCCACCGGTTTCGGTCCGATCCTCGGTCCATAGCAGGGAAATCCCAAAAAATGGCGACCGGACCAATACTGTTAAAAATATGTTCATATCTGGAACGGACCGATGGATCACTTAACATTATTACTTAGGGCTAATTGCTGAAGCCTTTAGTAATTCCCAACCCGTCTCAGATCCTGAAATCCGACTCCTGACTCCCGAATACACTGCTCGCCTGTCGCCTCGCCTCGCCTCGCCCCGTCGGTCCCCTTTTTCCCAGACGGCCAGACCCCACTCGCCTCGCCGGCTAGCCTGCTCGCCCTCGCCAGTCGCCCGTCGGTGCTCACTGATCTGTTCTCGCGCGGATTTGTTGACGGTATTTCTATTTCCTAATTTTTCCTCTTATCGGTTTCGAACTCTTAAAAATTGTTTGTTGTTATGTGGATATTTGTTACGGGTTATAGAAAACCATAACAGGAAGGTAATAGAATCAATGCTTTCCTCCTCCTTAAATTCTGTTCTTCCTGAAGACCAGGGAGAAAAAGATGGACTCGTATTGCCTTAGTGTAAGAAAACTTGGTTAGTAAGGGGAGATTGAAAGAGAATTCTGCTTCTTTCCTTTTGAAGCAGTAGGTGATTAAATAAAGGAGAATTAATTTCCTTTACCTGTACTATTTCTCCCCAAAATTGTGGCTACATTCCAAAATCTATTTTGGTTTACATAAGGAGATTTAATTGAGTACCTAATTTAGGTTTGACAGAAATTAATACGATGTTTCATCCACCCGGCTATATTTCCAGATTCAGATATAACCCTCTACAATAGAAGTCATTTCGACACAGTATTTAAAGGGAAAAAGAAGCTCGGAGAAAGAACTTTTTGCAGAATTAATCTTCGAACTCTCACGATGCAGATTACTTGAATCATCGTTTTATCTACCCTCTCTCTCTACCCTAAAACGTTGAGATTTATCTCTTGAGAGTGTAGCATTTTGGTTCTCAATCTTTTTATTTTGTAAAAACTTAAAAGGCTGTGATTGACGCCGTGAAGTCAATCAAAGTGTAAGGCAAGGGATTGACGCCCAGCGAAGTTCAATCAGAGTTGTAAGGCTGTAGATCGAGCGTGGGAAGTTCGTCTTGTTTTTCCTCGTGAGGATAATAAAAGAATCTTTCAAGGTGGGCCTTGGAGCGTGGCGATAGGGGCAAGTTTTTGCCTAACCCAGTTAAAACTTACAGTGTGGCAAATTTTCTCTCTATCCTTTACTTTATTTATTGCTGTGAATTTCTTCTGTTAATTTGTAATTGTATTAAAGTATATAAAGGCTTAATTAAGTTAATATTTTTAATAAGTCAATTCAGCACCCCCTCCTTAGACAATACGATCCTTCACTGTAAACCAGAAAAGTTATTATTGATTTTGATATTTTGGACACGCATGTTTAAATCTTGACATAAAATTGTATAACAATATAAATTGGTAGGATCATATTTATGTGGTAGAATTATAATATTTGTAATGATGAAAAACATGAATAGTTTAGATGAAAGTCTAAACACATTGAGTATGGCTAAAGAATATCTTGAAATTAATTAGACGTCTAATGAAATTTGAACATAAATGAAAAATGGCTAAATAAAGTATGACAAGGTCAAAAAATGATTTCGACCAGTATTGACTATTTAATAAGATTCGTGACTATGAAGTTTTTAATTTTACACATCACGCGTTTTAACTTACCGGTTTATGCTCATAATTTATAATTTTGTGATGTATTGAAGTTTTTATCTGAGAAAAAAATGACTCTGTCAAAGTCTCCCTAGCAAGTAAAGCATACAGGAAGGAAAATATTTTTAGTTTAATTTAATTTTATGTTAGTCTATGCGAGGATTTTTTTAACTTTTCTTTATTGTGTAATTTAATGAATTATGTTGACCGTTAATAAAGTTTTATGAATTATTTTACCACTTATTATTTTTACATTGACTTTGCACTTTTTTTTTGACGACCCTTTTTTAATTTACCCTGTAGCTTTCCTAATAATCTCGTAAAATTTGAACTTTTCTTTTCCATCCTTATAAATGAAGACTTACGCTATGACCCTCGTCTATTCTCACAACAATTTTCATTTTCATTTATTCATTCATTTCCCTTTTCATTCATTCATCACTCGTGAGGAATCTCGGCATGTTAAATTCCATATATATAACTTAAAGACCTAATACTTAGTCAGCGGGAAACATATAATCTTGTACTATATTTAACTTAATTTAAATTCCTCTCTGTCTATCATTTGAACATGGTCGGGTTATTAACACTTAGCTTCTCTCGGGTTTAATCATTTGAACATGGTCTTCTCTCTCTCCGGGTTTCTTTAATTGGGAACAGTGGGGGTCGCTAGAATAGAAGACAGCGTGGACGACAGAAGCATGGGCAACAGCGACTGTGCTCCACAGCAACCGTGGACAACAGCAACTGTGGTCATAGAGACGTGGACACAGAACTGTGGACGACTTGATCACTTACAGTGTTAGTTTTCGTCCTGATACTCATTCGTCCACGTGACTTATTCGTCCAAAATTTCCTCTCTGTTCAGTGACTTCACATCGTCCACAGCACACGTACTGTCATCCCTTCACGGGTTTATAGACTCATCATCCACGAACCAACAGCAACGCCCTAGACTTACTTAAATTTATCGTCCACGGACCACATGACTTTATCGTCCACATTCCACGGGACTACTTACTTTGGATGCAACTTGGACGCTGAACTTCTTCTGCCAAAATACTTAACTGCTTTTATCGTCATGGACTTTGGACGATGACTTTCGTCGGCCAGAATATTAACTGGACTTTATCGTCCACGTACTTTAACGTGACTTTCTCTTATAAAAGACTTAACTCAGAACCATGCATTATCCGATCAATCTCCTCTTTCTGATGATCGACTAGCTAGCTCTCTTGGATTCTTCCATAGAGCGGTTTTCCACACACCTATTTCCCCTGCATAACGAAAACATCGAAATCTATCGCTAATCATCAAAGCCTACTTCGACATCAATACAGATCCACTCATCAAAATATCAATCTATTCATCAAATTCGTCATATAACAGAAACGATTAATCCTCACACAATACTCAAAACAACGTTTTGCTTAACAACTAATACCAAGCATCCCAAAAATAGTTTCTATACAATTCAATCTAAAAAACTCTTAACCTATACGCCCACGGGTCAGGTCGCATCGATTACTCCAGCCACAACGCTGCACGAGCCTCATCCATCAACTGCAGGCTCGTCATTTGGAGGGACATCTCCTCACTCTGCTCGTAGTCACCTACACCAAAAAGACCCTATGAGATAAAAATCTCAGCAAGTTCTAACGTAAAGTTATGCATAACATTGTTGCAATTTTCGAAGCCCTCCATATCATTTCTTTTAGCAGTAACGTGTCATCCTATGGATTAATCGGAAACCTCGAACAGATGAGTAGGTGGAGTCAAGCATTTCGACACCCACACCATCTGAAGGGAGGAAAACCCCGCTCACCACGAACGCCAGGTCTAAACCTCATCCCCGATAACCCCATGCCATGGTGTGTTTACTGTGTATTTTGACTTAACCTTTACATGCATTTTTCTTTTCATAAAGCGATAGTAAATCATTTTCTTGCCGTTTTGAAACCATACATGCATACATTTAACATACAATAAAATCATACATACAAATATACCATCACGAGAACTTAACCTCAAGTCCTCAGCACCCAAACACTGATCCGTGAGCTGTGTTTACCCTAGTCAATTCATAACAACGACATTAGAACCGGTTTAACCCAACGACCTCCATATTCTCACTTAACTAGCCCCATAATCATAAATGGCCTTATTATCATTCAAACATTCCAATAACTAATGATTTCTAACGTCCCTCGCAATTTCTAACTAACCCTATTGAATAACAACTCTAGAATCGAAGACTAACATCCAGAACTTAAAACCGTTATACCATGGTCGCGATTTTAGAATATCTTAGAGGGAAATTGATCGTTGGAGGAGGAGCCGTTGTAATTGTGAGAAGCGTATGGGTGGATAGAAGTTTTCGTGCTTTGACAGTTTAAAGAGAGAGGGTGAAAGTGAATGTGGTTTCTCGTAAGGTAGGGAACAGAAGGGTTTTGCCTTTGCAATCTTCTCCACAAATTTGAGACACTGTGTCCACTCTCACTTGTGCTCACCAACTACCCAGTTATTTCCTATTTGCCCCCATCCAATTGCTTTTGGTTGAATTTAGTTTGTTTCTCCAACAAGACTCCCTGCTCGTTAGAAGACGGAATAGATTCACAATTTCACAAAAACAATGTACATTATTTGTGGAATTACAAACTCCCGTAAACCGGTGTTCCAAATTTTGAATTTGACGAAACTATTTAATGATTGACAGTAACATGAATTTTTTTATAAATATAAATTTTCGTAGGAGTGTGCAAATCGAACCTGATCCGAAGAACTGAACCGGTATTTTGGTCCGGGTTCGATGATCCGTCCCTAAGGGCTTAAACGAAGAATCAAAAGGTTTTTCGAAACCCTCAAAAAAGGTTGGAAAAAGTGCTAAAAATAACGTTTTAAAATAGCCGAAAAAGTAGAGTCAAAACATTCTGGAAATAGGAAAAAATAAAAAAAAAATCAAAAATGGTGCTTGTGCTGGTGAGCTGGGCGCGCTGCCCGTAGGCCGAGCGATCGGGCCTCTCGGTTATTCGGCCAAAAATGCCCATTTTTTCATTTTTTCACTTTTTCCCCTTTTTCTTCAATTTTCTCCAAGCTAACTTCAATTTTCTCCAAGCTAAACACCTCTAAATCGGCTAAAAATTTACCCACACATTCTCGAAACTTCCGACTCCGTGTCCCGTAAAATCATAGAAAAA